>JAHREE010000512.1:66586-107199 GCA_033628505.1 Tringa tobata
GCACCTCAATACAAGAGATATATTGAGGTGCTGGAGCGAGTGCAGAGGAGGGCAAGGAAGCTGGTGAAGGGCCTGGAAAAGAAATCATATGAAGAGAGGCTGAAGGAGCTGGGACTGTTTCGTATGAGGAAGAGGAGGCTGAGGGGAGACCTCATCACTCTCTACAACTACTTGAAAGGACACTGTAGAGAGGTTGGTGCTGGTCTCTTCTCACAGGGAATTAATGACAGAACAAGAGGGAATGGCTTCAAGCTCCAACAGGGTAGGTTTAGACTGAACATTAGGAAAGAATTCTTCACATAAAGAGTGGTCGGGCATTGGAATAGGCTGCCCAGGGAGGGGGTTGAGTCACCATCCCTGGATGTGTTTAAGAGACGATTAGATGTGGTGCTGAGGGATATGGTGTAGGGGAGGACTTTGTAGAGTAGGGTAGATGGTTGGGTCTCTTCCAACCTAGATGATTCTATGATTCTATGATTTCCAAGAGCCTTGCCATGATGAGTCAGTAACTCAGTGAACTCAGTTACCTGGGCTGAGATGAGACATTTGGAACAATGCACAGGGGAGGGTTTGGTAAAGATGAAAGTTAAACCAAGGTTTGGTTCAAATGCTGTGTTAGATACTTGGTGGCAGAAAACTCTGAAGTCATTAAGCCCTGAACGCTCCCCAAAAGCAGTAATTGCTCGCATTTGCTGTACAAGTGGAACAGACTTTGGCTTTAATGGAAAGAATTTCCAGGTATTTTGAAGCAAACAATTAAAAAAATCAATTAAGTGAAGAAGAACCTCTTAGTCCAAGGACACAAACAAGGCCTGTTTTGGTACTGGAAGAAAGTAGAACAGATCTATTAAAGGATAAAGGGTTCAGGTAATTGCAGAGAGGATGTTGGCTCTGTGTGCCCAATTAGTGCCAAAAGGCACTGGTATTAATTTGCATTAGAACTGGTTATTGAAGGGACCCTGAGCCTTCCTTCTTCTTAGGAGCGAGCTGCACCTGAGGGACTAGGTTTGGTTCTCTGGGACAGACAAGGAAAGGCTCAGTATTCACAGACTCTGAACCAGATCTCAGCCAACCCCTGTTGCTGGTGCTCGGGCAATAGGTTCTCTTGGTGGCGTCTGCTGGTGGCCTGCACCAAGGACATGAGCCTTGCCTGAAGCATTCTAGATCTTATACTAAATATAAGACCACACACAATTGTGTGTCCCACCACGTATTCTCTTACAGGGCTATTCCCACAGGAGACTGTAACTGAGTCATAGCAAATACTGTTATCTTTGGGTACATAAATCCTGCGGTCATAAAACAATTAACTATTGAGACGGCACAATAGTTAGCATGTAAATAAAGAAGTTCAATGAGGAGTCAAAAACATATGTCCAGAAGGCCTGGATTAAGACCTTGGTTAAAAAAGAAACGTAACCAGTGGAGATGCTCTCCTGCAGACGTGTCTTACAGGCGATGGCAAGCTTTTTGTGAATTGCCCAGGGATCTACCACCACTAACGCTCATGCTGCCACGTGGAGTGTTTATAGGACCTGTATCCCCCCTGTGGTCTTTTATTTCAGAGAAGTTTCTTCAAGATGTCTCCCCTTTGGCATATTTGGTTGAAATTACTCAAAAGGCGCAGCCGTTACCAACGGGACATGAGAAGGTAGGAAGGCAGAAGGGAGACAGAGACCAAGGGAGCACTTAGACTTTGTTTTCTCAGAAAATCAACCTGAGAAGTCTGCCTTGCTACAGTTGGAGCAAATTTAGGTTAAAAAGTGTAATCAGTGTCTTAGCATATTTCCCAGACCATTACAGATTTGAGTAACTATGCTAAGGAATACCTTAGCATTAACATTTTTTTGTAATTCTATTTAACATAGTTATACTTTATGTTAAGGTTCTTCTTAAAGAGAGATATATAAAATTAATATCTGATTAATACACTAAATGTGTTGCAGACATGCATGGTTTCTTTTACTGATGGGTTTATGTACTGGTGAAACTGGGGTTTAGAATCTATTCTTATGGGTATCCTGTGACCTTCTGAACCTAAGACCTAGAGCAATTGGTTAAGCCTTTGCTAAAAACATCAGTCTTGATATCAAGACTCATTTATACGTGGCTTATAAAGAGGAACTATGAATGGTACTGTTGGATGTTGCTACTTATCTGTAAGTAGATAGATCTGCTAGCAAAGAGCAACAGCTGGTCTGGAGGGTGAGCTGACCGAAGGGAATTACAGGCATCAATATGATGCACCTTAAAGGCAAATTTCTCTTAATAAGCGATTGCTCAGCTGTAAGATAAAAGCTTCAACTGCTGCTTAAAATACCTGTTAGAATGAAAAGGAGAAAATCTAATAAGGCAGGTAAGCAAGACAGAAAGCCAAAGAGGTTTGCCTCGGCTGCACTAGGCATTATGCATCAAATTAGGAAATTCCACTTTCTTCTGTACAGGAGGAAATTTTCATTGACAAGAGGCCAGAAGATCCTTGTTAAAATTCTTGGCCTGGAGAGGGGTGTGCTGGTCTTGGCAGCTGGAAGGCTACAGAGATAGGCTCTGCTGGTAGGATCTTATCTCTGATAAGTGGAAGCTATTTGAAAACATGGAAGTGTGGATCTATTGTCCCAACTGCAACTGGAAGGGGAAAATTCTGATGTATAAAACTTAATGTGAAAGTTATCTTTATGGAATAATTATTCTCAGAAGAATATTACCATTAACAGCAAAATTGTGTTACTTTATGGTAATGTGAATATTTTGAACTGTAAACACTAAGTGTGTGGAAATATGTTCACAAAACACAACGTGTTACTGTGATCAAGTTTCTGCCTTATGATAACTATACTAATTGCTTGCTGATTAGCTGGAGGGGTAATGGGAAATTTCTCTTCAAATACCGGGAATGGCTGTCACTGTCCTGAGCAGCTGCCGCCTGATGTGCCAGCGTGGGGACATCCCACCCAGGGCACGGCCACCCTTGGCAACCCTTGAAGCCTCCTCCACGGTCTGGGTCACGTTATCTCTGCAGAATAGTGTGAATGAGGGGGATGAAAGGGAGTTTGAGCCAGCTTAGGTGTGCTTTCCCGCTGAACTAACGCTCAGTAGGCAGAGCAGGCCATGGGTACGCCTTCAAGACCATTTGCCACGGTGTGAAAAGCACGTTAGGTATTGGGATTGAAGCGTAAAGGTGTTCCTCTGTGAATCATATGAAGACACCTGGTGCTCCTTTCTAGACCAAAGGAGTTAATGAAGAAGTTAAGCTAAGAAATACTGTGTTTTTGTAATGGCAGTACTGAAAAAATAGTATAGAAGTACTTTGAAGTCACCCAGAAAGCTTGACGGAAAGGAAAAACCACCCTTCGTTTACTAAAACTGCTGCCTTGGAGAACTAAAAATTATGTAAGTTTTTCAGCATGAGAAATACGCCTTGCATAGTATTATCTGCCGAGTAGCCAAGGGTTAACTCTCATAGTTTGGTATGCAACTAAATGAGCCTATAATTAACTGTGTGTGGCTATTGGTTAAAAATGTTTGGAAGCAATATGAAGTTATATTATTTTGCAACTAGTCCTCCTGCCAGTACCTGGCTTTATTAGTTTAGCACAAGAGGTGTTGTCTGATGAGTTGTCTGGAACGAGTAAGACCGTTATTTTGGTTTCTATCACTCTTTGGAAAGTTTTCTCTCGACAGCTTAAGCATTTGTCAAACCCCCTCCACCTGGTTGCTCCCAGTTCTTTACTGCACCATGCCAGCACCACCTCATCCGAGGGCTTCGCTGCCGGCGGGGAGAGTCACACGGAAGATGAAGTTGAGTGGGAATGAGTCAACCCTGCCCCATTCCCCTCTCTGTGTACCTTAGCTGTGACGAGGATGAATCCCAGTTGTGTCATTTCCTGTTTTCCCTACTTTTTTTCCCTGAAGAATGACTCAGGCTCCCTGACATAACCCAAAGCGAGGGGCAGCAACGACACCCCTGCCCGAATAACCCCCAATGCTTTAACTCATTGTCTTTCTAAGCTGAGGAGTGTAAATAGGCTTTAGTTAATCTTATCTGGGAGTACTTCCAGTTTCTCCAGAAATAGCATGCTCAAATAGAAACTATAAGCACAGTTTCTTTCTTTCTTTTTTAAATAAGAAGCCACTCCATCCTACATTTTAATGACAGCTTGATGCATTGACTTTTAGAAGCCCAGAGTATGGAGGAAGATCACTGTCCCGAGACCAAAACTAAAACCAGACACGCTGGACATAGGATGTGAGAAGAATTATATAGACTTTGAAGAGGTCCAGGTCAGCAGACATCACTCACTTAAGATTTCATTGACTTCACCACTCTGATCCATACCCCGACAGCAGTCCCTACTCTGGACTGAACTAGGGATGAGGGAAAATGGCATTTTTAACAATGGACATTCCTCATCTTTTTAATATGTGGCAAAATACTGCACAGATCACTATTTTAGAGAGGCCTGTTTTAGAAGTGTCAGTATTTTGAAATTATTTTTCATTTGTGAGCAGAATGCAAGGAAGAGAGATAAGATCAAGAGTTATGTTGGTAACATCTCCAAATCCAGAAAAATTGCTGTCTCATTTTCCTTGTAAATTGTCTCAGTGTCAGTGAACACCATGTCATTTCTTCATTTTCAAAACTCCTTGATCATCATCCGTTATTCACTTCTGGCACGAACGTGCTACCCCGTATCTTTTTGGAGAGGAAGAGATGTACTGGAGGAAACTTCTGTAGAGATGGGCAGGTAAAGCAGATAATAGAAGCAACAACTCCCGTCTGTGATTCTGTAACATCATCCCCCTTTCTGTCTGCTTCATTGTACAAAGTGCCCAGGTAGGGCAGACAACAAGACTATTCAGTATTTCACAAGCTAAAATCCATCATATCCACCCTGGCAGTTTTGCTTGGACAGCAGCAAATAATGAGCCGAGATAAATTTTCCCTTAATCTCACCATCCCATTTCAGTAAGGGGCTCAGAAGTCACACTTTCACTTAAACAAATATAGAATATTAAGTAACATGTTGAATGGCTTTATCACGGATTCAGCTATATTCCAATAATAGCGGGTGAAAGCACATTAAAAGAAACCAGATTTTTTTTCAGAACTGTTTTTTCCAAGCTCTTTTTCATGACCGATCTTGAAACTTCCTATATGATGACACTTACTTGGCACCACAGGGATCCAGTCTAATCTGGGTGATAATGGGTCTCCCAAGAGTTATTTTTTAAAAACAAGCAGTTCATCAAACACATCGACAGTTACGTTTCCAAATTATTTTCATTTTTTTTCCGTTAAAATATTTCCCTTGCTTTTAAATAGGAAAATCCACAGTCAGACCAGTCTTGCAGGCAGACGGACCAAGAAGCCACCACAGCAGTAACCCCTCAATGAGCTGAAAAAGCCAACTTTTAAATACTTTTGTCATTAGCAGCTCAGAAAACAAGAAGTCCCACACCAGGACCCCCCCGTCTCACAGCAGTGAGAACATCCTACTTTCGGACTTATTTCCTGGTACCGAACCTACCTCAGCATTACTTTGGTAATTTGTAGTTGAGAAAAAAAACTTTTATAAGAGGATTTCTTGCCAAGAGAAGGAAGGGTGGGTAAGAAAGGCCGAGTATTTGATATTACACAGAAAACTTTGTCACCAACCACGTCCCTCGGGAGCGTGCGAAACCCAACCTGACGCTCACAGTTCCAGCTCCTCAATTAATGGTTTCGATTTACATTTTGATGACCAGGGGGAGAGAGAGGGAGAGAGAGGAGGGTGCAGGTACTTTCTCTCTGGGGAAAGCTGGAATGCGTTCAGGAGAGACGTAAGGAGGCAAGGAATCCCACAGAGGAGCTTGGGGCCGTTATCAGATGTGGTGGGAAAGGGAGGGGGTGAGGGAGAGGAGAATACCTGGCGTGAGCCCCGCTGCCAGGAGGGATGGTCTGACGGGGCAGCACGGATTCCTGCCCCTATCATTCCTCTCAAATCCCTATCGGACTTTGCCGAGCTATTCCCACGGGGTGTTGCCACATCCATCCTGCTATCTCCTCCAGCAGCATCTTGATGAAGATAAATAAAAAGTTAAGGACCTTATTTGACTTTCAGGGCCCGCGATCAGATTGGCAGAGCTGTCAGAGGAAAATACTGAGGAATGAGCATGCTCGGAAAAGAGCCTGAGCCACAGCCAGGGAATCCACTTCCACGGCTGCTTTTGCAAAGCTGAGGGGGGTTTCAGCAGAAGTTTATCCTAAGGAGAAGGTGTCCTTCTGGAAGGACCTCTCAGTGACAGAAGGCTGAAGTATTATGACAGATTGTTTTATTTCACAGAGCAGCTCCCCCAGTTTGAAAAAAGGCAAAGGCCGTCCCTTATGGTTTAATCCAGGAAGTGCATTATTAAGTTGGGTGAGAATCTGTCTCGTTAAATCTCTTTTTTCTTTTTCTCAAAAAAACCCAGCGATGTCCTTTTCATCCTGAGTCCAACTATTCTTCAAAACCAGCAATTATGAAAAATCACCCCGAGACATTTATTTTCTACTGCTCTTTTTGTTTTTGGTCCCAGAAGCAGTGATAAATTGATTTAATACACGGCAAGTCCTGAGGGTTATCAGAAGTATAAGAAAAATATGTAGGAGAAAACATTTTTTGCCGCATTCCTCTCAGCTTTTACTGGCCTTGCTCTCAGACTTCTGTGTTCATTTGCTGTTCTGCACCGTGCTGGTCACTGAACGAAGGGTACTGGTTCTTCTGGCTTCTAATTATAACAATACAACTTACTCAGGGAAAGAGAAGAACATGTCATTCAGTTTTCTGCGCTGACAACGGTGCCCGAGTACTGTGACCACACTGAAAGACTAACTGATGTTTTTTTTTTCTTTACTCATTTGGTATCTTGTGGAAATAGAAGCTGCATTTAGAAAATGATCACGGCATATGATCAGGTTTTTTTATAAAGGGTAACTAATACTCCAGGGCAGAAAGCGTAAAAATTATTGTGAAACTCTATAACACCTGTATAAGAAATATAACTCTGGCTTTGGGGCAGCGTAGAGAAAAGTCAGAAATAGTACACAAAAGGTTTAGAGTTAGGGAGTGCAAAATTTCTGAAGTCTTCCTTTTTAAGGGTATCGTGAGTTAGAATCTGGAAAAAGTGTTTCTACTCTTTAAAATAAGGTACTCATTATTGAAGGGAGATGGTGGTATTGGGAAATAGCACCCATCTGGGACGTTTCCAGCGTTATGGTGTTTCTCAGGATTCTCTTGGCTGTCTTCAACGTTAGCCCTCAGAGCAGCACGTCGCCTGATTTTCTTTAGACATCTATTCCGAGGGAAGTGCAGGGGGGATTTGATTGATGTAGGTCACACACTGTGGTGATTTCCCAGCCATTTTTTATTGGAAACAAAAAAAATTCTTGTAACGAGAAAAATGGCTCAACCTGCCAGGGGGTAGTGGTATTTCTGGGATAGTCATGGCTCAGTGTTCAGGGTAATGAATTTGTTTGATACTGATTTCAGATATTATTCTTTTGCACAGATTTACTAATCAAAAACACCAGGAAAAAAAAAAAAAAAGCTTTCGGCTGTGCTTAATAATGTCCTCAAAATATGTTCAACTGAAATATGAAAGACTGTCTGGAATGAGTCACTCTGAATATAGGAGATTATCGGTTCCAAACTCATCCACAGTCAGTTTGCCATAGGATATCAATGCAAAATACATTATGTTTCTACATAAGACATTTTACAACAGCTCTATTAATACAGTTAGTGACAATCCAATGATGGGAAATAACCTTTTCTGTTTAAATATGCCTTTGCTAACCTTAGACTTGCATTTGGGTGCTTTTTTATTATGCTGTTCTCACAGTTCTTAAAGATTTCATAGGGTTTGTCTCCAACAGCAGTGTTATGGCATCCCGGAGGCATCAGGAAGAGTGTGACCAGCAGTTGAGGGAGGTCATCCTCCCCCTCTGCTCTGCCCTGGGGAGGCCCCATCTGGAGCACTGGGACCAGTTCTGGGCTCCCCAGTTCCAGAAGGACAGGGAACTGCTGGGGAGGGCACAGCAGAGGGCTACAAAGAGGATGAGGGGCCTGGAGCATCTCTCTGATGAGGAAAGGCTGAGGGACTTGGGGCTTTTCAGCATGGAGAAGAGAAGACTGAGGGGGGATCTGATCAACGCCTAGAAATACTTAAAGGGTGGGTGTCAGGAGGATGGGGCCGTCTTTTTTTTCAGTGGTGCCCAGTGACAGGACAAGAGGAATTGGGCACAAACTTGAAAATAAGAAGTTCCACCTAAACATGAGGAGGAACTTATTTCCTGTGAGGGTGGCAGAGCCCTGGAAGAGGCTGCCCAGGGAGGTGGTGGAGTCTCTGTCTCTGGAGACATTCAAAACCCACCTGGACAAGTTCCTGTGGGACCTGCTCTGGGTGGACCTGCTCTGGCAGAGAGTTGGACTAGATGATCTCCAGAAGTCCCTTCACACCCCATATCATTCTATGATTCTGTGATTCTGCTTCTTCTTTTATGCTCTCTCATGCTCATTTTTGTTTTCCAACAAAAAAGGACCAAGTATTATTTCTACTTTCCTCAAGTTTCAGAGCTTTGCTGTTAAGGCAGTCCTACTGCTTGCTTAAACAGTAGCATCTTTTTGAGATTACTGCCACACGTGAATAAAAGAAGTGGCAGAGTCATTTCCTAGTCATTTTAATTAGCCACAGTTCTTTAACTGCTTGTCCACTGCCCTTTTCAATGCCTGGTCCCACTCTGGACCTCACTCCTAGTGGCCCTAGAGATGAGTTGCTTCTCAGATTTGTTGAAAATTGTTGAAAGTCTAAATACGACGTAGGTTTATTACATTAGTTTGAAACAGTATTTTTATTCAATGAATCCTTCTTCTCCTTCAAAAGCAAAAAAACATCTCTCTCACATCATTCCTGAAGTTTGAGGAGCTTTGTCTCACAGCTGCAATTGCCTCTGCCTCACAAATCCTCATCTGCCACAAGCTGGAAGGGGCAGGTTTGCATCTGTCCATTGGCCTCCCCAGCCCACAGCAACGCCGTGATGGCTCTCCAGGCCCTGCCGTGCTCTTCTCTGGAGTGAAAAAAAAATCACTCTTGTTTTACCAATAGTTGTGTTTTCTTTGACCTACAGTCCAGGTATGTGTGCAGGCACTTGTAGGAGACAGGTATTTCCTGACCCAGATGATCTGATGTCAGGCGAAATTAGGAAAGATTATGGCCTCGGTGGGATAGGGATCAGTGTCTGTTGTCTCACTAATTACATCTGCTTCACCTGAGGACTGGAGATGGAGTTATTTCTGATGGTGCACTCAAGGGTCCTGGCCTCGGGCCCATGGTATTGGCGGTGGATGGACTGGGAGGCAGGACTGGGTTTCCAGGGGAAACCCCACTGGTGAAGGAGAACACGTGGGAGGTGTGATGGTCACTGCGTTTCACGCTCTAAGTCCTTCAGGACAGCTTTGGCATGGAGTGCTTCGGCGTCCTGGTAACCAAAGCCAGGGCTGTGCAGTCCCTGACCCCATGTGGGTGGGCATGTGGGGTCCCAGACTGTGTTTGGAGAGCTTTAGGTGCTGGAAGCCCAGGGAGGTGGAGACCACTAACGTGGGTAACGGAGACACTGAGCTGAGAAAAAACCACCGTGTTTCTGAGCACACCAGCCACGTTACAACCTCTCCGTTTGCCCAGACCCCACCACCCCAGGCTACACAGGGCGGCAGCGACAGCACTCACAAAAAAAATGCCACTCCAGTCACACCAGCCAGCATTTTCTGCTGGTTTCATGGGAAACCAGGAGCGTTAGCCCTGCCAGTGTACCACCGCCGGGCACCCTGCCCGCTGCAGGACCACGGTGCTGGTACCAGCCCATGGGGGCTCCTGGGCTGCAGGGTTCTCCTGAGCTCACCACCCTCACGTGAGGCACCCCACGCATTCTCTGCAAAACTGAAGGCGAAGAAAAAACATGTTAAGTTCCTTATGGCAGTGCCCAAAGGTGCTATATCTGAAGATAACATCAACAGAGAGAGAGAGAGCCAGCGCAAGTTCTCTTCACACAAACTATTTCCCAGAGGCTAATGGCAAGGGGGAGAGGGAGAGAGAAAAACAAGTACTGACAGTTTACTGTAGGAGCTCAAAGAAAAAGTGGACAAAGCTAAAAGAACTCCAGCTCTTTGTTCGCTTTTAATCCAGTTCAGAGCAGTCACTGGTGCATACAGATTTACTTTCCATGACTGACGGAGCTGGATATGGTCATTTGGTAAGAAACAGAGGATCTAGGGTTTAAATTTTGTGCCCTGCAGGCTCTTACATTTTAGGAAAAGTCGGTATATAGCGTACATAAAGTTTTAATCTAACGTAAAAAGTGTAAGCTGCTGGCTAATGCCTTCAAAGAGACAAATCCTGATCTTGAAAGGTGAAGAACACTTTCTGGTTTTAACACAGACCAAGTTTTTAAGGGGCAGAGCACTTCTTCTGGCTCACAGAAACCAAGGGAAAGGCTGACGACTCCGGTCCCTACCCAGAGAACCCTCTGTTGAATTTTCTTCCTTCTCTCTTCAAACTCTCCTCTTGGATTTAAAAAGAGCGCTGAGTTATTGGAGGCTACTAGAATAATGTAAGGGTATTAAAACACCTCTGCCCACAAATTTTAATGGAAAACGAATAGGCCAAGAACCTGATAATCACAGCACAACGGAACTATCAAATCACCACTGCAAGCTTTGGCTTTTGCCGAGGACGGACAGGTCAAGTTACACGTAGCCTGGTTTCTAAAAGCTCTAGAGTCAGTTCCTCTCCGGCTGAATTTGCAAAAGACGGCAGCGAAAGGCAGGCCCAGGGAGGAGGATATAGAGACCCCAGGAGAGAACCAACAGAAGGGTTTGTGAGTGAGAGGGTGGAGAGGCCGGGTGAGAACAGGCAGGACGGGAAGGGCAAGCACAGCTGCAGAGCGTGGTGGACCCAAAGTGGGCAGATGCGTTGGAGCAATGTATGGGAAACGCACCCCCAACAAGCACCAAGAGAAAAGGGAGGGTTGGCCAGTAAATCTTAGGAAGTGCTATCTACCAAAAAAAAAAAAAGACCAATAAATTAAAAGCCTCATTAAAAGACAAAGTTCTTTCTCATCCCTCTGCCTCCTCCTGTCCCCCTCCAAGCAATTTCGGTCATCTAAGAAGGACGCGTAGAACCTGGGCTCAACTCGTATTGCTCAAACTTCTCATGTTCAGGCAAAACCAGACCATTTCACCCTAACCGCTTGTGCCCAGCCTCAGCGGAGACCAGAGAAAACCAGAAGCTCATTCTGGCTGGCACTGTGTCCCCTGGAGCAGGAGACCAGCTCGTGGCACGAGGCCACCGGCTGCTGAACCGCTCCAGCCACTTGCCCAGCTCTTCCCCGTGGGGGCTGCTCCTTCTCCCGCAGATGGGATGGTAATGAAATAAACCAAAAAGGCAATTTGGGCTCTTTAACTACACTCCAGGGAAAAAGACCTACCTGGATAGACCACACTAAGCCGTGATGTGTTTTGTATAAATGTTTCAAGTCGGATCCTGATGGGAAAAGGCGAGTTAGAAATATTTGGTTGCAAGTTTGAACATCGTAGCGGGATCTAAGGCCAACCACTTGAACAAGGGCAGTGATTGAATTAGGGCTGAGAAATCTATCCCTGGCTAGTTTCAAATTAAAAAAAAAAAAAAAAAGAGAGCTTTTAAAAAGGTACAAATGAGGCTAAAAGAATTTATGCTATTTTTCCGGTTCTGTGCTATAACTCCTTTTCCGTCTCCTCATCTATCTTCTAAGGGTACTACCTTATGAATGAGTGAGCAATAAAAGAAGTATGCAGTGGCTGAGAGAGAAACTCAAGATAACAAGATAATGCAAAACATAAGCCAAAGCAGAACTGCAAGTTAAGATGAAGATCTGAATATAAAAGTTTCTCACATCTGAGTTGTAGGGCAGTCATTAGACAGTTTGCACGAAAATCTAGTTTAAAAACAGTAGCACAAAGTGTGACCTGACATACGCTGAGTTCACATCTGTCAAAATCTTGGACCTCTCCTTTCTAGGGGTTTTGATCCTCTTTTTAGACCACAAGTGCTGACACTTCACTCCTAGGCTAAAATAAAAATAATTTAATGCTTTTGAAATCATTGAATGAAAAAGGGCAGAGGAAGAACACTGAGTTAAGGAGCAGCTACAAACTATCCTGAGGTCGGGCAACACCAATTTCTGTGCCTGGGTGACACAGGAACAGCCTCAAGACCAAAAGGTATGAGAATAATAAGCTACTACGTGCAGTTTTTAAATTATGCTAAGGTTGCCAAGAACAGGACAGAGCTGTGTTCGACAGTGTCGGTGCACTACTTATCTGCTGGCTGCACAGCTCAGGGTGGGCTCTTTCTCCTTGCCACCCCCAGTTTAGGCTGAGATTTCAGACTTGAAGTCCCACCACCCGGGTCTAGCCTTGGGGCTGGAGGTGCTTCCCCCAGCGCAGGCTGCCGTCGGCAGCTGGTGAGGGCGTCTGCATGGACAGGTTTCCAAACATCCAAAACTGAAGGGGAGGGGGCTTATAGCAAAGGGTTAATTCACATTTCCCTATCACTGACCTCCCTCCAGCCTTCCAGGTTCAGAGCTGCACGGATCAGCTGGGGTTTCTCAGGGGAAAAATTATGTGGCCACTCCCTGAACCCAGATAATCCCTCTGGGCTGGGCTTTCCACTCCTGGTATCTGCCAGGTTAGGCAGAGCTTAATCATCAACATTTTGCTGCTCTCTTTCAAGCAAAGACCAGTGGGCAATGAGCTGCTGGAAGGAGGTATGTCTTCTAGCCCTAACCCAAGGTAGCTGCTAAGCGAGGTCAGTTCTGGGGCTGAGGACAGACAGCAGGGACCAAGCTGGTCTCCAGCTTTATTTGGCAAAGCCCAGGTTGGTAAACAAATAGCAGGAGGGAGAAGGCACAAGAATAAATTTCAAGGGATGTGAAGGTTGAAGGGAAGATGAAGGTTGTTATCTTCAAAAGCGAAGTAGTGACAACGCAGGCGTGAGGCCCCTACAAAGAAGAGAACATAAGACAGGGTAGAGCAAGCCATGACGTGGAGGTGTTTGAGATGCTTTCATGGTATTAAGGAGGTAGAAATTTTTTAGCAAGAATTGATGACAAAACATGAAACCAACTCCTCATCTTTACTCTGACCCTTTATGCTCTAGGACAGTAGCTGGGGCATTCTGTATGCTCCCTTACCCACAGGAGAGGAGGCAAAGCACTTCAAACCCTCCAGGCAGTGCCAAGAGCTCAACACTATGGTCTATCAAAATAATACTCAGATTTCCAAATCGGAGCATTAACTTGCAACATTTAGAACATCTGAGACCAGCAGGAGGATAAGCATTGAGAGGGTTTACGTGCTTGCTCGCATCTTTCCCCAGCTTCTGCCATTTTCAGGGGCAAGAACTGAAACGCGGGTTGTTTTTGAACCTCTCTTTACAGAAATCAGGTTCTAGTACCTGTCGTTGAACTTTCAAAGTGTTCTGCATGTGGCATTTCATGTAAAGGTGTGCTTTTTCTGCTGGTTCCTAACTTCACTGCCAAAAACCAGAACAGACCCATCTGAAGCACTTGATGATCATGCTGGGGTTTCTGAAGCACTTGATGATCATGCTGGGCTTAAGAAGGGTCCCATTTTCCCTTTGGTCCTTGGGCTGTGAAATTAGGCAAAGTTACCTTCCCCGTTTAACTGAAGTGCAAACGGGGAATCAGCTTCGTAGGCAGAACTTGGTTGATGCTGGTGACCATTTGCTACCTGGGACACCAGCCTCACCAGGCAAGCACAGCCCAGGGCTTTGGTGGGAAATTTGGCTTATGTCTGGTGGCACCTCATGCTGGAGAGCAAACCCAACCGTAACCATGCATCAAATAACCCGTGTGTTGTTTTTTCTTTTTAAGAGACTCCAACTTGTATTAACACATTATCCTCCGTTCTTCCAAATGCAGATTCTGGAGGAAAACATGAAGTTAGAGTGCAAGTGCCACGGGGTCTCGGGATCCTGCACCACTAAAACGTGTTGGACAACCCTGCCTAAATTCCGGGAGCTGGGCTACATCCTCAAGGACAAATACAACGAGGCCGTTCAAGTGGAGCCGGTGCGAGCCAGTCGCAACAAGCGCCCGACCTTCCTCAAAATAAAGAAGCCCCTTTCCTACCGCAAACCCATGGACACAGACTTAGTGTACATAGAGAAATCTCCCAATTATTGTGAAGAAGACCCCGTCACGGGCAGCGTGGGGACACAGGGGAGGATGTGCAACAAGACGGCCCAGCAGTCCAACGGCTGCGACCTGATGTGCTGCGGCCGAGGCTACAACACCCACCAGTACTCGCGCGTGTGGCAGTGCAACTGCAAGTTCCACTGGTGCTGCTACGTGAAATGCAACACGTGCAGTGAAAGAACAGAGGTCTACACCTGTAAGTGAGGGGGGGACGCCAAGGGACAGGGCCACGCAGGCCGGGGAATACATTTGCACATGGACTCGACGTCCCAGGTAAGGAAGACCTGCTCTCCCAGAAGCAACGTTGATGAATGGAGCCCTCTCTTTTCTTCTCCCGTCTCGTGGCTTACGTGGATACCCCTTGGAGACTCTTAGGAAAGTCAACCAAGAAACAAAAAACAAACCGACCCATCCTCCCCGGGCCACCCAACACACAAAACAGAGAGAAAAGGGTCACCTCGGCTACTCTGCGCCGCCAGAGCGAGAAGGGGTGACTGCCTCGTGAGGAGACCACCGCCAGAGGAGAAGCTCCGAGTGTGGCCACTAACTCTTGGTTGGGAAACAAAGACGGTCAAAAACTTCAATGTATAAGGAGCTGGGAGGGGAGAAACCCTCCAAAAAGGGCTTTGCACAGGACGGGATGGACGGTGCCCCCCTTGACTTGGCCCTCGTGAGGGTGCGGATGACACGGATTCAGGCTTCTCCACTCCCAAAAAAGCTTCTGCTTGGTCTGACCCATCTTCCCCCTTCGTGCCGTTCGCTACAGCGAGTAGAACCGTGGGAGTTTTCTGTAGACACTGCTTTATCTGCCTATTTTGTGTGTGTGTGTGTGCTGCAGATTTTAGCACAGGTATTTGGGACACTTGGGCATAATAATAGCAATATTTAACAATTTATTCAGATAAAACTAATATTAATTTATTTAATTAAAAAGAACTCTACCAACGTTTTGGGAACTATTCTGCAATTAAAGTAGATAGCTGGCTTTCTTTGTGGAATAATTTTGTAGAAACAGCAAGGAAAAACTGGAGCTGTATATATTATTCTTAACTAGGATATTTCTATTAGTTGGACTTGCAGGATATGTTCTACAGTACTAGATGTTTAAATACAAAAGCTGGCATCTTTATATATATGTACATACACAAACACACACTGTTGGTTTGGGGAGTTTTTTTTTGGTTTTGTTTTGGGTTTTTTTGTGGTTTTTTTTTTCCTGTTTGCTGCTAGTTGTCTGGAACAAAAGTCAAGCGGTAGGGGTTGCAAATCTTTACCAGGTTGTGGTTGTGTGTTTTTTTTTTTTTCTTCAATTAAAGAAAGAAGCATTAATAAAATCCTGTTTGGAATATGCCTAAAAATAAGAAAATCCAGACAAACTTCCATCTTTTGGAAAAATCAACCATAGGATAAGAGAGTATATTTTGTAAGAGACTATTTTTATATAAATATTTTATTTATACTACGTCTGCTTGTTCAACCTGTACTTTTTCTCAAAACAGGCATACAATTTGTAATTCTTAGGCTATTTAACAGAGAAAGGGTAATTAGTTTGTGGACACAACAGCAGCAAGCTGGATCCATTCGGCTGCAGTCGGTGGATGTGTCAGGGAGCGGAATGAACTTTCTCTCCGGATGTGTGTACAAACCGGCTCTTTTCCTGCAGCTCAATTTGCAGAATGTGCAAAACAAGAACAGGGTATGTAGCATCAATTTTGTCACATGGCTTGGATTCACGATTGGTATTAACTGGATGCTCATTTATCCCATTCAAGGGGGAAAAAAAAAAAGAAAAAAAAAAAATCCGAATTAGCTTCCCACATGCGTCAGTCATTAAACTGTGGCGTTATGACTAGCAAATGTGCTGTGTGTGCTGTCAGTTAAACCTCTATATTGTGTTACTGTCAAATTTGATTTTAATCAGTGGAGGACTGTAGACTATGACTGTAAAAACTATCATGACACACATCGTCTGATTCTCATAGATAGGATACAAAGCTTACTTTTTGTCCAGCTCTTTTGGGCATTTACATTATTCTTTCCCCCCAAAAGGCCAGAGCGCTCAAATATCCAGAAAAACATCTAGGCGAATTTAAAGACCGCTCCCTTGTTTTTCAGAGCCCAGCTAAGCCATTCGGTGTTCCCTTTTTCAGTATTTCCTTTTTATCACTGCTAATTTCTTCAGATATTTGAGTGGTAAATATTTCTCTGGTTTAGAATCACTCCATCCACATTCCGTGCCTTTCACCGACTCCTGTTGGGAAGAGCAAGTGTCACACGATGATACAGATGTATCTTGTGTCCATTGGTCTTTCCGAGGCAAAACTGCCCCATAAGAGTGCAAAAACAGAGAGAGTTTTCAGAGAAAGGAAACAGAAGTATCACACAAGTCTTGCTCTAACAACCTAACCTTTTAGAACTTCTCTGAAGGTGGCACGGTATGTTTTTTTAACTCACTTCTTGTACATACATTATTTCTGGAAGAACACGAGCCCATGCAGGACCTCACCCTAGCGATGTATAATTCGGATTAAATATACAGTTTCTTTGCAGACCTGCCACTTATCACAAACTAAAATCTTTATGCAATTCAGACACCAGCACGAGATATCAAAGGAAACCGATTAACATAATCTACTTTTAAACTTATGACTTGGTCAATATAAAAACAATTTTGGGGGGGTAATTGAGTCACTGCTTTTAGTTCTTCTAAATTCCACACATCATGAATTGATAAGACATGAAATGCAACGAGGTACATACCATATGGATGTTAATTGCAACACTGTATTATGATTAAATAATTCAGATCTAACATTTAATTTTGGAATCTCCTCCCCCAAGTTTGTGTTGGTTTTTACTTAGTGGATACCGTATCATAGTCAAAAGTGTGTTTTCTTCACTGATAAGGGTTATTTTACAAATTATTACTTTTGCAGCATGTTCTTACCATAGAAGAGTAATCTGTAAAACTCCTGCTTCCTGTATATTTCAGTATGCAGTGATGTGCAATGTACAGCTAGCAGATTAAATATTGAAGGACAAATATCTTTAAACAGTTTTACTCACAATAATAAAGAACTGGATGCACAACGAAATGAACCTGGTACACATTTTCCCTGTATTTTACACTATTGCTGGTGATCGGTGCACTAATTAGTGAAAGGGACGGTTCGTTTGATAACTGGAGCATCGGTTTGGGAAGTAGGAATTAAAGAGCAAGGAAAACCAAATGCTGCATCAGACTAGGGAGGATTTGGAAATTGGGCTGTGTCATTTTAGATAGGGGAGATCTGGCCCATTCGAATCTGCCAGGAGTTAACTGCTCATCCCCTAAACGGGCTTGAATAAACAGGCGAAGGAGAAAGATTTGCCATTTTGGGTATATTCCTCCTCCCCCCAGCCCCCGCCAACAGTTTGGTCTTTGTCCCCGGGGATAGAAGAGCTCTGTTTTCACTTGGTGAAGAAGCACACAATGGGAGCGAAATGCACACGATGGCAGGACAATGCAGCTCTCAAAAGAAAATACATCTTTTCATCTGCGCTAACCCAGGGAAGCGCCCCATTGCCGGCCACACCAATAACCCAGCCGAGGCGCCTAAAGAAAACATACATCCAAGAAGCAGGAGGAGTCAGAGGAGCAGGACGCCTGAGAGGACGAGCGTTGCGAGTTGGGAAGCAACTTTATTGCAAAATTTGTGGAATCTCACTTCTTTATTTGCTAGCGGAGCCGCGATCCGTGGAAATGAAGCAGTTCTGCCTCGGGATTGCGAAGCAAGTTGTAAGGATTTTCCCTCTCGACCTTTTCAAAAGGACAACTATCCTGAACACAATTAGCCTGAATACTCCGAGTACCCACATGAACCAGGAATCGGTCAATGATTAAGTTTTCTTTACCGTGTATGCACAAACCTAATGGAGATATGTCTTTCAACAGTGATAATTAAACTGAAAACATCCTTAAAACGTACTCTTAAGTGGCTCATGTGGTAAAGTTATTGTAAGGGTACATAGCTACTTAGAAAAGGAAAATAATAGACATGTACCATATTACACAAGGCTCTTAATGAATTTTCTTGTGGATTACAAGACTGTCTTTAACTGACCATATTTAAAAATCAGTTTGTTGACTACAGAAACATGTCAAAGTGCAGGTATTCGAATTAAGATTCAGCACAAGTATTTCAGACAACATTTTTACATTCATCATTATAGTAGATATGAGGAAATATGCACTGTGAATGTCCAAAATTAGAGTATTAATTAATACAGCCCCCTGTCCCCAACTTGTAACCCCAAGACGTCAACTGAACAAGCAGGTCTCCTCCAGCTCTGCCTTTGGTAGAAGGACTGCCCTGCAGATGTGGGGACTGATGTGCCTGGAACAGGGCTGGCCAGATCTGGCTGATCTTATCAATGTCACCCAACAGGGGTATGGTCCCAGCAAGGCCTGAATGTTCCAAAACTGGCCAAAATCAAACCAAGTACAGGAATTTTATCACACGGCAGAACTTCAGGTGATGAAGCTTGTCTAGATTCCAAAGCACTCTCCCTCAGTTCATGGTTATCTCGGATAGTTGTCACCATGGCAAGCGATCTAATTTGCTAACCCAATTCATGTTCTTCTGGTTAAAAATCAGTATGAAGGAATTATTGGTATAATAATTCCTCAAAAGTGGGATTTTAATCTGGAACACAAATTTAGGGAATCCTTCCTCTGAAAACAAATACTTAATAACATACGATTAAGTCAAAGTGATGAAGAGATGTAGGTGGATCTAAAGGACTCCAGGTGTTTGAAGAAGGGCATCAGAACTTTGTGACACCACAGGTAACACTGTAAACCACTAAAGGCTTCTTTTGATGCTTTGGAGTTTTATGAAATTACTGATTTTTCCATTTTGCTGCTATTACACAATTATAGGTTCATCAATAGCACATATCATATCATTTGCCATTGGGAGGTCAGAAGGAAGTCCCAGAGAAATCACACTTCTTAGTGTAACACACTGAATTTGCTACTGGTGCTCTCAGGTTCATATAATTCCTTACCCTGATCTTGTATTTTTGGTAGCAAAGTCATTGCATCACACTCTCATTAGGGAAGATGCCTGCTTTGTAAAGAGGTTTGATATCTCTGGCCGAAGACGAGATCATATTTACCTTAGAGAACAGTTCCCAGGATTGTGTGTACACAAAAAAAAAACCCCAAAAATGAGGTAAAGAGGATGGTATCAAAATTGCACCACTTACCTATGTTGATTAACACATAGCCTAACTCTTTAGCACAGGAAATGTAATCCTAGTTTTCGTGTTTCCTATGCCCCTTACATCCTTTCCCTATATGCCAAAAATACGTGTCGCATACAGCATCCCAGCCCCACAGCTGGTTTCGTGGTTGCTGATACAAACAATTCCCCAGCAGGACATCACAAGCCCGATTCTACCAGCACGGGAAACCTGCTGCAACTCTTATTTATGCACGCACAAGAATGCACACAAGTTTTTTCCAAGTTTTTCTGGGGAACCACACATTATGCACAACCTTCTGTTACTGCAGGGCATCACTTGCCCATCTCCACCAGCGCGCCTGCCCGCAACTTGAACGTGCTTCTTATTTTAATCTCTCCAAGAATTTGGAGTTTTAGCTCTCTATAGCGTTCATAAACTCTCAGCTCCATTGCCAGCCCCTGACATGCAAGAAATATGGGATTACTCCAGTCATCTAGTACACCATGTTCTCCTAACTCACCTTTTCAATATTATTGAGAAAGCTGATGTTTATTTAAAGCAAAGTTAAAGAGAGTGGACCAGAAGAGGTGTTCTCTAAAGGGCTAAACTTGCATAAGAAATCACAGCAAAAACTGTAAAGAGAGAGTGCTGAGTTTTGTTCTTCATCAGGGAGACCCATCCATTTAAATGGGGCTTCACGTGGATGCACCACAGACAGTGCTTAATGGTACTGGTTAATTACATTCACTCCTTGTTCACAACCCTTTCCCAGTCACTAATTTTTCTTATTATTTCAATGTAATTGAGCTTGCTTCACTCACATGATGTCAGCAAACACTGCTTTAAGATTTTACAAATTAGTTTGACAGATTCACTCCTGGATCCTTCACATCATTTCTTCTTTTATCCTGAAATCTTTTTGTCATTTACCCAGTAAAAGACCATAAATGCTATAACACTCAATGACAACAAAACCCCAAAACTTATTTTTGGCCCAACAGAACTCAGAGAATAAATTAAATCAAAATCTGTAAGAGAGGTTTCTGGTATTGTCCCATGGGTGGCAATGTTACTAGTATGTATTTTGATGGGATATTTTTTGGCATATTTTTGATTTATCACGTATTTTTGGGAGGTTGGAACTTGATGCTCTTTAAGGTCCCTTCCAACCCAACCCAATCTATGATTCTATGGCTCATTCCAGCAGCGGAGACCGGAGATGCTTCAAGTGATGGCAACAGTATCCATCAGAAAAGCAATTTCTACCAAACTCCAAAGACTGCTTTTTAGTGGGGGCAGAGAAAAGCAGTTCAACAGACAAGAACTAGTGTAACCAGGACACGGATAAGGAAAATAGCGACCTCTTACAGCTGGTTTCTGCAGCTCAGAAACGCTTCAGAAAACAGAAGAAAAACCACAGAGGAAGGAAACCCTGAAAAATTCCATTCATGGAAGTCACTCCCCTGAGTCTACCAGGGAGCGAGAATGGGTTTGGCTAAACGGATGAATTTGAGCCCAAGCTGAGGCTCATAGTGCAATTTCATTTGGCTCCAGCCAAATCCAAGCATTTATTCCATTGAATCAGCAAAAAAACCTGTTTCGTGAGTTGTTTCTCGGGCTTCGTTTCTTTCCTAGCAACTTCTCTTTGCACATGGGGCCGGGGAAAGATGCACCATGGGCATCACATCTGTCCACAACTAGGTTATTTTGAAATGATTGAAATGGGACCTGAACTGTTTTAAACTAGAGAGGATATTAAATACCTGGCATCTTGAGAAAGAAGGTGATGAAGGACGGAGAAGATACAGTACGGATAGCATTGGAGGATAGCATTGGACCGTAATGCCAT
Source organism: Tringa tobata (assembly GCA_033628505.1). Taxonomy (NCBI): domain Eukaryota; kingdom Metazoa; phylum Chordata; class Aves; order Charadriiformes; family Scolopacidae; genus Tringa; species Tringa tobata. Next base: position 87,937 of record JAHREE010000512.1, read on the forward strand.
CACACCATAATTTATCATCCCAAAAAAAAGAGACAATTTTCCATATATTTAAAAAAAAAAAAAATTAGGATAATTCCTTTTAGCCTTCATTAATGCTGTGCTTTTAAGCTGTGGAAGTGTTCTGTGCTGATTATCCCCACAAACAGCCAGGAAAGCGGGAGGCACAAAGCACCGGAGGGTTGGCCAGTGGGCACAAAGGAGCCTGTGAAAGCATCAGGACGATGGCCCAGATTTCTCAGCTGCGGCCACCCCGTGTTAAGGAACTCGAGCAACGTCCCGTTTGCCTCCCTTTACCAAATACACCCCCAGATTTCAGTGTTTGGGACATCTATTCACTGCGTGTAGCAGGTTGAGCGCGTGTTGTATAGAGAGCTGAAGCGAGGAGGCTGCTTCCCAGCCTCATTAAATGCTACGCACACAGTAATTAATATAGCCTCCACATTAAGTATGAGTCATGCACCAGGGAAATCACAGAAACCTGGTCTGATGTTTTGTCTCCTTAAGTCAAGTGATTAATAAAGACGTGAGGCGAAGGCGGTGGCAGAGAGTAGGCGGTTTAAGGGGGAAGATGGGGGACAGCAGTTGGGCAGGGGGGGACAAACGGCCCCCTGAACCCCAGTAAAGCCCGAGGGTCTCCACGAAGCAGGGACAAGTTGTTTGAAACGATGCTTCATCACTGAAAGCATATTAAAAATGTAACAAATATTCCGATGGGAAGCGTTTCCCAGGACAGCGCTAAACCACACTGTATTTTCCCACACCAAAAGAGGGGGACGTGGGGGTGACTCACTCGGGTGGATGAGTTGTACCAACTGAGTACAAATTGTGACAGTTAGAATAGAAACTAAAAAAAAAAAAATAAAAAAATAAATGGATCAAAGCCTTTCTGAGAAGTTAGAAAGGCAATTTATCTGCTTGTGTCTCTCCTTTTGTACTCGGCTTGGGTACCAGTCAGAATATTTTGATGCTTGCCCATCTTTAGTCGCAAGCCACGTGAGCTGAATTCTGATTAAACGGTAAAGAAAAAAAAAACCAAACTTCCCAGAATTTATATATTGTGTTTATGTAGGCCAGACCGACTTGGAGAAAAGTGCAAAATCAATCAAAGCCTAAAAGGAAGCTGGCAAACGGTCAGTGCCTCGGCACATCCGAGCTGCGCTTCCCCCAGGAGAAAGGCCACGGCGAGGGGCTGGGAAATTCTTCCCGTTTATAACGTAAGGACGCGGGTTGATCTAACGACAAGATGAGATAAGGTGATACAGGGCCCTTAATTAACGACCGCGCACCAAAGGTGTCACTTTGATGACTTGTTTGGGCAGGAGCGGGGGTGATAGATTATTCCCTCTTTATGCTGCCACAATGACATCTGCTTTATTCACAGATCAGCCACCAGTTGCTACAACAACGCCACTGGGCTTTAGAAAATGTTGTTGAGCTGCTGAGAGAATCTCGGCGACCCATTAGCAAAATGTTAACTATGCAAAACCAAACAGCCTTCGGTTTTGTTGCCGGAAAGAAGTCAACGCTCCCCGATAAGTAAGAATGTCAAAAAGAATTTACATTCAAAAAGCAGAGAAGGGGGTTTCACCCATGATATCACCGTGATTCCCAAAAATCCCCCTGGAATTCATTAGGGAGACATTAGGCCTGAAGAATAGAGAAAATAAATAACGGGTTTTAAAAAGAAGGAACAAATACACTTTCCCCCGAGCGGCTTGTTGTCTGCAGCATTTTAACATGTCCCTTGCCCCTTCACTTTTCCTGCTCATTGTCTCAGATTTTTACACAGTAATCCTTTGCTAATAGGGTTTTATTTAGTTTTATTTATTTCTTTTCTCCCCCCTTAGCACTCGGAGGAGACACTTAGGTGCAGTTAAACCACGCTAGGAAACGGATCTGGCTGCCAGCAAAGCCCCTTGCTCCCTCTTCAAGTGGAAGGAGAGAGAGAGAACCTCAAGCTCCAACATATTCCTTAGAAAGCCAAGGATGGGGAAAGCCTTTGCAGGCACTTGGAGGAGCAAGAGCTTTGTCCTCCAGCCAAGGAACGTGGCGTTGCATCCAAGAGCCGAACGGGACGTGCCATGGCCAAGGACAGAGGAGCAACACCAGGAGCAGGTGAACATCCCCCTGATAATTCAAGTGTGGATGGCAGAGGAGATGTGCTCGGAAGCATCCCCATCTCCAGCTGCGAAAGCGGCTGCTTCGGGGAAGGAGCGTCTCCGAGCTGTGACGTTTAGAGTGAAATTCCTGCCATTTCTAGGAAAGGGCTGCTTGTCATCTCCCCAGTGATTCATGTCGGGCTCCCTGCCACCCACGGGGCTACTAACACACGCCGGATGGCATCTAACAGGGAGAGGTTTCCCCCGATCCCTGCTTCCTTCTGAAATAGAAAGGGTCTGTCTGTCTCGGTTGTAATTTTTCACCCACCTCCAAGTTAAGTGAATATAATTCTTAATTTGCTTTCCACATGACTCCAACAATTTTCTTCCCTTTGTCTCCCCAGCAAGAGCAGATCGATTTCACAATGTGTTGTACTTCAAATTTAACTTCATTAAATGTTTATAACATTAAGAGACTAATGACATAAGCCCTGCCTATGGTATTTATAGGCTTTACGAAGAGAGAGAAGACCTGAAAGGACTGAAGTTCAGGTTAATTCCCTAAGAACTAATTTCAACACCTATTCTTATCTGTAAAACACAAAATACTACTGCTATTTCAGGGCCGTCGTGTTGATTTAACTGCAAAGTTTATCAACCGCATTCACCGTCGGAGTTTGAAATCTAAAACCAGCCCACAGCAGATCACAGGTGTATTGTTTTTCGGTCACAGTAAATAGATCCTAAATGTTAATCTAATGATCTAGTTACATAAACAAGCTCAAGAAAATTTAAGCTACTGATTACTGGAAAAATATATATGTGGAAAATCTTCCGTAGCCATTTTTTGCTACATTCTAAACACGTGTTCCAGTCCCCTCCCCGCAGTGGCTTACTGGGTTGTACGTGCCTTCACTTGGATTATTTTTAATAAGCATTTTCATGTTCTGATTGCAAATTCATATTCTGAAATGAAGACTGTGCCTATATATCGCCGCTCACCACCCAGCTACAACATGCCTGGTTTTCCTCCTCGGGCCCGAGCTTTCTGCTTCTTCCAGAGATTCTGATCTTCTGGACCTTCTTCTGGAGCTGCTGATCTCCAGTCTCGGGGAATTAAAGGGAGATTGGACAAGGAGGAACGGCTTCAAACTGAAAGAGGGGAGATTGAGATGAGATCTGGGGAAGAAATTTTTCACTCTGAGGATGGTGAGAGCCTGGCCCAGGTTGGCCAGAGAAGCTGTGGCTGCCCCATCCCTGGAGGGGTTCAAGGCCAGGTTGGAGGGGGCTTGGAGCAACCTGGTCTGGTGGGAGGTGTCCCTGCCCAGGGCAGTGGGTGGCACTGGATGGTCTTTAAGGTCCCTTCCAACCCAAACCAGTCTCTGATTCTCTGAATACTAATGCTGAATTAGCACTAGTTGAATTATATTCCAAAACAATGTTAATTTTCAAAGGACTACAACTGGGAAGTGGTTTGGGTTTTTTTTTTTTTTTTTTCGGTTGGGCTGTTTTGGCTTTTGGTTTTGTTTTTTTTGTCACTTCATAATGTAATCAGAGCTTCGGAAGTGCCAGTGACAAACTCTGCTCCAAAACTGCAGGAAGCCATCCCTGATGTGCCCATCTGAGCCAGCTTCTGCCTGTCCCCATCGCCTGGAGAAGGCACGAGAGGAGACGTACCCCTCACACCGCTGTGCTATAAGTATAAACCAGGGAAAAATGGGTGTAAAAAGTGACCGATGGGTTGCGTGAAGCTTTTTAACGTGTTGGATCACACCTTCCCAACTGTACCCAGGAATACAGCAGATATTTGAGCGTAACGGAGCAGCAGATTAAATTGGGATTTATTTCCATCTCACATGTATCTGGAAGGAGCCTGTGGGACTCGATCCTGTTCTTTTAGACTTAATGCCATTCAAGGCTGAGTTTGGCAGCCCAGCACGCACCGGCGATTCGCTCGGGGTTCCATCTTTTCAGAGGGTAAAGTTCACTCTCGACTTTAAGGAAAGAGCACAAAAGGTAATTTTTCCAAGGCCTCAGCGTGTCCCAGGTAGGGCGAGCAAAGAGGAAAGCAGCGTTCACCAGCAGCGTTGTCATGACTACAAATTGAAATCTCTATCTTCCCCCTCAACGGTACGTCGTCGTCTGGGAAAAGTCCAAAGAGCTTCATCCTTAAAAAGCCACCACCCTCTGATGGCAGCCCGGAGCCGGAGCGAGGAGCAGAGGTGGCCACAGCCGAGCACTCACTAGCCCACCCCCGGCCCACTTGGACACGTGTGTGTGCGATGAGGGCAGTTCCCTTCCCGGTTATCCGGTTAAAAGCCAGCACATCCCCCCACTGCCCCACGGATGGCCAATTTTAGCTAATTATATACTAGCAACTTTATTTCCTGAAAACGTATATAGCCTTTACCAAGAGGTACGGATAACATCTTCATCTGCCAGAAACAGGATTGCTTTTGACAGAGTTATGTTTACAAACATAAAATTTATCACCTTTTTTTTTTTTTCTTTTTTTTTAACTAGCACCTGTGTACACCTGGAAGAAGACAGTAGCTAATGATTTATGTCGGGCAGTAACAACGGCTGGCTTTGCTGGAACTCTGCCATAACTTAGTGTCTGCTGCTCTGCCCTACTGGGTCAGGACAACACATCAGTCAAGTAAATCACTTAAGTAAATTATTGAGAACTTAAATTGACTTTTTCTACATAATATGTAATTACTTCCTTGAACCAACATTCCCTTACATCACTGATCTAAAAAGCTTTCTATTTATTTTTTAACTGAATATTGATCGAATTTAAATTACAGCCAGCATGTACTATTTATCTGAAGTTCAGATTCAAGGGAGCAAACTTTCCAACAACTCTGAGAGCCTTTGCTGGCAGTTCCTTGCCACCCACGGGCCCCCATCCCTCAGCACAGCGGCCCTGGGAGCGGCACATTTGCCCATCATGTTCATAACACAAAAACCAGCCCGATGATGCATCTGCAGAAACCTCCAGGGCACAGAGACTCTGGAAATTAAATTGTTGGGAGGCCTGGAGATGCTGAAGGTAGTGCAGCACCGCAGGGAAAGATGAAAGCCAAGTTTGCAATATCAAGTTCTCACCAAGATGTTGCAAGGCAATGAGGATGTTAGCTGTAGCCAGCAAGAGAAGGCCCAGAACGGAGAATTACAAGTGTAAAGTCTCCATGGGAACTGCAGAGATCTGCAGCCCCACAAGGCTGTATCTGCTACTGAGCATGCCTATCCCAAAGCTAGGAGAAAACCCAAATCACGGAATTGTCAGAGTTGGAAGGGACCTCTAGAGACCATCCAGCCCAATTCCCCTGCCAAAGCAGGGTTGCCCAGAGCACATCACTCAGGACGGCATCCAGGTGGGTCTTGAAGATCTCCAGAGAAGGGGACTCCACACCCTCCCTGGGCAGCCTGTTCCTGTGCTCCGTCACCCTCACTGTAAAGACGTTTCTCCTTGTATTTGAATGGATCTTCCTGTGTTCCAGCTTGAGCCAGTTGCATCTCGTCCTATCGCTAGAAACCACTGAAAAGAGTCCAGCTCCATCATCCTCCAACCCACCCTTTAGATACTTGTAAATGTAGATGAGGTCTCCCCTCAGCCTTCTCTTCCGCAGGCTAAAGAGCCCCAGTTCTCACAGTCTTTCCTCGTCAGGGAGGTGCTCCAATCCTTGAATCATCCTCGTTGCCCTTCACTGGACTCTCTCCAGCAGTTCCCTGTCCCTCTTGAACTGGGGAGCCCAGAACTGGACGCAGTATATTCCAGTTGGGGCCTCACCAGTGCAGAGCAGAGGAGGAGAATGACCTCCCTTGACCTACTGGCCACACTCTTCCCTGTGCAGCCCAGGATTCCATTGGCCCTCTGGGCAACAAGAGCACATTGCTGGCTCATGGAAAGTTTGCTATCTACTAGGACTCCCAGATCCTTCTCCTCAGTAGTGCTTTCCAGAAGATCCACCCCTAACCTATATTGGCGCCTGGGGTTCTTTCTCCCCAGGTGCAGGACCCTACATTTGCCCTTGTTGAGCCGTATATGGTCCAACATATGTGCAGAGATTTCTCATGAGGTTACAGAAAGTCAGCAAGAGCGATTTTGGCAGAGCACATGCTGCTCCTGAGCCCTCACCCTTCCCTCAGACACAGGGTGCGGGTCCCTGGTGTTGCAGTGGTGCTGGAGCTCAGCAGCCCCAAGTTGGAGGAACCCAGCCAGCTCAGCTGCTCTGCACTGATTTTTGACCCATGATCTATGCTGTGAGGACAATTCCGTCAATAGGATGAGGGCCTCCATCAACTGGAATCATCTCAGATGTTAGGAAAAACCCCCTCTGAGTGCAAATAACCTGGTTGTGTCCTAGCCTCAATCATCCTCCCCCAAGCCACTGTTGAAAAACCTATTAAAAAAAAAAATCGCTGTATAAAGTATTTTTTCTGCTTTAAGAGACAATCAAGGCGGAACGAATACCAACCATTTTTCAAAGTTTGGTGGATGGGGGGAGAGGCAGGAAGGAGACTCTGGACTTGAAGAAGGAAGTTTAGGAGCTGGAGGAGCCTCACCACAAAACCCCTCACACAGGTGGAGATTGTGCATAAATAAATGCTTTGGACATAAATAAAAAGCCCCTTTAAATTTAAGTTTGACCCTAGGCCGCGAAGTATGTCTGGCTTTAAGACAAGGCCGAGGAGGTGGGTGCTGGTCCTAGCGAGGAGAAGCAGGAGATCGGACCTGTCAACGTGCAGCATTTCATATTCCTGAGTCAGAATCGTTTCCGGTTAAAATTGGCAGAAGTGGTGAATATAATTCTCTAAGTATTTTATTAGTGAGACGGGAAGTTAATGGGAAAGGGCAGCTAAAAGTACTTCTGCTAAGGCTAGAAAATACATTAAAGTCAGCGCTGTCATGGATTACACCCAAGGTCACGGGATTCAGTCACAGGAATTGATTAGTGATATTTACAACTCAACAAATTGCTTTAAGCAAGTGTGACATCATGCCCCGCGCTATTTACCAGAGGAGCTACACACAGAGAAGGCTATAAACCAGCTCCTCACTCCCTGAGCAGGTTAATGCAGTTGGTGTGATCTTCAGCCAGAATAAGTGTAATTCTGCCCTCCCCATCTAATATTCTGTGTGAAGCATGGAGAACCTTGGGGAGCCAGAAGGGTGGTGTTAGTCAAGCTCCCATATTCTTGAGCGCTCTGCTGACTAACATTTACAGCAATCCTCTTCATTCATACGCCAGACGAGAGAAAGCCGCTTTCTATTTCATGCATTTAATTGCATTTTCATTAAGAATCATTTAAAAAAAGCAAGGTCCTACTTGGATCTGTCGCAACAGCATAAAGCAAAGCCTCTCAAGACATCGGCAGATGAAACAGGACCCTGTGGCCAAGTCAGCTCATGCCTCTGTCCCGAGAGCATCTCACCAGCAGGCAGTGACAGACACTTGGACCAAATCTTTGGTTTTCTCTTTCCCGCATTATTCCCCTTCAAGTTTTACAACCCAAAAGGTTAGCTTGATGTTGCTTCACAGGAGTTGAACGTGTCGGTGCAGAAAGACACCAGGGAATCCTAAACCAGGAGTCATTTCGTGGGTTGCCCAAGGTCTGTGAAGACCTTACACCTTGCCTTTCTGAGCCAAGCAGCTGGAGGAGAAAATTCCCCACCCGCCGTGTCAGGGGGTGGGTGATGGGACACTTCCTCCACACGTCCCCAGGAGAAATCAGGAGACAGGAGCATCCCCCACACCCTTAGACAACAGGGGGCCAAGGGACCAGCTCCTGCGTGCTCCATCTCCCTGGGCACCACACAGCCCCTTGGACCAACTGGTTTGTAAAATCACATTTTTTCTCCTCCCTGTTGGAATCTGTCATGTTCTGATGCATTACATTACCCAGTAAATCAAACGTGGGTTTGTTTGTTGGGTTTGGGTTTTTTTTTTCTTTACTAACCTTTATGAAGCCTCTTGAGTGATCTGTGGATGGGATCAGCAAACAAATTTTGTTCTAGCTCTCCAAATCCTGACACATGAATTGATTTCAGCAGGACACATTAAGTGAATGATGGATCTCTGCCAAAAGGGCATGTAGGATTTTGCAGGGGGAGGGGAAGAAGAAGGAGACTTTGCTTTCTCCCTTTTTTTTTCTCCTTCTTAGCCAGTCTTGTTAAGAAAGGGCAAAAGCACTTAAACTCATTGCTCTCAAAGTAAATTGGTTTTCTTTTCTACATTCTCAGAAGGCTTTTTTTTCTTCTGGGCTTGTCCCATTGTTGCCTTCCTCATCCTTAAAGCAAAAAGAGGGGCGATGTCTGCTGGCCCCCAGAGCCACATCCACCCCATGAGTGCCCGTAGTGCTGCTCCGCTGAGACGGGCACTGCATAGAACCAGGGAATTGTCTGGGTTGGAAGGGACCTTCTAGATCATCGAGTCCAACCGTTAACCTAACGCTGCCAAACCCACCACTAACCCGTGTCCCTCAGCACCACGTCTGCCCGGCTTTTAAATACCTCCAGGGATGGCAACTCCACCACTGCCCTGGGCAGCCTCTTCCAAGGCTTGACAACCCTTTTAGTGTTAAAATATTTCCTAATATCCATCCTAAACCTCCCCTGGAGCAACTTGAGGCCACTTCCCCTTGTCCCATGGCCTGTTCCTTGGGAGAAGAGACCCGCTTCACGCCGGTTGGGGTTCCCACTGGCCGCCTTGGCATCGCCACCCCTGCCCTTGGCTTTCAAAGGCTCAGCTGACAAGTTTCTCAAGCACATTAAGGCTGGCAACAAGAAGGGGGCTGTTGTAACAAATGACAGTAAGATCACAAGCTTGAGGGAGCTTGTTCCTGTCCGCTCTCAGCTCTCTTGAGAAGTTTTCAGAGGCTGTAGTTATCGCCTAATTCCGTATGCCGAGCCAGAGCTTTTGATGCTAATTTGTTGGCACCGCAAACTCCCCCTGCAAACCATAGATCCCATGACCTTCTTCAGTTACAGATAACACAAACTACAGTTATATTGAAGTGGCACATTGGTTAACCTCGGTGGCTTGCAATACTTTCCTTTGACTCCATTTCTATCATTAATAAAGGGTTACGTTACAAAGGCACCTTGGAGTTTTCTCTCAGGGAAACGTAGCCAACAAGCTCGCTCTTGTGAGAGGTTTCCTGCCCTGAGCTCCTGTTTTAGCCAGGCTGTGCATTACAAATGCTCTGAAACACCAGAAGACATTAACGCTGCATTAGGACAGGTATTCCAGCAAAAGGCTTTCAAAATTAGGTGCACTCTGGAGTAACTATTAGAGCCGCTATCAATTTCAAGTCCTCCGAAAGGATTTGAGAACAGAATCACCACATAAAATCCGGTCTGGCTTACCACATCCAGTGGGACTACTGGATAAATAGAGGCCACTAACAAGAGAATGGGATTAGGGGCATGATTTTTGTCTTCAAGAACACGAGACGCAGCGACCTCACTAAGAAAATCCGTGAAACTCAGCTCCTCTTGTATTTTGGGGGAGTTGTGTAGTGTTGCAGAATCCAATATTCCAATATTCTTACACACATATTCTCACACACGTTCGGTGCCTGACACCGAGAAACCTTTGCCACAACCCTTGAAGCCTTGTTGCTCTCAATCATTAGCATGAACTCGTTAGCTGCTCCCAGCCGCGTTAGCAGAGCACCCCTAGGAACCCCCATCAAGGAGCAGGAACGGGAGACCGTGTATCAGGACGCTCATGATACGTGTGTTCTTTCTGTGTTGGTGTGAGGGGTGGAGAACGCCCAGTGGGGACGAAGCCTCCTTGAGACCTGTCACAAGGTGGTGGCAACATTTCAGCTCCTGGGGAAAGCTGCAGACCCAAGTGCCAGAGAGTCTAGAATGCCAACAAAGAGATAAAACTCCTCACCTTCCTGGAAAGACATGGACAAGGTCCTTTGGTAACTCTTCCACTCTTCAAGTCAACATGCTTCCCTCTATTGAGGAATGTAATTTTCTCTCTTATTGAGTAAAAATCGATCTTTTTATATTAACCTAGTTAAATAATAAGAAAGCAATGAGGGTGCAGAATTTTGGATCACTAGAAAGCCATGTCCCCTTAGTGTCTTAGAATCATAGAATCGTTATGGTTAAAAGGGACCTTTCGGATCATCGAGTCATCAACCCAACACTGCCCAAACCATCACTAACCCGTGTCCCTCAGCACCACATCTGCCCGGCTTTTAAATATCCTCAGGGATGGCAACTCCACCACTGCCCTGGGCAGACTCTTCCAAGGCTTGACAACCCTTTCTGTGAAGAAATTTTTCCCAACTTGAGGCCGTTGCCTCTTGTCCCATCGCCTGTTCCTTGGGAGAAGAGACCGACCCCCCCTGGCTACACCCTCCTTTCAGGGAGTTGGAGAGAGCGAGAAGGTCTCCCCTCAGCCTCCTTTTCTCCAGGCTGAACAACCTCAGATCCCTCAGCCTCTCCTCACAAGACTTGTGCTCCAGACCCCTCACCAGCTCCCTTGCCCTTCTCTGGACCCGCTCCAGCCCCTCAATGTCTTTTTAATAAGCCATACAACAAAACGTACCACACTTTCTTCTGGATACTGGACACATGGTTGACCCAACCAAAACTTGTGATGCTTTCCACTGTAAAAGCCTAGGACATGCCATTCCTCAGTATTACTCCAAAAAATCTATTTCCTATGATCCCAAGCAGATCTACAAAATGTTGTTTTCACGAGAAAACCAAATCATAATTTCTTCATCTCCTCTCCTTCCCAGCAACAGAGAAGTGACTTTCTTTTGCTACTGGAGCAAGGCAGCCCCCACAGGCTATTTAACTGCTTCTGCTTCAGCCCTAGATGTGAGACTGGATGAAGGGGTTAATCCATGGGAGTTCTTGCTGCCATTCACATTTCAGTCAACTTTTTCTATGGATATTTGCTCAAAAATGGTACCCTCAAGAGCAAAACAGGTATAGTCCACAAAGCATACTTCTGTCCAGAGCCTTATACTTGCAAGGGCTTTTAGTCACCTTTGACAGAGGGTTGGTTTTAACCAAAAGTAAAAGTCGAAATAGAGTTATACAGAATTTTCTGCTTCTCAGAAGGCCATTCAATACCAGAACAAAATATTCGGTAACTCTTAAATTTTGCTTCCTATGGCTATATCAAATCTATAGCTACTTTTACCTACAACTATCTAAAAATCTACACAAAATTTCAGTGGACAGTGAAAATTTTGTCTTACTTCTAATGTGCGTGTGCAGCTGAAGTAAATTCACCCTTGTATGTTGTACACCCTTTAGTTTGTGCGTTAATGATGGTATCACCTTCATTGCAGAAACCCTGCTCCACATCAGAGTTGAATCCATGGCCCTAGACCTCAGGAAGTTCTTGTCCTTCTGAGATCGAGCGCGGCAGGACCTGTGGTGTGCAGTGATGAAGTTCACACGGAACGCATGCAGAGCTGTCAGGTTGTTTCAGGACACCATCGATCCCTGTGAGCACACACCACACAGGTGACAACAGAAGTCCAAAAATGGGAAAGAACGGAAGAACTAGCGGGCTCCAAACTTGAATAATTTATTATTTTTTTTAACCAAGGTGTTTGTCTTACAGTTCAGACCACGTGGCAAGTAATTTAGAGCTGCCCTTCACACCAGAGGGTGTGCTGCCACCGAAGGGAAAGAAGGTGCAGACAGCTTCTCATGCCTTCTCAAGATAAACAACTTCTAGATAATTTACCTTGTTCAGAGACACAGCGAAGAGCCTAAGAAGCAAAAAAGCTACTGAAAGTAAGCTTCTCCCTCTGAAAAACAAGGGACCAAATGAATGGGTACCAAGCCCTGCAGATAGGTTTCACTTACAACTCTGATTCTTATCCCTTCCCTTCTATTCCCCATCCCAGTACCTCCGCCTTTCACGCACCGGTTCCTCTCCCCTTACTCTTATTTCTTTGTTGTCACTAGTACCATCTCCCCATTCACTGCCTGATTATACAGAACCAGGAAAATTCAATCCAGTAATGCAAATCTGCTCCTCGTTTCCAATATATCGCATCAGAGTCAATTATGTGCCAAAACTGCCTTAGACCTTCTTAAAAGCTGCTGTAGTTACATAAACAAAAAGTCATTATTGACTTGGCTACAGACCTGCTCATTCATCTAATTCCTCAATAGTTTGTTCAAGAATGTTAATTATTAGAAGCTTATCATTAACCAGCTTGCTTTTGTTACCGAGATTTTTCTTTGGTTGGCCAGGGCCAAGACTGCTGGAATTCTGTTATCTGACTTGTGTCTCGTTGAAGGGTATGAACTGGATTCAGACAGTATGAGATGATGAATGGGCATTGAGTCATTTCATATATTAGCATTTCACACTTGCTTACACGAGACAATTAATTAAGATAATTTCTACAACACGTGTAATTGTTCCTATACGTCTCACGTAAAGAAATACTACAACTTCACTATGTCATAGTAAGCCTGAGCATCCAAACATCTTTTAATCCTTTCAGTGAGATTTACAATCATGCAAATGATCCATCTCCTTGTTACTAAAATAAGGCACCAGCAGATGATGGAGATGCCAGCGCCTGACATATCTAGAACAACATTTAAATCCACACAGCAATGCACCTACGCTGCGGCATGTGTTCTCTTAAACAAGTGATTCTCCTGGAAAAGATTTTTCTCCTTTTTGTACTTCTTGGAAATATTTATCATCAAGTCAATGTAGTTCAGGAAAGCATTCTGCTTTTAAACACGCTAGGCCGGACTATGCTGCCAGCAAACAGGGTACGTGGGTGCAGTAAGACCCAAACAGGTGATGGTTGGGCATTGGAATAGGCTGCCCAGGGAGGGGGTTGAGTCACCATCCCTGGATATGTTTAAGAGACGATTAGATGTGGTGTTGGGGGATATGGTGTAGGGGAGGACTTTGTAGAGTAGGGTAGATGGTTGGACTCGATGATCCCAAGGGTCTCTTCCAACCTAGATGATTCTATGATGTCCACCTTTAGTCCCACACTACAGGACACAGAAGGGCAGAATTGTGGCAGTTGACGAATGCAGGAACCATCCACTGGGGATGAGGTGTCCAACTCGCCTTCCCTTTTCCCCCAGTCACCGAGGTGACGAGCAGGATACAGCAACCGGTAAGATAGAGAGGTGTTAAAAACTGTCAATTAATAGAAAATCAGAGGGGCTTCCTGAGTGCAGAGTGCAGAGTGTCACTCCATTTCTAGACCACAGCACAGAGAGAGAAGAAGAGAGCGTGGTATCTGCTGGCTTCCATGGTAGTGCAAGACCCGTTCTTGGCACCCCTCTCAGTTCTGTGCTGTAACATCACCAACCTTTGTATTTTCACAGAATCACAGAATCTTCTAGGTTGGAAGGGATCTTCAAGATCACCTTGTCCAACCGTCAACCTAATTCTGACAAAAATAAACACCCACACAACAAACAAAAAGCAACACCATCACTAAACCATGTCTCCCAGCACCACATCAACCCGTCTTTTGAAAACCTCCAGGGATGGTGCCTCAACCACCTCCCTGGGCAGCCCATTCCAATGTCTGATAACCCTTTCCATGAAAAAATTTTTCCTAATATCCAGCCTGAACCTCCCCTGGCACAACTTGAGGCCATTTCCTCTAGTCCTGTCACCTGTGACTTGGGAGAAGAGACTGACCCCCACCTCCCTACAACCTCCTTCCAGGTAGTTGTAAAGAGCAATAAGGTCTCCCCTCAGCCTCCTCTTCTCCAGGCTGAACAACCCCAGCTCCCTCAGTCTCTCCTCATAAGACTTGTGCTCCATTTTATGCAACTGCACACAATATCACAACCATGTACTGTCCCGAAGCAGTCCTTGACCTCCAGGCCCCTTGCCTTGGCATTCACAATTCTCGCAGACCCTACCAGCTCCTTCTCCCGTGCACTTTGCTTCCCTTCTCCACCTTCTGGAATGCCAAATCACCTTGAAATCCTTCTAGAACAGCTCCGTTTCCTTCCCATCGCAGTCTCAATATCAAAGGTACCTTCTTGGATTGATATTAATACCGCAGTATTTTGTGGTAATTACATTAGATTGCTGCCCTCCTCCTCCAGTTATTGCTTTGGCAATTAAAAAGCATTAACTAACAAGGCAAAGATTGGTAGGTTTACTGAATATTTACAAGTATATTGTACTTTGAATTATTCCTCAGCTTTCAAGAGTAACTATTATACTGTACATTAATGTATTACATTGAGCACTTCCTCCTATTAGATTCTAATGTAATGAGATAATTTTCTTCCTTCAAGAGCAGCATTCATATCAACATCAGAGAGAAAACACAAGTTATTCTTTTCTTGTGTGGCTTATTTGGAGTAACTCCTTAGCCCATTCCTCCAACTGGTTATTAAAGCACGGGCAGTTCCACTCAAGTAAGTGGACTGAAATCACACACAAGTTTGAACAACTAAGGCACGCAATCAAACGACGCTCCGCTACATTTAATGATGCAATAATGGAAAAATAAACCCCAAACCACCAGCTCCCTACAAAACACATTAAAAACTACATTACAGTGTGAGACATCAGGGCATGTATGATTCAGGACAGCTGAATTCACATAGTCAAATATCACTACATGATAATTATACCACTTAGGTTTGCATTTTGTGTGGGGCCCATTATTTCATGATTTAGAGCACATTGTCTCATTCTCTAAGCGACAGAGCATTACAAATAGGATTTGCAGGGTGGTTTTTTTCAGTTTTTGAAGGAAAACTTTTCTATAAAGGAAGGAAAATGAAGATCTGCACATCTATGGGGGGAGAACGGAGACAAGTACAGCATACCCATGATCAGCAGACTCCTATCAGAATACTTATTTGGGTTCCAGAAGTCTTTAGTAGAAAGGCTCTCCCTGAAAACAAACAAACACACGCCACCCCCCCACCGCCAGTGAAATGCACCTCTAATATAAGACCACATGGGAAAATTATGAGTATTGTCTACAACAGCTAAGGCCGTGCCTGGCCAGCGCTGAAGAACCATGACTACATCAAGACCAAATGCAGGGCTTTCATTCTGCAAGACCCTTGTGTTCACCTAAAGGTGGCTTAGTAATCGCTGGCAACAGATTTGTACTAGACTGCTTAATTTGGGTATGGCCTGCCATAAGGATGTGCCATAATCAGAATTTCTCATTAATGACTGTGCTCAGTGCGATGCAGACCCGTGTATTTGATGTAGTCTCACACCGAAGCCTAAAAAAACTTTCATTTAACTCTCCTTCCCTGGTCATGAGTTTGAGTAGAGCAGCCAAAATATCTGACCAGGACAAGAAGCCCTTTGAATTTTCCAACCCAATTTTTTGCAGATCAAATGGGCACAGATAGCCATGTCACTGTTATCATCTGTCCTGAAACCGAGCTTTCTGAGCCGTTTCAGCACAAATTCTGATGCTGTCCTTTGAAACACAGATAAAGTCCTTGACTAATGCTGTTGTGAACTAAAGTAAATTCAGATGCTGTCAGGGTGTTTTGAAATGCAGGATTTGGCTCAGAACAGATTATCTTCCGACATTTAAACATTTCAGTCTTTTCTTGGATTTCATTATCTTTCATTTGTTGTGATTTAATCCAGGGACAGGGAATGACCGGGTCCTTTGGAGCTGCCCCTTCCGATGGCTTCTTTGCCACATCGCTCCCTATTCACCCTGTCACTTGTGAAACCATTAAAAACGCCTTTTGATCTCACTGGCCACATGAATTTCAATACCAGGGACCTCCTTCTGCCTGTTCTCCATATTGCATCTTGCACCCCTACTTAAGCCGGTTTGCAGTTCACAAGATTCTCAGGGACGGGAGGAACAGACACATTCCGACTTCATGGATCACACCAACAATTTTGACTTCCAGCCGAGTCAAAAAAAACATTAGTTTGTGACAAAACAGAGTGGTCTTTCTTGAATTTCATGGGTTGTGTGGGTTGCTATCCTTTTTTCAAATTCCTTAATTATCTTCAAGTTTTCCCCACTGCACATCCTTACTGGTTTCACTGAAGTCTTTAACCAGTGATGAGTAACCCTGTCAAATCACAAGAGCATCTGAGAGATGTCCAAGAGGCTACTCAGTCTCCATGGAATTACTCTGTTGGTTTGTCACTTCTGTCTTGTCACTGTTTGGGATCAAATTTAAGTGTGGAGACTAAATGGGCTGGGAAACCAAAACACTCTCATCACAAATATATACAATTTAATGAATTTTACTACTTCTCTTTCCCATGAGAGAGGTAATGTGGTTCTGGCAGGTCAGTGTGGTGGTACCAGCAGTCCTGGTGCAGGGTTGTGGGTTACGTCAAGTTCTCCCTCTTCTCTCAGTGCTGGGAAGATCGCCCCAAATCGTGGTGCAGGATGTTGGGGTCCCGTAGGAGTATCTTGGGTTCTCACTCCTTTCTGGCTTCCCTCTGAACTGTCTCTCCTGGTGTCTCTGCCCCCCCAGAGTCTCCCCAAAAATCCTGTAGTTTCCCTGCTTAGAGGGAACCTCTTTGGCTACAGATCCGTTCCAACCTGCTGCTGTTGTCGCTGACCTCCACAGTTTGCCTGATCAGAAGACTTCTGGACAGGCTCGAGCTTCTTCACCAGGAACAGGTTATTTTGATAATTTGCATATTTACTTCCTTGAGCACACAAACACTAATCAAGGTTCATTCTGTCTGGGACAAGGGGTTGGTCATATTTTGTGCCCTTCCATTAAAACATCCATGTAAGATGGATAAACTGATTTTGTCAATGAGGGATATATATATATGTATATAGACATCTCTAAAATCAGCAATGTACAAAGCCTTAGATTTAAGTTCTACATTTCATGAAACCTACAGAACAGTGAATTTGGTGCTCAAGGGCCCAGTGCTGATCACTAGAAAAAGGGAAGTGCTCACACCAGGCAAAGCAAAGAAGTCCCAGAGAAAACAGATTAATTCTGTCTGCGGAGTCCCACGGGTGAAAATTTCAGTGAAGTTAATTGCAAGTCACGACCGGAGTCAAAAATTAATCTGCTGAACTACTTTGGACATGTATTCCATGCACTAGAGATATCAAACTGCTCAGAGCTCTTCATGTGAGCAGCTGCTAACTGACTCGGGTTTGTAAACACTTTAAGAGATTCTTGGAACTTAAGGAAATCTTATTAAGATTGGGGAAAATTCCTATCCTTTCTTCTCATACGAGGCAGCCAGAAAACTAGGATGCTTTAAATTCCTTGAATTTAAAGGAGTTTGGGATGTACTTTGAAATGAGAATGCATTTCCTCTTCCTGTCTCAATTTCCATTTACTCTGAAGGGCTGAATTACTCTAAAAATGGTTTATATTTAACAGAAAAATTAACAGCAAACAGACCAAACACAGAGAATTTCAGAACTTGGAGTCTGTTCTTCCCTCCCAGCTGCTTCTGTGCCAGTTAAAAGAACGGCAGCAGGGCCATCATGTTATGAAGAAAGTCCAAACCACACCAGACTTGCAGGTGTGTGCATGTGGGAGGAGAGGAGAAGGAACATCTGAGAGGGAAGATGGTTCTCATTCAGACCCAAGGATCTGGGGGTTTGATTTGGGTGTGACAGCACAGTGGCTGTCCCCCAGAAAGTGAGCCCCCAACCTTCATGCTGGGCTTGGAGAACAAAGCCAGGAACCTGGTCCTTCCACAGCCCCGTCTTTTGTCCCGAGCGTGAGGTTATTCAGAGTTGGGTAGAATCATAGAATGGTTTGGGTTGGAAGGGACCTTACAGACCATCCTGTTCCAGCCCTGGCCCTGGGCAGGGACACCCCCACCAGACCAGGTTGCTCCCCCCGGGCAGGGCCGTGCCCACAGCCTGGCAGCCAAGCTGTTTGCCGAGCCCGAGCCCGCAGTCCCTGGAGGAGCCCTCATTCCTTGCATTTTTAAGGGAAGAAATTCTGACACTTAACAGAAGCAGGACCAACAGTTGGTTGTTCCTCCTCCTCTCTTCTACCAACAGGTGACTCCCAGCTGAATTAAAATGGGACCTGGAATGAAAAATAGCCACTTTTGCTCCGCAGCCTCTAATTACTCAAAGCCATTAAGAAGCTCTTGTGGAATGGAAAAGCATTATTTTCACTTCTCCTTTCCCCTGTCGGTACCCTCCGCGGCATCGGAGGCGCTCTCTTCACACCGAGCCGGATCCGTAACACGAAAGTCTGTACAACACCCTCCATCTCACCAAGCTGTTGGAGGCAAACAGCCCCCTGACGCCCTTTGAGACTTTCTCTCTTATTTCTTCTTCTTTTTTTTTTTTTAATTCCATCTCAGCAGTGGCTGGTGCTCTGGCTGAATGCAAGGCCCTTCCTCTTGAGAAACTGATTGTAGCAGGACTTAGATCGCTGCCCCTTTGGGAGAAAAATGCCTCTTGACAGCTCTTTGGAATGAAGGGGGGGGTTATGTGCAGGGGTGACACTGGCAGAAAGAGTTGGCTCTCACCGTTTCTTGAAACCGCATAATGAATGAAATGTTTAACAGAAGAGAGGATGTAGGGCTGGCAACACGTATTAGCTAAAGGGCTTTTTGAAGCCATCTGTCCACCAGCTTTAGCCACTGCTGAATGAAAATTGGGTTTGAAAGCAAAAGGGACGGGCACTCTAATCTTCCAGCTCTTCATCCTCCGCCGGGAGCTGACCAAAGGCACCGGTGGCGCTCGGGGAAGGAACGCCTTCCCCAGGGCTGCTTTGCAACCCTTTAAAACCTGCCGTGCTGACAACACTTACCCCAGCTCACAGCACTTCCAAAGGCAGAGCACCACTGAGGGCTGAAACAAAAAAAAGTCAGCTGCATAAAAATCAGCCGCCCTATATGTCCACTTCGCAGTGCAAACAAGCAAACAAACAGAATTTCAGATAATAATAAATCTTAATGATTTATGCTCACTTCTGCTTCTGCACGGGCTGAGGGACAGACCAACTCCCGAATTGTGGGGATAATCTGTGGGGTTTACCCTTCACAGGACGTGAACGACCGAATAAAAAGCTTACCAGTTGGGCAGAGCAAAACTGAGATCTGCATACAGACACTTGGTGTAAAAGGTTACGAAAAGACCACGTGAGCCCAAATTACAGAATCAATCACAGAATCTTAGTGGTTGGAAGGGACCTCCGAGATCATCCATTCGTACC
>JAHREE010000512.1:107506-124091 GCA_033628505.1 Tringa tobata
AATTAAAAAAAAAAAAACAAAAACCAAAAAACACAAAAACAAACAAACAAAAAAACAACAACCAACCAAAAAACCAAACAACAAACCCAAAAACACCACCCCACCAACTAAACCCCACACCCGCAACCCCCCACACAACACCCTACCACAAACCAATAATCTTGGGCACTAGAGCATGCCCTGAATTGCCACATCTACACCTTTCTGAAAGTCCTCCAGGGATGGTGACTCCACCACCTCCCTGGGCAGGCTGTTCCAGTGCTTGACCACTCTCTCAGGAAAGTCATTCTTCCTAATATCTAATCTGAATCTCCCTTGCTGCAGTTTCAGACCATTTCCTCTGGTCCTGTCATTATTCCTTTGGGAGAAGAGGCCAACCCCCACCTCTCTACACCCTCCTTTCAGGGAGTTGTAGAGGGCAATGAGGTCTCCCCTCAGCCTCCTCTTCTCCAAACTAAACATGCCCAGTTCCCTCAGCCTCTCCTCATAGGACTTGTGCAGAGTTACGAAGTCTCTTCCCACCACAGTCGTGAGCAAAGAGTGAGGAACAGAGATGGTTTCACGCAGACCAGAAGAGGGAAACTCTGGTGAAACTCACTGTGCTCGAGAGCCCCAGCTCTGCACCCTCTTGAGTCAACACCGGCGCAGAAGGGGACTGAAACCACCCTTAACCACCAGCCCCACGTTACCAAATGTGGGAAAAACGACATGTTAATTTATGCAACAGGATCTGAAGAGCGACGCAAAAGGAAAGAAAACCATCCAGGCAAATGTCTTGGGTGCGCCCCGGCCTACTGGATCCGTGCACCTGGCAAATCAGCAAACTAAAGCAAACAAATGTGGGAAGTGAAGTTCATGTTTCCGAAGAAAAGAAAATAAGACAATTTCCCTCGCCCCCATTCTAAGTTTGCATTATTATACTTTCCCAGGGCTATTCCATGTTAGTTGTTACCATCCTTCAGAGCCGTTGTTTAGACAGCTTGAGCAGTGGCAACAGCAGTGAAGGAGATATTTATGCAGTTGAAACTATAGCATACAAGCGCATCCTCGGTCCTCGTTTCAGCAGGAAGGGATTATACAGAGAGAGTTAAAACGGATAGAAGGTAAAAGGAAAAGTAAGTCCTTGAAAGTTTTGTCCCCAGATGTTGAAAATTAGCCTTAGAACAATAGGTTGTCTGAGTGGTACCTCACTGTGTAGGTTTGCCACCCGGAGCCCAAAGAGTTCACGCAAAATCACAGCCTGGAGAAAAGACTGGGGAGCTCCGGCCCCGCTGACAGAGTCTCTTGGAAACAGCTTGGAAAGGGCCTGTTTGTCAGCTACAACGTGTGTGTGGGTGGCAAGGAGAAATAAGGTGACATTTGGATGTGTTTGCTCTCCTCTGTGGGCAAAGCAGTGAGAATCTGTGAGTGAATCGGGTCCCTGAGAGACAGCTCTGGGACTCAGGGCCTGGAATCCCCAAAGGGACCAACGTTGGCAGTGGTACCACAAAGCTGTCAGACCCCCAACGGGATCAAAATGGAGATCCTGTGGTGAATGATCAACTTATCTCTGGGACTCAGGGCCTGGAATCCCCAAAGGGACCAACGTTGGCGGTGGTACCACAAGCTAGGGGCAAAGCTGTCGGACCCCCAACGGGATCGAAATGGAGACCCACTGGGGAATGATCAACTTATCTCTAGGACTGAGATAAATGCTAAGGGACTGGCAGATCTGGCTGGGCTGGAAGAGCATGAACAGAGGGTCAAAAAGGACCTGTAGATGTTTAGAGACCTGGAGGAAGCTGCAGGGCTGCATGGTCCGGAGGGCAGCAAAGAGGAACAGCCATCACACAGCAGTTTGCTGTTATCGCTGCTGGATTTATTACCACGGATCAAAATATTTATCTGCAAAGTGCAAATTTATCAAAGAGCTTGGTCCTTTGCTGTGCACAGAGTACCTACCTACTACCTCAGGCTGGACATTAGGAAAAAATTCTTCACAGAAAGAGTGGTCAGAGACCACAAGAGTGGTTGAGTCCCCATCCCTGGATGTGTTTAAGAGACGATTAGATGTGGGGTTGGGGGATATGGTGTAGGTGAGAACTTTGTAGGGTAGGGTTGATGGTTGGACTCGATGATCCCAAGGGTCTCTTCCAACCTGAATGATTCTACGATTCTAATAATTACCAGCCTTTTCAAAATAGTACACTGCAGAAAAATAAAGGAAAAAAAAACCTGCAGGTAAAAGGCAGCACCTACCACTTCCATCAGCGACAGAGCAGTGTGAGCAGGTGGGTGTGCAGCAGACTGTAATTCTCCACTGGGCAAAATGGTCACTGATTTGTGTGGTGCTTTTTCCCCTGCATTTGATTTAAGCAGGGCTGGACAGAACAGGTTAAAGCTTATTTAATGAAAGACAGAGAACGGGCTTTGTCCGAATGGAAATGGAGCTTAAATGAACAGTTGTATAAAATAGAGCGCGTATTCTTGTTTATGTGAAACAGGTATCTACAGACTAAAATGACTGAAAAGTATCTATATAGGTCTATTTAAAGCCGAAAAGAGAGAGGCAATTTGAAAAATAACTATTTTATCTCCTAGCCAGCTGATAAGGGAAGTGATGTGACTGAATGCCGCTTTTGTTTAAAAGCAACCGAAGAGATAAGAACCAGAACCCGTGCAGGGATGGGTGGCCGGGCTCCATTACTAGCTGGACACAACTTTACAAAAAAAAAAAAAAAAAACAAACCAAAAACCCAACCCCTAACTAAAATGGCAAATTACTTACTTGGCAAATAGAGAAACACAGCCCCGGCTTGTGCCAGCTGCGGGTCCCGGCTCCGGCGAGGCAGCCGAACAAAGGGCTTTCAGAGGGAGTGTAATTTAGGCGGCCCGAGGTAGCGGGGATGCTCAGGTGTATGGAGGGGCCTCACGGAGAGCCAGACAGAGAGAAATTCACATGGAGTAAGCGAAGCACTTTGCTGGCATGTGGACGTGGGTTCCGGAGGCTATTCCCAACACAGAAGACAATCCCTGGCAGGTAATAAAGGAGGCATTTATGCGATATGTCAGCGGTTAGCGCAAAGCTTAAAAAGAAATGAGATCATGTGGCAAGATAGCATTCTCTGCCTCTCCCCCAGGGGAAGGAGCATTGCTGTTATTACTATAAGCCATTGTTACCGCTACTTCTTTGAAATAAAACGTGACACAGTCTCGTCAGCTGATACTTGTGCGATCGCAGCTATCATAAATTGTGGTTTCCAGAATATTAATCTCCGGTTACGCTGCGCAGCTACCACACAAGCGCGTGGCACAGAGACAGACAGATCCCCAGCAAAAAAAAAAAAACAACCAACCAACCCACCTCCAACAAGGCCCCCCCCCAAGATACTGCTTTACTCTCAGCTTTCAAAAGTCGAAAATAAAAAGAACAAACCAAAGAAAGAAGAGGTTAATACAACAAGTCTCACTTGCCCCCTTGGCACAGGCAGCGCGGCTGTAGCCATTCAGCCCAACGAGGCCAAAAGAGACAAAGATTATCCAGTTCTTCATGCCCCGTTTACTAGACTTTATCAGACTCACTTTCCATCTATTTTCTGTATTTTATATAGAAAAAAATAACTCTAAAATACAATCTTCCGTTTGAAATGCAAATCTAATTGCTTGTTGTAATGGACTTGACAGGTGCAATATGGCTCCTATTAAGACAGAATATCTTGAGCAAAACAGTTTCATTCCAATTTCCTAGTACATGGAGAAAACATAATTTAATGAAATCGTGTAAACATTAAAATACTGGAAATTATTTGAAATGTCAAATTAATTTTTATGTTATCCATAAAAACTTCCATTTTTCTTTTAAAAAGTCACAGACACACCAGTCTTTTCTTTTTAAACTTTAAACTTAAAAATAAGCATATGTACCACAACTGTACTTAAAAAAATTGACCTAGCAGGTAACTGAAGAACAGATGAGCGCCTTCTGAGACTTAATATGTTGTATATCTATTAAAATACTTGTTAAACCACTAAGCACAGGATTCTAAAAGCTAACCCTGTCAGTACATCATATAATAGGTCACTTCAGCTCTGGTTTAGTTATGTCCAACTAATGGTAAGAAGGTAAAAAGTATTAAGCAAAATAAACAAAAGAAAACAGTGTGAATGTTTGTATTTATGCCTCTGGGACTTGGATCTATCAATGGTTTTTTGACTGTATTCTTTTTAGTGGTAACAAAATCACATTTATTGAATGGAAAAGTTTTTGCCCGTGGATTTTCGACCATGAATCAATGAGGTAAGAGCAAGAAGTCCTGGATGAAACTGAACTTCCAAACTGTGGGCAAAGCGTGCCACTTATTTTCAACGTAAGCATATGGAATTGAAGTAAATGCATATATAAAAGCATAAGAGCTATATAATAGCATCAGAACAGAGTTCATTAAAAGAAAGTTTCCCGCAAGAACCCCATGCCAATTCAGTACAGAGTTTATGTTTGGTTTCTCAAATACTTCTGCAAAGGCATTTCCAAAAACCTCTTTGATTTCCATTTAGCTACCTGCCAGGGCTGGTCCTGCTGCAGGATCAATATCCAGGATGACTCCAACTACAGCAGCTTCATACTTTCATCTGGAAAAGTCCCATATGGAATAAAGGCAATATGCACAGTCACGGTTTCATTTTTATTCCAAATACTGCCTTGACTCTCTGAACTTTGCAGTTATGTGAGAGATGAGCAAAGACCATCCTTGAGCCCGACAGCTACCGAGTTTATTTCCCTTCTCTCCAGGGAGAAATCTATTGCACGTGTAGAGAATGCTTCATTTAGGATGAGGTCCTACAGCTGACAGACCAACACGGTGGCCCCAAACTGAGCTAAGGCTGAAGGGAAAGGGGACTAAAGCATCTATTTCCATCTGCTTATATGCTGTGAAATATCTCATACAGTAAAACTCCATAGAATAACCTTTTAGGTATATTATAGTGCAACCAAAAGCCCCACTTATTCTAAACCCATGTGGTTATCGTTTCCACTCAGGACAGTTTAAAATCTCAAAGTCAGGTGTAAGTGCATGGAAGGATGGAATTGAATAGCAGAGATGGGTTTATGCCACATTTATGATTAACAGCGTAAATGTTCTTAATCAGCTACCTGCCTAATTGTCTTCAAATTAGCGCTTTATGACAGCCCTGTAGAAGGGGCTGGAAAGAGGGTGCTAGAAGAAGCCAAGAAGGGGCTAGAAGAAGCCAAGCTGTGCCGCCTGCGCGTGTGGTGCATTTCCCAGTCAAGAGCAGGCTGGTGCTGGGGGGCTTAAGAAGAAAGAGGCAGGTTGGGGACGGAAAGCAACTGTGATGCTGGGTCAAAAAGATGAGTTTTGTGGATCCCAAAAGTTGTTACATGACTAGAAACTGAAGCACTGGAGAAAACTAGGGTGTAATGGAAGCACGTCAAAGCAAAAGGAAGTCAAATGACAACGACAGAGAAAAGTGTATATCCCTGCAGCAAAAAGGAGATAGGGAGCAGGGGAAATATAAAATATGAACTGTCCAAAAGTGGTCAGGAAGAGTCAGAATCAGCTGATGCATCTGGAGATACAGAGAATATGAAATGCGTAAGGAAGTTTAGACAGTAAAAGCGAGGGTTTAACAGACAAAGCAGCACAGTGGGGCTGTGATGCTGCACACTGGTGGGGGAGAATCAGCAAAAGCCAGCACGTAGATTGGGAGTGAGGGACATGGTGTGGCTGCTGGGGGCGTGGGACTGTCTGGGCAGACCACTGGGAAGGCTTAAGGAGGAAGACTACCTGCCTACCTCAGGCAGAGGGAAGGAAGCAACCGGCAAAGCAAATCTGCTCACTCCTTCTGGTGGTGTAGCAGCGAAGGAAGGAGATGCTGGAGATAAAGCAGAATCAGTGAGACGGGCTGTGAGAGATGAAAAGACAAAGGCATAAAACTCAGAGTGGAGCGATTCCATAACAGTAAGGGAGGCACAAGCACAAGCCAAGAAATTGCTTTTGTTCTTCATCTGCAGAGAGCTCTGCAATCCCAGCTAAACTCCTTCTTTCCCTCTCGACCTGTCCTAATTCACAACTCTGTTCTATTCCTTAGCTCACTTTACTATGCTCAGGCTGCTTCACTTTGTTCACAGCATCTTTAACACACTAGAAAAACCACACCAGACCTATGACACGAGAGGTTTTAACTGTACATATTCCCTTAGGTGTAGGGTGCCGCTCACTACAGTCCTCTAATTAATCCTAAATGGCTTAACGACCCAGATGATGTTCATTCCTCTTACTGCCCTGTCTATTATTAATCTGTGGGCTCTGCCACTGCCCGCCTGTGCTCCATCTCCACTGGCCAGCACAGAACCCACAGCACGAAGGCCAAGAGCTAACGAGGTCTCAGCCCCCCTCAGCCCCGACACCAGGGTGATGAAGGAACCGTTCTACAGCAGCACCACGGAGGTGTTTCAAGAACCAGTGTTGCTACAAACCTTCAAAGTTTACCCATCTTTCTGCTTTTGATTTTTCCCTTGCTCAAACAGCAGTTGCCGACGCGGGCTTTTCTGGCAGGAACTAATGATCATCGTCTTCCACCCCCAGGAGATGAGTTTTGGGGACACCTATTTGTACCTGCACGGAGCAAAGGACTAAGAGAATATTTCAGCCTCCAAACAAAAAAAAAAATTAATTTTACCCAACCCCAAGCAAGATAACTCCTTCTGGTATTCCAGTGGGAGTTATAGATCCCATCGCTTTTCTTCATGAATATGACCTGACCTACAGACAGGACTAGCAATTTAAAAAAAGAATGTTTTTATATATATTAGATTGCAAATATGTAGACAGTGGCTGTATTTTTCCCTTTGATGATATTAATGCAATGAAATCTAAAACACAATCCCTAACAAAACACAAATGAAAATATCATGATCTCTAATTAAATGGAATTTTATTGTTGATACAACACGCACGGATGCTTCTCTTATCTGATCCAGCTCAGATCTCAAATATCATTGGATGTGACTTTTATTATCCTCCTGCATTTGGCCAAAACCTGCAGGCCTTACAAGAAATCAAAGAAAGACCTTCTAGAACAGCAGCTCTGCCCAAAGATCTAGTCCTTCAAAGCTGATTCCCATAAATTGGAAGATTGCCAGAAATTCCCTCTACATCCCTAGAATCCTGGGAATAAGTCCCAGTTGCTGGAACACTGTTTAGTACCGAATTAGAAGAATTTTCTTCTTTCTTTTTCTGCAGTCTAGCTCCAGTGGGCTCTAAATAAGTTTTTTAAAAATAGTGGATTAAAAATTAGCACGAAGACTACTTGTTACTTCATAGTAAGTCAACAGATCTAAAACTTAAAGATATTATTCTACTAAATATTAAAACCTGCAGCTTTAAAGAGAGTGGGAAGCCTAACATGGACTCCTCCCACTCTCCTACAGCAGGGGAACTGACCTTGATTTTCATTACGTTTTCAGCCTGGGACATATAACTCACTTTGTGGTTAATTATCTTGCACTGGAGCCCATGACAGTGGTTTGAGTGGAGAGCTATTGCGGGTATAACCAGATCCATTAGAGTCTCACTGAGGACGGGAGCAGACCCCAGCTTAAGAATTTACCAACTCACTCAGTGTAATTACTGTCATCATGAGGCGGGCAGGTCTGGAAGGAGAAAGAGAAGGATTTTTATTATTATTTTTTTTTATTCCTTCCCTGGAATGTGCTTGATTATAAACGGAAGGCAGCGCTAAGGTGGGAACAATCTGAAATTCCTGTATTAGGAGATAGGGTTTTGTAGGTTCCCAGTCTTCCACTTGCCACTTAGTAAATACCTGAGCCAACCTGCAGGTAATTAGTGGACAGTTTAAGCAGGGTTTTGGGTTTTTTTGGAAGAGGTGAAAAGTCAAGGATGTGTTGCTTCAGAAAGGTGATGAGCAAATATTAGGGAAAGTGGTAAGAAGATGCAAAGGATACAATAGGAAGAATTGGAAGGTATTTACGAAGCAGCAATTGCAACACTGCAGACAAGTCTTGGCATAGAAGTCATAGCCATTAGAAATAATTCTAATTGCATTTCAAATATATTGAAATATTGAAGTCTTGCAGTTTAACATACATATTAGGTAGGGCTGAAGTGTATGCAATTCCCTGAAGAAAAGAGGCAACCTCTGCAGGATGGCAGGTTCCTTTAGTAAAGGTGCTTAGCCATCACCTGGGCAGAATTCAAAGGACCCAGGCAGAAGTGGCCCATTTCTAATGCCAGGTTGTGTCACGATACTGCTGCTTCATAAAACTAATTAGATATGCTCCAGCCAGGGTACCAGTCAGCCTGAGAGTGGCACCTTAGAGATCTTCACCCCTCCATAGGCACAACTTCATAGAATCACAGAATTCTTTGGGTTGGATGGGACGCTAAAGACCATCAAGTTCCACACCCGGACACCTCCCACCAGACCAGGTTGCTCAAGCCCCATCCAGCCTGGTCTTGAACCCCTCCAGGGATGGGGCAGCCACAGCTTCTCTGGGCAACCTGCTGTAGGAGAGACTGTGTCTTTATGTAGGGAGAAGTTTTCACTGAGGTCAGAAACCATCTGGCCGTGCCAGAAGGCCGGCGAGGAGATGCCCATGGGGCAAGCGGCCAGCAGTGGCCCCAGGCCACCCTCGCACCTTGTGCTGCTGAGAGGGCTTAGTTCCTCTCTCCAGCAACACCCCGCTGCTTCCTCCAACCACACGATAAATCCCAGAGAGGAAGATCCCAGAAAACTTCTAGAAAAGAAGCTGCTGGTTTCACTCTGTAGTTGCCAATGAGAACAGGAGCTCTCCTCCACGGTCTCTGGTGCATCCCAGAAAGCACATGCCAGGATAATCATGCTGCTTTAAAGCACTGCTGTTATTAAAGACTATGAAAGTTCGAAGTACATATTCCATTTCAAAAAAAGATCACCTTTTCATAGTGATAATTTTGCCAGCCACTGCATAATCCGCAGATTCTCTTTAGAGAAAAGTGACAGAATCTGACAGCTATTTGTTGTCAAGCAGATGCGGTCCCCAAAACCAGCCTGGGCAGATGCCACCTTTTCTTTTTTGACAGCAGAAGTTCCCCGATTCCTTCTGGAGTTTGGCGCTGCCCCCAGCCACCAGGGTTTGCAATCTTAGCAACCAGGGGCGGGCGGGAAGAGAGAAAAGACTGCACAAATCTTATCCTTCAGTAATTTTTTTCCCCAGCGAGCGCTGAGCTGTCACGGGGAAGGGGGGGATGGGTTCCTGGAGGGGGACTTTTTTTGCGGGCTCCTCGCATTGTGTGCCACTTTGCCAGTTGAGCTCACAGCTCTGGGATGGCACAGCCAGCCAGGCAAGCGGCTGCTGGCTCCTGGGAGCCCACCTGGCCCCAGTTCCCTGTCTCCTGGGAGACCGAATCCCTTATGTTCCAGTTTGCAATAGCTTTATCGAAGTCTGTGATAAAGCTTTTCGACATTCAAACACTCGTCCGGTTACACTTGGAATTTACTTGAAGTATTAAAAAAAATTAGTACAAACATGACCCGTGCCTATATAAATATTTGCCCATATTTGGTAAATGGTTATATATATAATTTCTGCAAAGCTCCTCTTACTGTGGCAGTTGCAAGGTTTTAAAAAGAAAAGAAGAGCTTTCCTCCCTCCTTTATTCACGCTGCTACAGGAAATTCATGGTTAAGCAAACTTTTTCTGAAAAGGCTTAACAAAGCACGTTTTGCAAGTGCATTTAGTTTTTGAACGAACTTGACAAATTTTGAGAGCTAACGTCATTGGAGTTTGACCAATTTTTGAGCGCCGGGGAAAGCCTCCGTTGCTATTTGAATTTTAAAGATTGGCCAAAGTCTTCTGTCAGCCGCCTTGTTCCGCAGCCTGTCTTTGAATCCTCTTAGGAAAGTCAGGGATACCCACAAACAATAGAATTAAAATCTGTCTTTAGGCCTGGCAAAGCATTCAGAGTCCTGTCTAGCTGCTTAGCATAGGCCGTGCTAGGCCTCAAGAGGAGAATAGGCCCCTAAAGAAGCAATAATTTTCAGATTGTTGTCTACAATGCAGTGATAAAGCTCCCTGTCACATTTTTCTTCCCAGTTACTGAAGTTCCCATTCAGAGGAATTGTCACAGCTTCTTCAATCCAAACAAGCACCCTTCCGGCCTTGTTTGCATTAAAATGTGATAAAACTAAAGGTGACTTTAGCACAGCTGTGCAGAAAAGTGGATTAGGTCAAAGTGACAGCGTTTGTTAGGCCCTGCCACAAAGGTAGTTCAAGATTTGTCTAGAGCGCTAATGTGGGAGAAGCAGAAGTTTCTTAAACCCAGACATTTGCAATAAGGCCACAAACAAAAAATAGTATTTCTTTCATCCCAACCTAGTTTCCCAATGGCAGCGGGCCAGCCTGTTGACCTGTTGTCACAGAAAAATTGGGAATCGGGCCCCCACCAAAACAAAGTGCCTTGTATTTTCTGTCATTCTCCCTGGCCATCCCGCAGAAATGGAGCACCCCTGTCCATACCCAACCGGCGCCCCGAGGTGTGGGACAGACGGACGGACGGACAGACAGACACCAGCTCCAGAGCTCTGCCCTGACACCTCAAAAAGGTTCGTAACACTGTTCTGGAGGGAGAAGTAAGGCAGGCCTGGCGTTCTTACTCTCGGTGAAGCAGTCATCGCCGGTCTTTCAGCAAAGAGGGCATTTCCCACTTCACCATCTTTTAAGCTCTTATTTCTATTTTATTTTACTTTTAAGGGAAAACCCCACCAAAGCAAAAAGCCATGGGAAATAGCACCCTTTGCATGCCACCTGCTGGCAATTTCTTGTATTTGGCTATGATGGGGGCAGAGCATAATTTTCTCCGTGACAAGAAACACTTATTATGTCAAAAGCTGGCAGAATGATCAGTGAAAGTCCCATGTACGAGCACCTTGGGCCATCTGAGGAGAACTAGGAAGAGGCCACCAAACCCCACCTTCTCTCCACTATTTATTTCTTCAGCTCATTTAGGGTTCCTAACCCTCACAGAGATGCAGAGATATGCCATTAATTTTCCCAGTACACAAATAAAAACTCTGAAGAAATACACAAGACACTATTGTAGAGCAATAGGATTTCTACCTCAGGTTCCACCTGATGCACTTTTACTAGTTAAAGCTAACAGAAAACTTCTGTATTTATGGGATTTATTTTCAACCTAGATTTTACAGCTAGTTGTCATCATTTCCATGCCCTGCACTGGTGTTACCTGCAGGAAGTGTGGTCCCTCAGCGGGGACGGTCCGTGCCCCAGGATGCTGTACATCACATGGGATCGAGAACAACTACTGGGAGAGGGAGCTCTCAGAGATGCTAAACTGAAGGAAAAGTAATAGGGGGCACTTTAAAAACTCTTGGATAAGTTATAAAAGTAAGAAATGTCTGAAAGAGAAAGCTCTGCCTCAGGTCATTCTTGTTAGGAGAAGAAAACACATATTTGATCTGTTCCTATAAAGGTACCATAAGCCTCCTCTGATGTAGGTCACTCACTGAACAGCCCCATTGAATGCAAAGCAAAAGCATATTTTTATTTTTACATGTCTAACCAAAGTGAATTGCACACAGTTCTCCTCAAAGGTTTCCTTCAGCTGGTAAGAGCCCATCAGAAAAGGGTACCAAAACACCCAAGACTTTGGTAGGGTATACTAATTCACTGGAAATGGTCTCCTAGAGCGAAGAGGTCAGGCATCTTTCAGAGACAGCTCTTTAATATAAAATTAGACAATCTATTGTACCTGCAAGAAAATGACTCTGTTCTGTGCCTGCGGAATGAGGTACCTGCAGTGAGAGCAAGTCTAACGGCATCGGTAAGAAAGCCCAGGAACAGCCTGACTGGAGCTGGCTATCATCAGCACAATCTCAAAAAGCAGAGGAAACAAAATCCACTCCTGGTTTACAACAGGCCTTCACAACCCCTTATGGAGAAAGGAGCCTAAAAAATAGGTCTGTCAGGGGCGGGGTCGAACATTTTTGGAAAGGGTTCAGGAATTCCAAAGGATAGAACCTCAAAAGAGAGGGCAAAAATCTGACTTTAGGAATGAATATACCCTGGAAGCAAGCGCGTCTGAAGGCTGGCCAGATCAGAAGCCAGCTGACACGCGGAGAGCTCTGTAGCTTGGCAGATGCTCTCACAGCCCCTGGTGAAGATGTCCAAGCCACCACCCTGGGGTGCAGCACACGGAGAGCGGAGCTCGGCAGGCGGGCCTGCTAGGGCCAACTGCGTAACGAGACAAAGATGGATGAGACAGATTTCAATGGCAAAACTGTCCACAGTATAATATATAAACGTATTTTCCATGGAAATTGACCCCAAGATCACCGATTACTCGGGGGACTGCCCAGCTGCTACTGCGTTTTTCTCTGCAGAGAGCGCTACAGCGAAGATATTTCTTCTACAGAGAATTTTCAAGCCCTCAAACTTCAGGATCCCTCTCCTCTGCTGATATTTTCCCTAAAACACTTATTTCCTTCATGTTTTTTTCCTTGTGAATTTATAATTCAACACTTATTCCCTTTTCATCACTTCAAATGTATTGCTAGGCTTGACTTTGAGCTCATGTTAAATTACTGCTAATTAACTTCAGGTCCCTTATGCCTTTGTAAACACTAACTAGGCAATCCACAAGTGCCAATGTGCACAGGTTAGCCGAGCTTTAACCCAGACAAAATATTCATAAAGCATCTAATTGGTATTTCTTTTATCCCCTTTGACCTTGGCAAGGTTTCTGGAGATCCCCATGTCCATAAGACTGACTTCTCCACCGAGATGCCCCTGCCCCACGTGTGCCCACACCCTTGCTTCTGGAGCCAACAGAGGCGGATCCCGATGAGGGAGGAGCTGCCAATTAACCTCACCCCAATTTGCATTCAGCAACATTAATAGGGGGATGTGTTTTTCCCCCATTGATCCTCCAGGACTAAACACGGTGAGACCTTTTACCGCAGCCCCTTTAGATCTCAACAATGAAGCATATGAAGATATGTTCAACGGGAATTCACTAAGGCAATACTGCTAGGACAATAGTACAATAATTTAAAAAGGCTTTCAAGCCTCAAACGTTCACTTGTTTTGGAAATTTTAAGTCTGGATTAGAAAGGATCAGCATTATTGTTCTCATTTGCTGCATCTTGTGAAGTTTTCTGCTGAGTCGTCATTCCTTCCCTATTCAGGCTGCCACTGTTAAGAGTTTCACTGTCAGTTTTCCACACACAAAGAACAAACTGCAGAAGTATTTATTTTACAATAAAAAGCATTGGACTACCGTCTTTACTGGCTTTACACAAACACTCTTGAGGGCTGGCCTGTTCCAATTTGTTGAAAGGTAGGGATGTATACCATTTCATCAATTTCTAAAAAATAATAATAATAATTTATCCCCATTATTCTTCTGGTAAGAAAAGCCAGCTCCTGAGTTTTTAAAGAGCAGATCAAATGAGCAGTGTTTTCTTAATTGTGAAGTTGTTGATAAAACATCCTTAAATTGTGTTTAAGGAAGTTTTAGAAGTTATAAACTGTATGTTCTCTATTTACCGAGCTATCTAAAATTAAAAGTCCAATTCCTAATCACTGAGCATAAACCCATACATATGTTTTTAGGCATTATGCAGACCTGGTAGTGTCTTTATAGAGGGAATCGTGCAGCCGTTCCTCAGCTGTAACAGCAAGAACTGCATTCTTTCTGAGAAGCACTTCTCAATCCCAAAACATATTCTAGAAGTGGTGGGTATAATGACTCGAGGAGCTTTTATCACATCAGCCTAACGAGTTAAGCACTGTTTGGGCAGGGATAAGCCTTGCAGTTCCTGGTCTGTGGGATTTTTGCAGGAGACACGCTGAGAAACGTGGAGCTGCTTCACGTAAGCGATGGGCGAGAGGCTGCCAAGAGCGGCAGCCTGGGGCCCTGCAGACGTGATGCCTCCTCGTTGCCAAGTTCACCAGAGCAGGAGCAGCCCATGTTACATGAGAAAAGGTCCCGCTGAACCCGCTGACACCTCCCACGGGCCCCAGTGCCAGCCACGGGGGGAAGGCAGCTCTGCACTCAGTCATGCCACGGCTTTGGAGCAGGCGACCGGTCTGCAGGTGCCCAAACTCCACCAGAGTCATCTCTCTGCTCCACCTCTCCCAGCCCTCAGAGCTCCCTGGCCACTTCTCTGCTGCGCACTCTTTAGAAACACCTGTGTGGACACAAGTGCATTTCACTACAGCACTCGTGACGGAGATCTACGCAAAAAATGGGAATACACCCACGTACACCTCCAGACACGGGAGAATCAGAGTAAGTTTACATAAAAGGTGCAGTATTTCACTAGTCTGCCAGGAGGTACAGCAGGTCTTTGAAAGTCAAGGAGTCACCTTCGCCCACCGATAGGAGAGAGACGTACCGTCATCCACCGCCAACTGTTCCAGTGCCTGATGGAAACTACCGGGAAGGAAAGAAAGGGGAAGGAACAGCAAAAGAATGAGAGTAGTATTTCACTGAATTTCACTGAATTTTTTTAGAGTTGGAAGGGACCATAGAGACCATCTAGTCCAACCCCCCTGCTGAAGCAGGATTGCCCAGAGCTAGAGCATGTTACTCAGGACGGCATCCAGGTGGGTCTTGAAGATCTCCAGAGAAGGGGACTCCACACCCTCCCTGGGCAGCCTGTTCCAGGGCTCTGCCACCCTCACTGTGAAGAAGTTTTTCCTCATATTTGAGTGGAACCTCCTCTGTTCCAACTTGTGCCCGTTGCCCACTGGCAACCACTGAAAACAATCTGGCTCCCTCCTCCTTCAACCCACCCTTTAGATACTTGTAGGCATTGATAAGGTCTCCCCTCAGCCTTCTCTTCTCCAGGCTGGGATGTTTTCAGTGTGATAATGGAATCAGGCCTCGAAATAATTACAAGGATTCAGTTCTTCTGTGGAAATAGCACAGTGTCACTACTTCACTGATGGGCCTGGCCAGGTAGAGGGCCAAGGTATTAACGCTACACAACCTCAAGGAGAAAGGATGGTCCCTGCTTGAAAAGCTGGTAAATCCGAACTGACTGGCTTTAATAATTGGCAGAAGGATATAGACTTTGCAGTTCAAAAGCCCGATTCCTCAGACTTACACTGGTTAACAGAAGTGCAAACTCTGCAAGCCTATAAGCATGGTATCGCTTCCTTAAACTGAGACTCACTCCTCAGTCTGACCTTTAATGTTGTATTGATTACAAAGAATTTCTTTTTACGTCATTGCGTGTGCCCCATACTCTGAGTACTGTAGGTACCGTAGTGACACTCCCAAATATTTTTATCCTTTGGTTTCTTAATAATTATGACCTTTTTTATTCTTGTTGGAGGGATTTTCACCTTGTCCTAACTGCATTCTCCAAGGCAGGAGAATGAATTTATTGTCTGTGCTGAGCCCTGCCTGTTGATGCATGCCCCTAGGTCAGTAGTACAAGCGAGCTCTAATCATGCCGAGATGACGTTAGTTGAAGTTTTTCCCAACCTGAAGGCAAATGCCTTCTTCATCACCAAAGTGTACTTTCATTTCAAGGCATCCAAAGTTAAACCTCCAGGCTTTGGATTCAAAGTAAGTGCATTAAGCACATAAGAAACAATTTGGTGCAACAGTTAGAGGATACACGCTATTTAACCTGCAATCAAGCCTTTCCTTCTGTTTTCCCCTCAGAAAAGAGAAAGAAAGAAGGAAAGAAATGTGATACACTTCCACAGATATGATAAACGAAACCAGTTCAGTTTAGCTTTCTATTTCAAGAAGTGCATTTTTACAGAGTCAAGTGAGGCAACACTTCACTCTAGAATAAACACCGGGATATTTTACATGCAATTTACTTAAACTTTTCCTTAAGCTGGAAGCTAACACTTTAAAATGTCTTTAGTGCTAATGATTCGAGAACCTGATGTATCCTATCTCCTGGGTATAACTTTCTGTGGTTCCCTTACTCTACCCACTTGCCTCAAACCAAAGCCCAGGAAGCAGTATTTTATACTTATTTTTCATGGCCTGTGCACACACTGATATAACTTTGTTTAGGTACCAGATATCACAGGGAAAGGATCACTATTAGTTTTAAAGTTTCTTAGTCTTAAAGCTTTCATTTCATTCAGTGGGTGTTTCACATGATCTTCTTCCCTTCCCCCTTCTACATCTCCACCCAAAATCTTAGGCTGGAGGATCCGGGATGAGTTGACAATAGACACTGTCCTATAATAAAGTAGGGAAGAATTTGTACAGTTGAATCATAGAATCAGAGACTGGTTTGGGTTGGAAGGGACCTTAAAGACCACCCAGCCCCACCCCCTGCCCTGGGCAGGGACACCTCCCACCAGACCAGGTTGCTCAAAGCCCCATCCAGCCTGGCCTTGAACCCCTCCAGGGATGGGGCAGCCACAGCTTCTCTGGGCAACCTGGGCCAGGCTCTCACCACCCTCACACCAAAGAAGTTCTTCCTGAGATCTCATCTCAATCCCCCCTCTTTCAGTTTAAAACCCTTCCCCCTCATCCTATGGCTCCCCTCCCTGATCCAGAGTCCCTCCCCATCTCTCCTGGAGCCCCTT
>JAHREE010000512.1:124444-162857 GCA_033628505.1 Tringa tobata
CTATCTCCTCCCCATACAACACTTGAGCTCCCTGCAGATCTCTTCACCGCTGTGCTGCTGCCTCACATACCTGCTCAATCAGTATAAACACACTCCAGTGCCACCCAAGCACCTCACTCCCAAGGGCTGGCATTTCAAGAGGAGCCCTGCTGCCTTTTGCCACGTTGCAGGGAGCGGAGTGAGGACAAACGTTTGGGTTCCATAAAGCTGTGAGCTGGAACCACAGAGAGCTGGCTGGACCCATGGACACACACCTAAATGCAGACACAGCGAGTTCTGTCTTTTATTTGGTAGGGGACTTCTCTCCCGTAGCATTCTCGCTCTTCAGTAAGACTAAGCTCCAAGAATGTTAGTAAGTGATATTCCTATGCCCTCGTTTCCGCCTATAAAATAGGAATAATTTGTATATTACAGTCAATGAAATCTAAACAAGTGCTGAGAAACCTTCCCTAACTCACAGAGTCATAGAATCATAGAATTGTCCAGGCCGGAAGGGACCTCCAAAGGCCATCTAGTCCGACCTCCCCGCAGTCAGCAGGGACACCCCCAACTAGACCAGGTTGCCCAGGGCCTCGTCGAGCCTCACCTTGAGTATCTCCAGGGAAGGGGCCTCAACCACCTCCCTGGGCAACCTGTTCCAGTGCTCCACCACCCTCACGGTGAAGAACCCTCTCCTAATCTCCAGTCTAACATTCGTGTCAGAGTATTGCTGCAGTTATAAACGCGCTGAAATATCCAGCCTTTGAACAACAACCCCTTAAACAGCAGCCCCAGATGCTCTCTGTCTGCCTGTATCACTTCATCGATACAGGAATATCATTGCTACGATAAATAAAAACATCAAAGTGACATCTTATGATTTGCAACAAACCTCAAGGCACCTGAGACTTCACAGAAGACTTTAAGAAGTCGCTGCCACCACTGCCCTACCGCTCTGATCCACACACTTAAACTGACAACAAAGCCCAACCTCACAAGCTTAACTAGCTGAGACCTTTCTGCATTGCTTCATAATATTATTTCGGTGCGAGTCTGTCAGCTATTTAATCGGAAAAAAATAATTAAGCAATAAAACAGGCACATACTAGCCCAAAACAGAGAAAATTGATTATTTAGCTGGAGTCCCGGCAACTAACTTAGACATTATTTGACTAGAACTTATGTCAAGAATTGTATAAAAGCAGAAACAGGATAGTCACAATTTTAGACGAATTTTCTGTATAATTTACTTTGTTCTAATAACGGACAAAAAACACCCCAACCTAATAAAAAAAGCCCCAAATGGCTACCTGGGAGACTAAGTGACCACGTATAGAATATCTCATGCATCAGCTGTGTATTGTGACCATTTTTAGACAAACAATTAGATCAGCATTTTCAGAATTGGTTTTAAAATTGAAAAATTTTGCTTTGTTATAAAGAAGGTTTTCTTTTCAATTTTTTCTTTCTGCCTCCCCTCCCCCTTTAATTTCTTTCCAGTGGGCGAAGCATTCCCCTCTGTCACAGCCTGAAATTGGGTACCTAAATCTGAAGTTGTGCAAACACTTGGAGAAAACGTAAATGACCTGAGAAAGTGGCAAATGAGAGGAATCCAGGGAACTGAAATTCTATTCTGAAGGAATCAAGTACTGTTCAAAGATGTCCCAGAGGTCAGTCAGACATTCTTCAAACTTAAACCACCATTTTTCCTTATTATGGTGTCTCTAAAGTTTAGTTAAAATGTAAATGATGGCGGGGAAACCAAATCTTCACGGGACAACGACACTAGAAGTTCAGTACAGGCATTTTTGTAGTAAACTAAGAAATTCTCAAAATCTGAGTGGGATACAGAAAAATTTGAAGCAGCCTCTTAACTCGAGCGCTGATGCCGCAAAGAAATTCCATAGGTATAGAGCACCTTTCTCTTCACCAGTATTCTTCAGTTTCATCTCCATTCCAAATGAAAAAGGCTTTTCTCTGCTCTTGCTTTCTATTGAGTGTGCTTAAACGTCTCCATCCCTGATCACTGATTTGCATAAGCTGTGTTACCAGTACTTGGGTTGATGTTATTTTCTTCATTTTAAAATCTATTTTTGATCAGAAAGTATCACTACTATACATTAATACCTTCTCCCCATTGAATTTTACTGCCACATACTTTGTATTATAAGGTGAAGGCAAAGAACTTGTAAGTAAACCGTGCGTACATTAAATTTTCTACATAAGGAGGTCCCCCTATCTTTAGTTCTCAGCAGGATGGTATTTCTATGAGGGCTCCAACCCTTAAGTTGTTTAGAGTTTGGGAAAAGTGCTCAATAGATGTTTCGATCTTCCCAGGAAGGGTACGGAAAGGCTCACTGTGGGACCATGGATGGGCTGATCATTGGTGTGCTCCGGCAATTGCAACGTTCTTATAGCATTACTTAAAAACAAGCTACAAAAAAAAAAACCCCAAAAAAACCAACAAACCAAACAAAATCACCACTTTTTTTTTCTTGTAATAAGAGAGATTATTTTTTTCTGCTTCGGATTATTTTGCTCGAATTTTTATGTTTCAGTACATAATACATTGACTGGGTAGCAACGCGTGCGAGGAGGCGCAATGCCCTTCATTAAAAGTTACTTTTTCAGCTGGTCTAAAGCACGAAAACCTTTCTCCAAGTGTGAAGACACATAAGCATCAATCTTTGTATCTAAACACAAGCTGAGAGCAACTGCTGCAAAGGCAAGGAGCTGAAACCAGCGCTGAGCTGGAGAGCAAGAACAGGCTCTTCCAGCACACATCCATCGTGGAGGACCAGGAGGGATGAGAAGTGATGGTCGTAGTGCTCTAATGGCCATAAGGCTACCCAGAAACTTCACTATTCCTCCAGGCTTCTGAGAACAGTCCATATAAAAAGCACAACATCATAATTACTGAGCAACTAAGATAAAGGGAATATTACTTAAGATTGCTTGATTAGAAAATGAATCAGAAATTAAGATAAAATATGCCAGGATTTGTAACAGTGCACATGTACTGTTGCATTTTTAACAATAGAGAGACATTAAAAAACCCCAAAAAGCCAAACCAAAAGACCAGAATAATTTGTTTCGTTCATGGCATAGTTTATATTTATTCAACAAACTTTTATAAATTGGATTGCTGGGTGTGTGGCTTTGCTAGAACTCTGTATAGACCCATCAGAGACACCTTGTCTACTTTCTAAACACAACATTATCAAGCCCCGCAAATGTTTACACCAAAACTTCTCTTCCCCTTCACTTTCAAAAATCTCTCCCTCAAAGCTCAGATGCGCTGAAATGTCTCCATTTGTCTCAATATCTCAAAGTCTCAAGCTTTTAAGATGGGCAGAAATACTGAATTCTTCCCCGACAAGAGTGAGGCATTTGTCTGGAAATGCTCTAGGAGGAAATAATAATAATAACATAAATCACTGAATGTCACCAAGAATCGCATAGTTATTTCCACCTTAAAGAATTTCTAAGTTTGGTCAAATTTTGACAACTGAAAACATAATCTTAAACTAAAGACAGGTCTAACCGCTGAGGATTGCTCCTCTTCACCTCCAGAGAGAACATCTCATTCAAAAAGCTCACAGTATTTCTTAAAGAATTCATTGAACTTCACCATTCCGCTGTTTGAAAAATAGCAAACAGGCCAGAGATTTTTTTTTTTCCTTTTCTTTTTAAAAGGGTGATCAGCACCAGGGCTCAGTTTGTACTTCCCATTTGCAAATAGGAACGGGACCTGGTTCCCTTTCCTTTGCCAAGGGGAAAAGCCTAGCTGTGAAACAACAGGTAGAGGGGAATTTATAGAAATACTAAAGTTACCTGCTGGTATTTAATGTGTCTGTACGAGCACGCGTGAAAATATTGCGGGGGCAGAGTTTGGCCTGCTATTTATTGACATTTTCCAAGCGAGGCATTTTGTCATTCCTTTGGCCTAATGTAAAGTGACATCTACATTGTTGCTCTTACGGTTTGCTTTCTTATCATTAACGTGGCTATTAAACACTTGTAGATTTTACTACAAAGTGATTATTCAGAGCAGAAAATAAAGCTGTTAGCGGGAGGGTTTCGAGAATTCGCTTTCACAACACGGCTGAGACAAAGCCCATCAAATACTAAAAGATAATCAAAGTGCACTGAAATGCAATCATTTATTTCTATCTTATAGAGTTCTGTAAATACAGTCCATCATTATATTCTTCCAAAAGCGGGGGTTAGGCTTTCAAAGGGCTGCGCAGGGGATTTAGCTGCAAAGTTTCCATTAACATCAATGACTCACTCAGCGCCACTTTGAAAGGTTTCCCGGGGCGGTTCTCCTCCTCCTGTCGCACAGGGGGTTTGCACCCCCAGCTCCTCTTCATGTTAGGAAGCATTAAGTTTGTCTCTTTTCTGTTCCCTGATCAGAGAATAGTTTTTTTTGTAACTTCTGACTGATAATTTTCTAAGTCCCAAACTTAAATGGCTGTTTTGCTTTAGGGAAAGGAGGATCAACAGGCTCAAGGTTTTCCATCCTTAATATCCCTCTTCTTAATGCTAAGAGAACGTATATTTTCAATATTGCCGTTGCTAAAAGTTTTCTTTAATTAACTATATGCACATACACACAAACCAATTCTGTTTTACAATCCTTAGCCAAGGCTGCACGTCAATCTAAAATTAAATAATGGAAAACAGACATTTAGCTTAGTTTATATAACCTGACAGTGCTCCTATCCTTCCTCTGTTTCACCCAGTGTCATCTTTCAGTGTTCCTCTCTAATTTTATTTGGAACAAAATAAAAAGATTAAGATAAAATAATTCCCAAAAGATAATTGCAAAATGATTTATGTGCAGGTGTTAAATTATTTCTGGCATTGATGTTCCACGGAGTGCAACATTACAACATGATGGTATTCACCAGAGCACCTACATTTGATAATCCTGCTAATCATCAAAAGACACTGGATCTGAATCCCGAAGGCAATGTTACAGTTTGATTAAATTTTATCATCAGCGATTCTGTTTACGCTTCACTACGGTATGAATTTCTTTCACATTCCATTGGGTTTACCACTTATTGTGTTTGACTTGGAACGCACTCAGGGTAAGCCTTCTGTAAGCCACCAGTTTTTCTGCTACCGCTTTTGCGCTCTTTGGAAAGAGCCGGTAATCCTCAGCGGGAACAATCAGACGCTCTCTCAGTGTCCCCCATTAGCAAGCTCTATTTCCATGGCAATTAAAAGCCCTGCAAGTCGGGTAGCAATGCTGGAGAGAGCTCGTCGTAATTAAACCATCCTCCTTCAGCATCTTAATCCCGAGGTCCTCCGATGGGTAATTCCAACTCCAGCATCCAGGGTAGGTTTAGACTGAACATTAGGAAAGAATTCTTCATGGAAAGAGTGGTCGGGCATTGGAATAGGCTGCCCAGGGAGGGGGTTGAGTCACCATCCCTGGATGTGTTTAAGAGACGATTAGATGTGGTGCTGAGGGATATGGTGTAGGGGAGGACTTTGTAGAGTAGTGTAGAGGGTTGGACTCAATGATCCCAAAGGTCTCTTCCAACCTAGATGATTCTATGATTCTAACTATATTCTATGTAGTTTATGAGCTATATTAACAATTTGCTACTCCCAGCAGCAATTCTTGTAAGAATAACCACATGGAAAAAAAAAAAAAAACCAACCCACACCCCCCACACACACCCCCCCCCCCCTTGCCCTGGAGGGATTCTCCCATTATTTGTGATAATGATATTAATACCACTGCAAGAAATCCTCCAGACCATTGAGCCAACTCAGTGTCGGGAACCCAACTGCTACGGCTAAATTTAGACTGAAGCTGAGTTTCTGTCCCACCATGTCCCCACTTTGGGCCACCGTAACCACGTCCACACACAGGGTTGGTGCCACGGCAAGTACCAAGAGTGGGCACCAGGAATTCATAGACCTTGGCAAACGAGCTTATTTTTGATGTACCACGAGGCAGCAACAACAGCTTTAGCTGAGAGAAGGCCAGGGGAAAACGTGACGATTTTATGTCGGTAAGTTTATACATTTCTCACTTTTTGAGGAATAATTCCAAGCTGCTTTTTGATACAGGAGTAGTTTTGGTATCAAGCAAATAAAGAATAAAAAGAAAGGAAAACGCTTAGAGAACAAAGAAAAATGCCTTTAGCGCTACAGGTTAAAAAAAAATGAAAATATGACTATGAACGTTAACTTTATTTTCAACATTCCTCACATTTTTTTTGGTGATAAATGACTTCACATGTAGTTGCCTTCAGGCTGATATCCACTGCATCGTTTCATGTTATTCTAAATAAAATTTAAGGTGGACACCAGAACGGGCTTTGCTAAAAACCCGACTCTGCCCCGGTACCTGCACACGATCTACATTTGGTTCCAACGGGAAAGGAAAGCGGAGTGAGGAGCAAATAGTGAAACACTTTTCTTGCAAATAAAGCTGGTGTTTTCCTGTTACCTACAAGCACATTATTACTTGATGAGCCTTTCCTGTAGGGTTAAGACAAACTTCAGTAAAACATACCGAAAAGGTGAGCGGTAAAAGGAATCAAGCTCTTATGGGAGGACTAGAACTTGTGAAGCAGCCTCGACTCCTTCCCGCACGCAAATAAATAATGATTTCTTGTAACGAATGGGTAGCTTTAGTTACAAGAATAAGGCAGAGCTGAACAGAGGGAAAGGTAAGAGATTCTCATATTTCATCGCAACTAATGAAAAATACCAACTTAACGCCTGTAACATTCTCCAAGTCAATCAATGGGGGCAGGCAGCCAAGCAGCGCGGGGGACATGTCATTAGTCTTTGTTTTATGAACTTGTTCAGCTCCACTTAATCGTTTCAGGGGTTCGGTTTTCAAAATTCACACAAATATTTCTTTATTTATTTTCCTTTTTTTTTTTTTTTGGGTAAACAAAAGAGTTTGGCATTGACATAACTTCATAGCTGGCACCTGATGCCCTGCAGTACACCAGCA
This sequence comes from Tringa tobata, assembly GCA_033628505.1. Lineage (NCBI taxonomy): Eukaryota > Metazoa > Chordata > Aves > Charadriiformes > Scolopacidae > Tringa > Tringa tobata. The sequence continues at coordinate 131,412 of JAHREE010000512.1, forward strand.
GCTAATTATTTCACTGCTAGTTATTTTGTTTACAGTTGCATATAGGAGGTGGGAGAGGACCTAAAATTATGTTCACTTTGCAGTAGATGCAACTTCTTCACCTTGAAGAAACGTTGGGGCAGCACGGGCAAGAGAAGTCATCTAAGTTTTCCCTTCTGTTGGAGATTTTTATTTCTGAAAGCAGATGTAACTCACCCCAACCACCACCATCTGACTGAAACAAGAAAGTTGGTTCCTACCACATGGTTGGGCTTTACTGAGTTATAAATGGTCAATGCCCACTGTACAACGAGGGCTGTGATCTCCAGACTTCAGTGGCTTGGAGAACCTTGTGATCGGTGGTCCTGCGTGACCCTTCCTCAGACGCGGGCAGGTCATGCGTCCCTGTTTCTCAGGAAGGTCTCACGGTGGCATTAGTCCCATGAAGTCCTACGCTGGCATGGCTTTCATCCAGCGCTGCCCACGGACAGGATTTTTCCAGCTCAGGTGAAGTGGTGCCCTGAGCCCAGGCCAGGGAACCTGCTTTGGCAGGGGGTAACAGTTAAAGCTCTGGGGCTGCCAGCAAACCTAACCCCCACCGAGGACTCTGACAATCCCTGCTGGGAATCCCAGCCCTGCTGTACCAGGATGGGAACCTTCCCATTCAACTGAGTCCAATCGTAACGTGAATCAGGCCAAGAACAAAGCTACAGGAGACATTTCTTAATTTTCTCAAATTTGCCACGTGCAAATAGCAACACTGATCTCTACAGAAAAGCAACAGGGAAAACGTACGTGAGGAACAACTCTTTTAGAAATCTCTACAACTACTTGAAAGGACACTGTAGAGAGGTTGGTGCTGGTCTCTTCTCACAGGTCATTAATGACACAACGAGAGGGAATGGCTTCAAGCTCCAACAGGGTAGGTTTAGACTGAACATTAGGAAAGAATTCTTCACAGAAAGAGTGGTCGGGCATTGGAATAGGCTGCCCAGGGAGGTGGTTGAGTCACCATCCCTGGATGTGTTTAAGAGATGATTAGATGTGGTGCTGAGGGATATGGTGTAGGGGGAGGACTTTGTAGAGTAGGGTAGATGGTTGGACTTGAGGATCCCAAGGGTCTCTTCCAACCTACACGATTCTATGATTCTACGAACACATAACACGTGCAGAGGCATCATTTGCTACCTAGGAGTTTGCAAGAACAGCATCAAAAGACCAGCAGAGATGCACAGCCTGAACTTAAGAATGTGTTAATTAAAAAACACAATGGAAATGTTAGTCAAAGGACTAGACAAAAGTAAGGGTGTAGAAGTAAAGTAATCCCTATCTCATAGAACTGCAGTGACCAAGACTAGGTTGAACTTGGGGTAGGGAGAAAGTTTTTGGTTGTCAGTAGGGGAGCAGCAGACAATCATAAGAACAGAACCCCAATTTGAGGTTATAAGGAGATTCTAACGTGATCAAAGATACTTACTTCTTATTATAGCTTCTTTACATTTCTAAGTAATTATTCTTTTATGCCTAAAGGCCATCTACTAATAAAGCTATCCCTACAGTGAGCTGACACACAAGCACTCGTTATCGTAAGGTAAGGTGCAACATAAATGTCCCTAGGTTTTAACAAGGGTCCAGATTCTCAGCACATGCATCCCAAGAAGCACATCTTGCTCCCTGGAGCCACCATGTTAGTTTAAAAGCTAATAATGCAGAGATGAGGGAAGAAGACGACACCTTTGAATGCCCGTCAATAGCTGAGGAAGAGCATCAGTAGCTCCAGGTCCTCTTCTGCAGAGGAGCAGCAGGGAGTACACCTCGCTCTCGAGCCCCAGTGCGTGGGGCAGCGTTATCTCTGCCATCGTGAATTCAAGCAGAGTCACTCTGCAGTTGAAGGACACGAGGACCTGGGGGTGTTTCACAGAGCAGGCAATTCCTGGTGAGAACTTCAGTACGAGACGCCCAGAAGCAACAGCACCAAAATGCCCGAAGTGTGATACCTGCAGTCTAGAAACCCTACTTTTCTCTCGGTAGCGTTCTCTAAACTCACAGCCACAGCAGTGGGTTCCTTCCTGTGCTGCAGTCATCCCATATACACCACATTGGCACACACAGAACATCAGTTCCAGCCACAAAAGGATCAGGGTCATTCCAGAGTTTGTCTTGTGATGTCAAAAGGAAAAATGTATGAGTGGAAGCGGAAGGTCCTACATAAAAGCAAGAGCAGAAAACCCCCAAAAGCCAGCAAGGTCTGGTTTTTGAGAGCTGATGTTTGCCTGAGGCTTTCAGCCTTGCTTTGCATTAATTCTCTCTCTCTAAAGTTAGCATTTTTCTCCTCTCTTTCTCCCCAGAAACTTTCAATGAACGCAAACACATCCGATGAAACTCAGCTGGGCTACAAGCACGCAGTGTCCATTTCACCTGGAAGATGCTTTTCCTTACCCCACGGCAAGATTTGATGCAGATGCTTCATTTTAAAGAGCAACCTTTATATTAGCTCCGCGTCTGCTTTGTACGTCAGCGGTGAAAAGAGGTTAAAATCACCTTCCTCCAACTGGCTGTTTCCCCAGCGCTCCTACATTATATGTTGTCCTGTAGATTTCTAAAAGATTTCCTTATTGTGTTACAATTAACCAAACACGATGATGGAGAGGAGAACTTCACCCTGGCATGTTTTATTTGGAGAAACGTACTCGTAAGGCTTAAGTAAGAGCTGAAGAAAATGATGACACAAAGTGTTGACTAGATTCTTATCAAAGCATCTTCTCTATAAATACCTCCGCGTTATTTTCTGCATGTAATGCAGCTTTTATATGAAAACGGGGGGGTGGGGGGGAAGAAAGAGATGGTACAAAACAAACAGTAAGCAGAAGCTGACAGACAGTTCAATCTGAACTTGAATGAGCTGGAACCACTCGATTCTTTCTTTGAACTCTGCTGGCTCTTCCCACTCCCTTTTCACGCCGTGTGCGTTGCCAAATGCTGCTCCCAGGATTTCACTGTGGAGCAGCTGCAGGAGACACACTCAACATGAGACCCTCCAGGTGAGAAGAACAACCAGCATCAACCTACGAACCGTATTTTCAAGTCAGAGGGCAGAATGGACTTATTTTTATAGCAGATAAATGCGTGGAGATACAGAGAAAAAGCAAAGATCAATAGGTGGGACTGAGGTCGCAGGCAGAACTGATTGGGTTTGTTGGGTCATGGATAATTCAGAAGGAAAAAAAACCAACTTTATAGCAAAATGAACACCCTTGAAAGTGTGTCCTCATCTTCAAATGAGCTTTTTCCCTGCTCAGGGAAACAAAGTATGAATTGTGGAGCAAGATGGCAAAATGTTATCTCTGCAGGTTACAGTACTTGAGTGTTACTGCTGACAGTAGGAGAGCAAGTATAGATTGTTATCGGTGTAGTAATGCAAGGAACTGCATTCATAGCAAGAAGTTTGGGAATTCAGAAGAATAATATTCTTGGCTTACTGTTTTTAATGACAAAAGGAAAAAAGGAAGAAATAGCCCCAGGAACAAAGATCCTGGTTCTCTCCGAAAAGATTTTGAGTCGGGTTATGGTCGTTTTGAGTCAGTTATCTAAGAACACCGGAGGGACAAAGATTATAGGGATGAAAGGTACACTATTATACTGTTTATATGATCTGTCTTCTAATTATCTATATTGAATTCTGTAGGTAATTTTCTGAAAGATGATGCTTACTTATTTGAACAAATTTAGGGAGTCCTAAACTGCTTTCAGGCAGCTAAGATCAGCGTGCTATTGGGCATTAGAGTACAGTTGGGTCTCCATTACTGTACTCAGGTGAAATCATATTTTTTAAGATGCCCTATCCCCCCCCAAAAGGAAAGTCCTTGCTGCTGGGTCATATAACAGGAGGGTTAATATCCCTCCTGGAAACAGCTGGCAGCTACTGGCTTTGGATTCCTAACAGTCTGTTTGCCAGCGTAAAGGTAAGCTAAGAGATTCGAACTGCAAATTAATTTGTAAATAAAAATCCCTTCTCTCTATTTTCATCTGCCACTTTGTTAAACTCACATACAATTTTTCTTAACTGTGCGTAATTTATTTCAGAAGCCGCTGTAAAAATCTTTGATTGGTAATAGATCTTTTCAGGAAAAAGATGTCATGTACTCATTCTTTGCATTTTTGGAAAGCCGATCTTTGTTTTAATGCTAGTATAAATCTGCATCTTGTTTAACAAGCTCTTCTATATTCACCTTAGAAAACAGACTTGCTCATTTGCTTGTTCTGTAAAGTGAAAAAATACTTCAGCCGTTGACAGATGACACTTCCAGTTAAAAGAACATATTGGGGTAAACCCAAGTCAATGGCAAATTAGAAGACTGAAAAGATCTATTCCCTTTTGTTACTTATTGTTACTACCAGCACATTAAAAAAAGGGAAGCAAGTCATAACTGACCAATAATATCCTTCGGATAAACCAGTCCCTATCTCTCATTCCTGTTTTTATATGCAGCAATGTGATGTCAGTTGTTACTCTTCAGTGGAAAGATTGTACAACAGATGTAAAAGAGCTGAGATGATGTGGTTAAACACAAGGGGGAAGGCAGAATCTCCGACACGTGTTGCAATCAGTGCTACAGGAGGACTTCTGTGGAAGGAGGAGTAACACAGGATGCAGTTACAGCACCCAAGGGACAAACCTGCTGCCAGCCTGGCTGTGCCCATAGGTGCTGTGACAGGTCCCAGTCCCAGCAGGTCACACACAGAACTCCTTCTTCTGTTCCTCATCTCCCAGCCAGGCTGAATATGAAGATCAATCCGACCCTGAATGAGGAGACTGGAGTCCGTGGCCTCCTGAGGTTCCCCTACATTACCAGTTGTCTGAGGATCCACAAAGGTGAAAATTGTCTTTTGCTCTAAATGTGACATTGCTCGAGTTTCATTTATTTATTTATTTAAAGACAGTTTCATGTCATCCTCATAAAAAAGTGAGCTGATATTTCTGGGAAAGGAAGGACCTGGCTGTAAGAGTACTACAAAAGGAGGGTCCTTCTTCCTTTCAAGTAACAAAGTCAGATTTCTAGTTTACAATGTCAACAGCTGCAGATTTTAGTTTCGCTAACCTGGCTTTACTTAGGAAAGCTGCCGATGTGCCATGGCTAAGGTTTTAGACACAGGGGAACACCACACACTCTCACAAATATCTATTAATATTCCAGTAACAGCACCAGTAGATGGTGCTCAAGAATACACAGCACAGCTCAGGTGATCTGTAGCACTGGTACAACCTGTGGACCAGAAATGGCTTCCTCTGACACCTTTTGCCATGAACACCAAGAGGAGGGCCCAGAGTACTTGTTTCACCAGGGTTAGAGTGGACAAAGTTGGGTCAGAGCCCACCCTCACCATTAATGCCATCCAGGGCAGCAGGGTCACACCTGGGAGCACCTCCAGCTACCCAGGCCATGGTGCCATCTACCTACATGGATCTCTGCTGATTGTTTCACCAGGGTTAGAGTGGACAAAGTTGGGTCAGAAGCCCACCCTCACCATTAACGCCATCCAGGGCAGCAGGGTCACACCCGGGAGCACCTCCAGCTACCCAGGCCACGATGCCATCTACCTACACGGGTCTCTGCTGATTACTAAGATCAGGATTCCTGAAACAAATAAAGTGATAACCATTGCAAATGACTAAAACAAAGTGCCACCAGAAGAGCAGTTTGGGGGAAAGTGGAGGTGTCACTAAAAGGCATGGTCAACTCATCACACTTCACCTGTTGCAAGCTGACAATACTGGATGAAGTCAAGTGTGAAGCTGGGGGCATTTCAGGCGCATCTCTCATGGGCAACATTGGAAGAACTCTTCCAACAAGAAGCAAGAACCACCAAGCTGGTGCCAAGAACTCCAACCTAAACAAGCAGTAACTCTGCCTGCTGATAACTGATGTCCATCAAGTACTTGGCAACTTGCAGCAGGAGCAGTTCCCTGCAGAAGAGCAAGAGTCAGTGCTGGGGTGTGTAAATTTTTTTTTGGGGGGGAGGTATTTTTGCAGTGAGAAGGCAAAATCATCTTTCTTAAGTAAAGATTTTCACAGGGTGTCTGTCTGAGCTTAAGAATGACCCAAGCTGTGATGCAGTTCATCCCTGTCGCCAGTCCTACCACAGCAAAATGGTTATTCTTCTCGGGGACAGCAGTGAAGGTCTTTGCCTAGGAGCTGGAATCACCTTGCTGTGTTTTTAATTTAATTTTTAAATCCCGTTACAGACAGAGAGAGCCCTAGATAATAACGCTCAAGCTTTACTGAAGTCAACAACCTGAAAGATCCGCGCCGCTTCCACCCCAGCGTTTATGGGTTGTTGCAAATTGACAAACACAATCACTAAAATTGTCAGTTCTTGCCTGTGAAAATCAGGTGCAGGGTTCCTTCTGTGTGCATTTGGCCACAGCAGGCATCGGGACACTGCTTGTATGTTCAAGGTCACCAGGCATTCAGGATTTCTTTTTTTAAGCCGTGAAATATCTGCTGTCATGCAAACCATGGAGTCTTTGGCTACGCATCAACTGGCTCCAGTGACTTTGCGGACGACACCAAGCTGTGTGGTGCTGTCGACACACCAGAGGGATGGGATGTCATCCAAAAGGACCTGGACAGGCTGGAGAGGTGGGCCCAGGCGAACCTCATGAGGTTCAACAAGAGCAAATGCAAGGTTCTGCACCTGGGCCGGAACAATCCTCGCCATCAGTACAGACTGGGGGGTGAGGTACTAGAAAGCAGCCCTGAGGAAAGGGACTTGGGGGTGCTGGTGGATGAGAAGCTGGACATGAGCAGGCAGTGGGCACTTGCAGCCCAGAAGCCCAATCCCATCCTGGGCTGCATCAAAAGATGCGTTGCCAGCAGGTCCAGAGAGGTGATTCTTCCACTTTACTCTGCTCTGGTGAGACCTCACCTGGAGTATTGTGTGCAGGTGTGGAGCCCTCAATACAAGAAGGACTTGGACCTGATGGAGAGGGTCCAGAGGAGGGCCACGAGGATGATCAGGGGGATGGAGCACCTCTGCTACGAGGACAGGCTGAGGGAGCTGGGGTTGTTCAGCCTGGAGAAGAGGAGGCTTTGGGGAGACCTAATAGCAGCCTTCCAGTACCTGAAGGGAACCTACAGGAAGGCTGGGGAGAGCCTGTTTACAAAGGCCTGCAATGACGGGACAAGGGACAATGGCTTTAAGCTAGAGGGGAGCAGATTTAGATTGGAGATTAGGAGAATGTTCTTTACTGTGGGGGTGGTGGAACACTGGAACAGGTTGCCCAGGGAGGTGGTTGAGGCCCCTTCCCTGGAGATATTCAAGGTGAGGCTCGACGAGGCCCTGGGCAACCTGGTCTAGTTGGGGGTGTCCCTGCTGACTGCGGGGAGGTCGGACTAGATGGCCTTTGGAGGTCCCTTCCGGCCTGGACAACACTATAACACTATAACTGACTTGAAATCTCGTTCTATTTTTGCAGGAGGAATATTTCACTGGTAGTATTGCATTTTTAACCAAAGCATTTGGTAAGGTGGCAAGAGATCCAAGAAAATCCTTTGTTTATATCCGGAAGAAAACTTGCAGTTGGAGACCTTGTACCGTTTCCTACCAACACTCCCTTTACAGCACAAAAAATACTAGAGGGAAGTATTTCTCCCATCAGATCACGTTGTTTCCTATAGCACCACTTGGGATCTCAAAAAGTAATGTCGATATAAAAAAAAAAGAAAACTGAAAATTAAAAGGACACCAAACAGGACTTTAAAAATGATCACAGGGTTGGGTTTGGGTTTTTTTGAGCTTCTACTCATTCACACCTTACAAAGCCTTCTTTCTCTGAATTCACACCTTACAAACCTTCTCTCCCTGAATTATATGGCTAAAAAATCTCTTTTTTTTTTTTTTGTTAACCCACTGAATGCCACCTATGAACACGTTCACTGGCTCAAACTACAGTACAGTGAGCCAAAAGCCAGGCATGTTTAAAGAATCTGATGAGGGGGAAAGGGAGGATGGAGAGAAGTGAGACACAGAGAAACCTGCAATTATCAATAGGATGGATTTTCTTCCCTTTTTGACAAGGATAGAGTTACCAAACCTATTATTACGTGGCCCTAATTACATATCTCTGCAATAGATCACTCAGTTAAGGAGAAATATCTACTGACTGGGAAACATCACTAATTGTTCCTTTTTTGTTGGCATACTATCTGATTGGAGTAATTATAGAGCTGCTTCCCCATTCTCTTTTGCTCTGAAGGTTTTGAAGACATATTTCTTCACAGATTGCATAGAATGTAGCATCTTGGATCTCTTCATTTTGGCTTTTGTTTTCCTCCTTCCTACCTTTTCTTCACTTGGATAGAATATTCTCTGTATTACTGTATGTGAGGAAACCTGCTGAAATGGTTTCAACATCCCATCACGCAACGCATCCTATATGCTACAAAAAGTTGTTGCTTTCCATTGTTCTGAAGTTCTTCCACTAATTTTATAAAAGATTTGGCTTCCAGAATTATCACATATAGCTAAAAGGAAAAAAAAAAATTAAGTGGCTTATCTCTTTAATATAAGTAGTTAGCTAATTGGCTTTACTATTCTGAAATCAAGCTTTAACTGTCTGGAGATGCCTATCTACGGTACGTCAGCAGGTTATTTAACACGAACCCACAAACACTGCAGTTCTATGGCCACCCTTCATTGCCACCTTGAATTAAGAGAAATTAAACCTCCTGACACACAAACTTCTCCAGCTGCAGCTCTTCTCACCCTGACTTGCACAGACCATTTTATTCCAACTACAGACACTCATTTTATTAATCTTCAGGTCACATCTTCTGCTCTCCTGCCGTGTTTTTGCCTTGCCTTTCCCTTCTAGAACAATCAAAATGGCAAGGATAAGTTTTATGCCAAATTTCCAGGTTCTACTGTAGAAATGAATCAGAGTTAGAAACTCCAGCACTTTCAGGAGATTGTAATCTCCGGAACGTGTATCTCTGGAAGCCACCATTCCTCTGCACAAGCAGATGCCTCAACCGAAGTTCACATTTACTGGCATCAGAGTTCATTTATTCCATGGAAAATCAGCACGAAAAGCCAAAGTTCAAAAGTCCCTCTGTCTTTCCCCTGATCCTGTATCATGGATTAATCCATCCTTTATAACGGATTGAAAAAAAAAACCTACATCCTCATCTCATTCATTCTACCCAGCCCAAAGTTCTCTCTTGCCTGGGTGCTTCTGTTCAGACATATATGAATGGAAGCAGTGGAAAAGGAACTCAAGAGCTTGGTTTTATTAAGCAGACCTTAAAACTAGTTCCAAAAACCCAGTCTAGTCAGGGGGAAGACTTCTTACACCAGACACAGGTTGCGGCCAAGCCTTAAGTCTGGGATAATTTTATTTATTTATTGGACCTGTCTAAGAAATGCTGTAAGTTTTCCAAGCATCTGCAGAACCTGATGATATGAAGTTCCTTTATGAAGATGTGTATCTTTGGAGTAATGAATTTATCACATGATGGAACTGTTGCCCTGGTTACTACAGAAATTATTCAATAACAGAGCAAATTGGTATGTAAACATTAACACTTATCTAACCTATTGGCACAAAAATAACTGCTGACAAGTGCATTCCACGCACTCCAAAGGTCCTGTCCAGCTCAGATGTACTTCCTTTTCCAGAGTCCTCCTTTATTCAGATCCTATTCCTTATTTCAGTGAAATATTTCTCAGCATCCTAAAAGACCCTGATAACACCACCATCGATAGCATCCAGCTGCTAAAGGCACCTTTTTTCTCGGACCATCCAGACATCAAACACATGGAAATAATGTCCGAGTACCGCATCCCCTATTAATCCGATGTCAACAGCAGGCTATTCCTTATCAGATTAAATGCTAAACCGAGAAGATGATTGCTCAGAAGGTCAAAGAACCCAAACTTATTGCCCCTCTTGGCTGGCGTTTTTAATAAAGGATTCCTGGTGTTGAAAACAATGGTCAACAGAAACATGAATTCCTTCCGTCCCCCAGATGAGACTGGAAGGGTCTCTCCGTTAGAGGTTGGACCTTGTGTTCATAGAAATTCATATGGTGCCACTGTGTTCAGCGGGGTAACGGTCACCATAGGAGATAAGTACCTTCAAGTTGTGAATGCCTGATACTCAACTTCACAGAATAAACTATATGAAGAAGCAACTCCACAGTTTAAGACCCACCTTTTTCCACACATCCCTGTGTAAGCACCAGTACACACTCCTAGCATGCTGGGCTGCTGAGCCATGCTGAAGGTATGCACACCTTGGTGGTTTTTTCTTCAATTACATCAATTTCTTCAATTACATGCAAAAGCATGGCCAAGTACTACCTTGGTAACTATCACATACATTACAGACTGCTTTTCACCTTTAAGCTTGCCTGACTTTTCAGTAGAATTTATTAGCTTTCCCTTGATGAAATTATCTCTAAAAACAATTCTATTTTTTGTGTGTGCTAAGCTTCAACAAAAGACTGTAGAGTTCCATAGTCCACCAACGGTTGGACTTGATGATCTTGGAGGTCATTTCCAACCTCAATGATTCTATGATTCTTTAAAGAAGCCTCTCCCAACTGCTCAAACAGGTTTCCTCAAAAATGTACTTATCCGAATGCCCCGTTACCCTCCAACTCGGTCCTTTCTGGGGACTTCCCTTCTACACTTCATTCTAGGAAGGACAATTATCTCGTTTTGTCCATTTCCCTCTAAGAACTTACCTATGTAGGAACTCGCTTTATATGAAGAGCAAGAGGAGATACCACATTAACATCATGTCATGTTCTGCGATGACTATAGTGAATCATACAAGGCAGATGTGGCCCCAACGAGCTGGCATGAGAAGGAACTATCTCCCTTGGACCATGCCATCCAGTGTTAAACCCATTCCAGCTGCTCTTCAAGCCCTACCCCTCTGAGAAGTCTGCACTTGATTTACAAAACATAAAAGCTACCTAAAAAAGCAACTCAGTGGGAGATTTATTCTAATACAAAGACATTGTGAAATTTTCCAGTGCAAGCTCCGCAGAAAAACAAACCAAAACACCTTCTGAAAATCTAGCTTCTACAGATAAATGTATATCCACAGCAGGAATTTCTATAAATGACTGACTTGTAACAGCTATTTTTGTGCAGGGACATAACCACACCTACCAGCCAGGTATACATGCCGTTGAGAATGTTATCCCCGCACGTAGTGACGCACAAGATAAAATTATTACAAAAATGAGGGCCTTGACTATGTTTTAGCACCGTTGTGCCCACCTGGCCGTTGCTCTAGTTTTAAACTGAGCCATCCAGCAAGTTGCTATCCTTTCAATCTGTGAAAAGATTTAAGAAACAGTAAAACAGAGCACGGCAGAGTTTATTAACTATTTTCTTGCGTGCGTAAAAGCAGCACAGAAAATTTAAAGGTGAAGCCCAAGTTCAGACAAACTAAGATGTTTATTTCAACTGGATAAATTTAGACTGATGGGGTAATGAAAGGGGCATTGACAACCACTTGTGAGCTCCTTTAACATATCTATTTTCAGGAAATGTAACATCTGGTGTATACCACATCCATTATCCTATCTGTCCAACTTAAGTGCACACAAATAATATATGTGCATGACTGATTTCCCTGCTGATGTCTTTATTATTACTTTGAGCAGATGAAATCTAGACCAGTCTTTTACTGTTACATTTTGTTTTCTGCATTCCAATGTCAAATTGCTTAATTATGTGATATTTGGTCACACTCTGTAACCGTTTCTTGCTGTCACTCTAGTGCCCAGTAGTTAGAACAACAAACAGAAAACCGAGACAAAGTGCAGAAACAAGAATGATTTCAGTTCTACACTCCATCAGTTTATAACCTCATTACTTACAAAAACCAGAAGCAAATTCGTTAGTGATTTGTCAGGGCCACAGTAGCTAAGACTAGAAACTGTGATTCCTGGGATCTGATCCCGTATCCCGACCCCTCGTACCCCCCAGGTCCTGCACCCCCCCATGGTGTCTGCCCCCAGCCCACAAATTCTGGCTGCGTTTTCCCAACTCCTTTCAAAAATCTTCCAAACTTGATTAAAGAACTTCCTTTGCCCCAGAACCTGCTCCAGCCCAGCGTGATGGACTGCTCCGGTGACGGAGTAGCAGCGCTGCTGAGCATAAAGGCTTTCACATCAAACTTGATGTATTAAAGAGGAGATGCTCCTGCAATTAGTAACAGAGAAAATAAGTGACTTCTAACTTTCTCCTCGTAGATATTTTCCTGGGCTGGAGTGAGAAGAGTCTTATTTATGAGAACCACTGTGTTATCAAAACCGAGGGGAGCACTTGCTTGGCTTTATGGAATATTACGTTCAGAGCATCTAAACTTCCATAGGATGGTGTTTCATATACAAATAACACCCTTCTCATGAAAGAAAAATTGCCCGAGGCTCATCTTGCTTTCCCCAGTAGCTACGTGTTTATATTTTGACTGGAAAACGGCTCTTAGAAGAAGCAACCACTTTCCAATTTTCTGATGGAAACTAGGGTTGTCTCGAGTTTTTCAAGCTGACAAAACTCACATTTCAAAGCAACCTGGATCCCACCGGAACCCGAGAGCTTTCTTACTGCTTAAAACGGGGGGGGAGGGGGGAATAAAGCACACTGCCACAGATACTCAGTTTTTAGAGCTGGCTAAGACAAGAGCAGCAGCATGCCACCACTGGGATGCTCAGGACCTGCTGTTCTCCCACCAGCACCCCTTGGGATGCTCAGGACCTGCTGTCCTACCACCCGCACCCACTGGGATACTCAGGACCTGCTGTCCTACCACCAGCACCCCCTGGGATGCTCAGGACCTGCTGTCCTACCACCGGCACCCCCTGGTATGCTCAGGACCTGCTGTCCTCCCACTGGCACCCCCTGGGATGTTCAGGACCTGCTGTTCTCCCACCGGCACCCCCTGGGATGCTCAGGACCTGCTGTCCTACCACCTGCACCCTCCTGGGATGCTCAGGACCTGCTGTCCTACCACCAGCACCCCCTGGGATGCTCAGGACCTGCTGTCCTACCACTGGCACCCCCAGGGCTGCACACAGGGTTTCTGAGCAGCAGGTGAGGACCACAGCCCAAGACCTCCTGACAGCTTTAGGGGACACCAAGCCACACGCTGCAACTAGCTCTCTGTTCCAGCACCACCAGGAACTCATGTAGCAGCTCTACCCCCCAAAAGTCACCCTTACAGATTAAGAACACTTCTTTAAAAGTGTTCCAAAGGCCACACGCAAGCTTGGAAGAAGCAAAATGCAAATTAAATGAGTGGGAGATGAAAGATTTTAATGAGCATTGAGAGCAGTGTCATTTTGAATGTCACACGACTCATTTCTTGGCCATGGAACCGAGTGCCAGAAGAAGCACCAGGAGCCTGAATCCTGAATGTCCATCAGACCTCTGGCATTTGCCAGTACATCTCTGGAAGCAGAGCACCGGGAGGTGGGCTGGTAACAGCAGTGGTGAAAGCCCACGTGGACATCAGGTGCAGAAGGAGAACACCAGGCCATATAGACACAGATGCTTTAAAATTAAGACAAGGCAAAAAGTCAACACCTAACACAACGTTCCCACGGGCTGACTAAAATCCTCTGTCTTCCACGCACTTAAGACGTGGGAGCTCAGCGTCAGGTTCATGGCAGCCCAGTAAAGAAGGACCACTAACACCTGGGCTGTTCTCCTGCAGACTTACCGAAAGTTACCGCTTCCAAAAAGCCTTCTAAAACATTCCTTTCACTTATCAGCTGTTGGGCTAAGAGTTACAAACTCTATTTTGCCCTTCCCAGGACAGGCTATGAAAGTCGGGCCGGAAACAAGATACCCTTGATCTCCCAGGGTAGACACATACCTCAAACCACAGCTTGCTTTACAAGACAGACAGTGAAGAAATGAGGCAGAAGAAAACCCCTCTTACTGCTGCAGCACTGCCCTAATACATCCCTCCAAGCACAGCTCAGCACAGCAGGTACCTTGCTCATCCTCTCCCATCGCCAACAGATGCTTTGGAAGCAACCTTTGTCCTTGAAGGACAAGGTTGTCACTCCTCTAGCTAGAGCAGATGGCAATGACAAACCTTCTTAACAAGAGCTATCTACAAATGGTCCACATTTGATGACTGGTAAGATGGTACCGTTCATTACCTGCCCATTAAGACTTACCATCCACGGCATCATAACCGCCCCGTTTAATTGGGAACGGGAGAAGGTACATCCCAGAGCAAGAGGGGAAAAGCTCCTTCACCACCACCCCCACGTCGCTCCACCATGCAACACGGTGTCTATCAAGGCATCAGAAACCTGGAACCCACGGGGACAGAATAGTGGAATTCAGATTTTCAGAATGCCAACCAATGTCTTCACGTCTCAGTCCTTCCTCTCAAGTAGCTGGTATGACAAAATGAACTGGTCCAACTGACCACATCCTCAGGACTGGAAAGACTTCGCATTATGTTGCAAACTTGCCGCGTATCTTAAACCTATTATTCTAGTTTCTCCAAAACACTGGGTCTGTGTCACCTTAACTCTTGATTTGAGGAATTTGGAAGCTTCAGTGAAGATATATTGATGCTTTGGAATACCATAAGTGCTCTTTATGAACTCATAGAGCATAATCTTATCTTTATGAATTATTTCCAACATCTATTTAAACCATTAAAATGGTTAGTTTGCGTGTTATATGACAAGAATAAAACTACAGACTAGGTTTTGAAAATGGATCACAACTGTCCAGGCCACCTGGTATTCCTCAAAATATTATTTTTCATTTTAAAATAGTCTGAAAAGTGCTTTTGGAACAGTATCATCTCTGCACAGGTAAAACACTATTGAAAGATTAAAAAAAAAAAAAATCAACATGTGCTGAATGTTGCAAGGAGGTTTTGAAAAAGCGAACGTTGGCCAAATCCATAAATAAGTGAACAGGTAGGTCACTGCCAAGGCACCAGGTGTAGATGCCCAGCAAGGCCAATGTGAGCTAAGTCTGTCCCACCCCTTCATTAGCAATATGTAGAGGATGTCCCTTTGGCTCCCTCGACGAGGCGAAGGTCAGCATCTGCACGGGGATGCAGTTCTGTGAGCACAGATGCTTCAGACCCTGCCCCCAAACTCTAAATCAAAGAACAACCTGCATTAGAATAATAGAATCGTCTAGGTTGGAAGAGACCCTTGGGATCCTCGAGTCCAACCATCTACCCTACTCTACAAAGTCCTCCCCTACACCATATCCCTCAGCACCACATCTAATCGTCTCTTAAACACATCCAGGGATGGGGACTCAACCCCCTCCCTGGGCAGCCTATTCCAATGCCCGACCACTCTTTCTGTGAAGAATTCTTTCCTAATGTTCAGTCCTAATGTTCAGAACCTACCCTGGTGGAGCTTGAAGCCATTCCCTCTCCTTCTGTCATTAATGACCTGTGAGAAGAGACCAGCACCAACCTCTCTCCAGTGTCCTTTCAAGAGGACACATTAAGTGACAAGCACGCTCCCAACAGTTGGACTTTTATGCTGATGCACCATCCCCATTTCCTTACTTGGTGCAGAAGCCAAAACAAACGCAGAGGACGAGCATTAATATTTCAAGACTCACAAAGACATACTAAACGAGCACGTTGAATGCTGCTCTCAAGGAACCGTTCTACTCCGTCCCACCCCCATCACACTTTCCGTATGAAGTTGCTATGGTGATGATAATTATTCTTGATCAGCAGGATACAGTAATTATTGCAATAAAAATCACGTAAGGCTTGTCACTACACGTGTGAGACAGGGATTGTCTCCTCAATTATGCACCCTTCTCTGCCCTCCCCCACCTTTTAAGGTAGGGTGTCAGAGGGGTTTTTTTTGTTGCAATTATGTAGGGAAAGACATGAAATTCAATTATTTCTTGCTAATATTACCTTTGCAAGAGATGATTGGCAGTTGCTAGCAGCTGTTTGGATGACTCCAATAGGGCAGTCTCTGATCATCTCCCCAACAAAGGAGGTAAGCAGGATATGATTTGGGAGAATTTATTGCAAAAATTAAATGGGTTAGTATTTTGAAGCACATTCTGAAGCGTTTTAAATAGCAGCCTAAAGGTTTGCAACCAATGAAGTCCCTCACTTCTCCTCTTTGATGCTTAGCTCGTGGATGCCGTACCCTAAACCCAACTGAGGAGCCCCCGTACTCCCAGTCCTGGTGATGGCAGATCCATGTGGGGTGAATATGCCGTTGGGACAGTGCCGATGCAGCAGGAACCCTGGATCTAGAGCAACACCACGGACCCAGACTTAGTGGCCTTACCTGAGCAGCTCCACAGCAACTTCCCCATAGACTTGTTTACCTCCTATTTGTCATTTTAATTGGTAGACCTTCATTTTCAAAGCAGTTGCAAAACTGATATGATTGATGGAGAGAGTAACATGATATCAATATTCTGAAGCCATCCATCACGCGTACTAATCCCATATATAACTATACATTGAAGCCTTTCTAGAAATCAATCTTCTCTTTTGTGTGCCTAAGCGCCCAGAGAATGGCAACGCACACATCTATACAAAATTACTTTGCTTTAGGATATCTCTTGTACCTTGAGCTGGAATAACCACCAGTGGAGCTGAGTCACTCTTGACGAGGTTTGGGGTATTTGATGCTTTGGGTATTGCTTACAAACCGGTGTCAGACGTACTGCCCGCGTGTTCCTGCCTCCCCTGAGACCATAAACAGCCTCCCTTTCAGAACCCGTGGATCAGGCAGGATCTACCTAAATTGCATTTTACAATATTTTGTTTCATCTCTACATTTTGTAAGGACTTCAAAAGAAGGAGAGGGAAACCAATATCACACGGTATTTTCAGAAGGTCATACGTTGGACAACAGCGGAGCAGAAATCAATCAGCATTTCAGTAATGCAGCCGTTTCAAAGAGCAGAAAAAAAGTTGTTTATGCTACTGTAAGATCTGCTGAACCAACAGGTTTTTGAACACTGCCTTAGGAAGGGAACCGTGGTTTTTTTAGTACCGATATGACACAATTTTTTGTTATACTTCCCTATGACATAATGTTCTGTAGTCATTAATATGGGACTAATCTTACAGGCATCTCATCTGCTCTCAATGGAATGGGAGTGGGGCCAGATTCTTCAGTATGCAAAAATCCAAGAAAAAGATTTATCTGTCTATCAGCATGTATTCATTACGCTAAAATTATTATTTGCTCACTATCAGCATAACCAGGACTTCAGAACGCAGAGAAATTAGACAACCTCTATCAAATAGGCACGGGAGGTTTAGGAGAAAAAACAAGAATTCTGTTGCCCTCGACCATAAGCCAGGAGGGAGAAGCTGGCACTCCAGGGTCTGTCCGGGGAACGCAACCACGGTTTTTCCCATATTCCAAGAGACAAGAGAAAGGGAAGTTGGCAAATTGCCTGCTAAAAGCTTTTGACAGGTCCATTTGCTTCATGCAATTGGCCAGTTGCAATTTTGAAGTATGATAATTACGAGTCTCTCTCAAAGCAACGTAAGCTGGCATTTTAGACAAGGATCCTGGAAGCAGGATTCATGGTCTACTGCCCACTGACCATGAGCTTTCTCTATGACCTGGACCACACCACTCAGGCTTTAATTTTAAGTCTAATAAATTGAAGGCTTGACACGACCCCAGATCTTGGTGCTGACACCCTCGTCAAGTGAAACAGCGTCTTTGTCCTTCTGGACACCCCACATATCTTAAACCTACAAACCACCCAAGTGTTCATAAAATACTTTGGAATAATTTATCACAGCATGAATTCAGCATCATCGGAACCAACAGATGGTTGTCTTTTGGGCAGGGTGACCGCTAGGAGCTTCTGCTGTGTCTCCAAGTGACACCTCTCAGTTAGTCACCTAAATCTAAACTCCATCGCACAGCATGTTTCCAAAACGAAGCCAAATATCACCTCGAGCTGAAGCCTTTCCATCATTCTGCTGTTTGCTGCCATCTCAAGTTACACTCCAAATGTTCTCTTTTCTGATAGCCTCCTTCAAGATAAAACAATGTTTTTCTTGTGAAAGAAATCTATATATCTTTTGCACGCAGACATGCAATTACCCTACACCCTCACGTGAATACCCTACGACTGGCTGGTCTATTAATTAACAGCTGCTTGGCTAACATGTCTTTTGGGGATATTTTTTTTTTTGTTCCCCCCTTAGCACATCTTATTTTCTAAATTTCCCACCCAGCACCCCATACGGCAGGTGATGGGTGGTTTCCTCTCTAGGTGAGGTATGCAGACCTCTCTGCCCCGACAAGACAATGTTTCACTTGTTCCCCTTCCGACAGGGATGGCTGGAAGATGCCCCAGCCTTCCCCAAGGAGATCAAAGAGCTCCGAGACACGCTGGTCAACTCTTCCCCTTTCATCTCAATCTATTGTTTGTGATTCTGTGCCGTCCTTGAAGGGCAAAGAAGGTTTCTAATCAGTGCAGGAAGAACACTTGGAGATGACAGCAAGAGAAAAGGAAACATTAAGAATTACTTACTTATGCAGGAATAGCAGGTCACATATTTGGAGTAAACTGGATACAGGCTTGAGCAGCAATAAAAAATTAGAAATTCACGGAGCATAAAAGAAATAATCGTTAAGCATTCATACTTTATGATATTACAGAGGTTGCTTTATTCCCAGTATAAGTATTAGACTGTTAGATATACAATTTGTTTTGCATTTCCAAGAATTACCCCTGCACTACAATAAAAAGGACTGAAATTATTTGCAATACCCGTAATAATTCTGCAGAACCAGAGAATCACCAAATTCATAAAGCAAAGCAGTGCAAGAAAATTCACCAATGTTCTGAAACATACAGAGATATGTTTCAGAGCTATGTCTTACGTATAGAGAAACTGCAGATGAGACAGAATTTTCTAAACCGCAAAAAAAACCCAGAGCACAGAATATAAAGTTTCTTCTAGTACAGCTCTTCTTTCAGTTCAGCAATTTAATTTTAAAACACTGAACTGAAATTTATCCAGATTTGAATATTTATCTGAATTTGAAATTTTAGCTTTGTTGTTAAATTATCTCTCCTAACAAAGTGGGCCAAACTCCATCTACAACTCCTTTCCTTTAAGGCTGTGTCCTTTATCCCTAGGAGGGATGGAATAAGATTACTGTAATTAAAACAATCAAAGGAATAAAGTTTTTGGTTTTTTTTTATTTCTAATTTTCTACACTGTGGCCGTGCTGAGGGAACAAGCAGCAAGGTGCAGTCACTGGTCAGAGGTTGGTAAGACCCCTGGACAGACACCCTCACTGTGGCACGGGTGGTGTGACCAGCGATGAAGAGGAGGGAGCTCATCGCAGGACAAGGACAGGAGAACCCAAGCCAAGCCCTGCCACTTCGGTCCCCATTTGGGCCTGCCCAGCGGCTAAGGTGGGTGACATCACGAGGTCTCTGGACTGAAATATGTTGGACCTCCAAGAATTCAAGCTCATTCAAACCCATCAAGTGGTTCAAGTGGAACGAATGTTCTGAAGGAGGGGTAAGAGCAAGGGCCACCGCGTGCCTGACCTCCCCGGGAAGGGAAGGGGCACAATCCCTGTGGTTTCACGGGTCCCCCATGGTCAACTCTCTCCCACACCGACACTGTGCCCGTAGCCTAAAGCAACGAGCTCCTCTAGATTGTTGCCATCAGTGAAGTTCTACAGCGAATAATCAGCAAAACATGTTCAAAACTCAAGAAGCAGATGGACCTGCTCTGTGTAGATGAGCCGCATCGTATTTCTGTCCTGGTCTATTTTAATAGTAATATTTTCACCCAACTCAAATGAAAATAAGCAGTATTAAGTGCAAGTATCTCCTATATAAATATTTATCTAAGGAAGAAAAAGTGTCCTTGTGTGTGACCGCAGGTGCACAGACAAACACTCAACACCAAATTCCATAAAATAGCCTTTGGACAAAAAGCCAAGCAATGTTTGGACAGATGGCTAGTTTTTCTATAAATGCTTCATTTTCCTTCTATTATTTTTTTCAGGGCAGGCTGCAGTAGAAGAAAAAAATAATCTACTGCACCCTTTTCCTTTAGCACTTCCCACGAATTATACGAATAAGAGTTTACCACGGTCCCTGAATAAATTGCAAGGTCACTAAAACACTCAAGGTACGTGCCCTTCAGAATCTATATAGCGCCGAGCACAAGCTGTGGGAGTCCAAATTGCAAAGCAGCAACTAGGAAAGCTGAAAGCCTCAGGGGTCCAAAACTGAAAGACTAAAGAGTCCCATAAAAACTGTGAGAGTATTTAAAGGAGGGGGAAAAAGAAAAAAAAAAAAAGGAGCATCAGTGAAAAGTGTCAGCGAAATCTGAAATAGAAGAAAAAAACTTCTTTCAAGTCCCGTAGCTAGCTGAGGCAAGTCCCTCGGTATTTCTTAACCGAGCAGATTCTTCCCTTTGGCTATAGAGCAACTCCTGCCTCCAAGAGAGGAGAAAGCTGATAACCAGGATTAGGTGAACTGGTTTAGATAAAGAACTGACTTGAACCTCTGCCCAAGGTTTGAACCCAAGGCTTGCTTTTAAAAATCGATATTAGGAGGTAGTTTTTCTCCTTTCCTTTTTTTTCCTTCCTCCCTCCTTCTCCAAAACCCCACTCTTTTCCATTTCTGGTGAAATCAGCAGATGTGCCAGGACCTTGCATCCCAAAGAGCCTTTCTCTTCAATTTGACAGCCCTGTAAATCCTGTAGCTCCTTTCCACTCTCCCAATTTTCCAGATTTGAGAAATCTGGCTGAGAACAGAGCTCAGTCATGTTATTTGAAATTGCTGGTCCCAAATCACAATGTCATCTCTATCTCTGCCATCCTCTGTCTTCACAATGCCACCTCTAGCTCATCTTCTGCTGCCTCTGTAGCCAGGCAGTGATACCTTGGGGCTTTATCACCAAGGAATCTCTGGATAAGATTATTACGGAACATAAAAAAGTAGGAAGAACAGAAAGGTTTTTCAAAACATATTGAGGAGGAGATGCAGGCAGCAGCAGATAAGAGGTCTTTCTGACCTCAGCTGCCCTGTGCGCACACACAGCATCGCTGCTCTTGCTCGCACACGGGGACGACCAAGCCAGCTACGGGGTGAACCGTTCCCGTTGCCAGCCACGGGCTTTTCTGTTTTTAAACTCTCTCCTTTCAGCATTCCGTACAAGCTGCCCATCCTTGAAGATGCAAACCAGTTATACACGTGCAAAGT
This sequence comes from Tringa tobata, assembly GCA_033628505.1. NCBI lineage: Eukaryota > Metazoa > Chordata > Aves > Charadriiformes > Scolopacidae > Tringa > Tringa tobata. Next base: position 152,649 of record JAHREE010000512.1, read on the forward strand.
CCAACCACCAGCAGTTTTGGGGTATTTGGGAGCAATACGTGCTCTTGGCAAAGCGATAATGACGCAGTTGTCAGTACTTAAACCACAGAATTGTTCTCAGAATATCAAGAACATTTTTCCCCCCCCAACGATTTAGAAAAGCATCGTATTTCTGCTGCAGATCTGTTCTCCCAGTTAATGCAGTGCCATCCTTTGACAAAGCTGCTCTGTCTCTGCTCACACTCCCATCAATTCCCACCTGCACTTTGTCACCCCAGAACTCCACCGAGCACAACGTTCAGGCTCTGAAAGTAGCCAGAAGCAGTTGTTAAGTACCTCGGGGAGGGGATGTAGTAAGAACAAACAATTAGTTTAAGATCGTTATCTAATAGATCCTCATCTCTGGAACTCACATTTTTTGTGATGCCCTATGTCAAAAGTGTCATCTCTATTGCCCTGTTTAAACAACCCAAGGTGGACGCTCCATTCAGGAGTTTATCTATGAGCCCTTTCAGCTCTGCTCCCAAGACACATCACCTGGTGGTTAGAAACATACTTTAAGACCTTTATATTCTCAGTTTTTCTATGTTACAAGCCAATCCATCCTAAAGACTCCCCAGCCTTCTCCTGCTCCTTATCCCCCGGCCAGACAAGACACCCCATCACTAAAGCAGGGCTGAGGGACTAAAGCAGAAGCTGTTAGAGATACCTACATACATTGACAGGGGAGCGGGGAAGAGTCATCAGTGGGGATGTCACCATCAATGAGGTTGTCACCATCAATGATAAACATTTTCCCAGGAGAAAAGAAATAATAAGAGCCCATTAAATGGGAAAATGTTAATAGACCGTGTTGATTTTTCAAAGGTTTCTATCTCTATTCTCCATCTTGGCTCAGAGTCATTATGGTAAAATGATGTTTTATGGTTTCTTGAAAGGTATTTGGTGAAATATTTCAAGCGTTGGCAAAGAAACAATCCACTAACAGGGAAACTCATTTCCAACAGAATTTTGCCTCAGTTACATCTAGAGGAAAACAGCAGCCACCTCACCCTAATACTGCTTTATTTGGAAAAAAAACACCTTGCATGTAAAAAGGAAATCACTGCATTTGGTGAAGTTTCCATTCTAATTAATCTAGCTTTCTTTAGCTACTTAATAATGAATGCTATTAGCAAGACAGAGCTGCTTTTTTAAAAGTTCTGGGACGACAAGAAGTTGAGCCCTAATGTAAGAAGAGCAATTCCTTAAAAACATTTCTAACAAGCTAATTTTGCAACATGAAGATTAAAGATGGATGAATGTTAAGGAAATTTAGGTAGGAAAAAAGACACAATTGGAAGCCTTCTGTGTGGTAAGGCAGGCATCGAGAAAATGTACCGTCTGCTGATCTCAGAAAGATCAAGGAGCCACATGGGAGTGGAACGTGGTGTTGAGAGGACTTTTTTGGCCACCTGAAGTCTCCACAAGGAGTTTAGATACTTTGCAGATGCACAAACCAGCTCAGTAAGATGGGAGTACAAAAGCAGGCTCTGGTATTCCAAAGATCCTTAAATCATGGGGTCACAACGATACGCTTCACCCAAAAATGTTAAGTAATCTGACATTTTTAGGGCCTTCTGTAGCCACGTCATTCTCCCAACTGTGTGTAGCCCACATATCAACGTGAGGCATGAAGCTATCACCCGTTTGAAAGTTTTCTTGAAAGCATTTAATCAAAGAGTTAGCCCAAGCACCGCCGATGGCCTCCAAACCCCCATGCTGAACGCGGGTTAAGAACCGTCTTCCAAAGCTGCGCTGAGTGTATTTACAGAAGAGAAAAACTTGTTTAGCATGTGGACATACACTTAGAAAAGAATCTATAAAGGTGCCAGTCAGGCACCAAATATCTATTTCCAGCTAGTCTCTTTTCTGAAGCCAAGTGGAGGATATCAATAAAACAAAAGAAGAATCCTTAAATGAAGTAGCCGTTCCTGCTCAATTATTCTTTAAATATTTAGCCACTTTTGGAGAAAGGCAAGATCAAAATGCAGGATAATCGATATAAGCTAACCTGAGGCTTAAATTTCATCTGCCTTCTCCTCTTTCTCTTCCAAAAGATCAGAAGATGATGAAATACGGTTTAAAAATGAGCACACTTAATGTACTCTCAAATGAACAATAAACAGTCGAAACAAGCACTTCAGCCCATTCTTTTATAACGCCACTAATGTGTAATCCTCCTAACACTTAACGTTCATTTGAATATGAAAAGACTTCAGGCTGGAGGTGCTAATAAGAACACCCCACACTTCAGATTTAAACAGACATGGCAATTTGTATTTCAATAAGAAAAAAAAAATTAAAAAAAAATCACTGTTCAGTCTTGAGGAAAGAAATACCTTCACTCCTACACTGTATCCATTTACAGCACTTCCCAGCACACATTTTAGCATCACTAATGCAAACCATGCTTCGGGAAGACAATTTAAATTGCCCTTCAAAAGGCAAAAAAAAAAAGGAACATATCATTAGCGTGACACCTCTACTCCTCTTAAATGCATGAAAGGTTGGTCGTGCTACAGAAAGTTACAGGTAGGTGTAAATGAAAAAATACATTCTTCACTCGGTGATAAGGAAAATGTGGAAACAGAAATGCCAGCCTGACAGACTGTCTTGCTTCTTCTCACTCTTGAGACCTGACAGCCTCAAATTGGAGCTACTTTATAATAAGGTTGGAATCCTTTACGTATTGGGAATGTAGTAAACGTATTTGCTGGTGCTTTAATAAGGGGGAAAAAAACCCCCAAAACCCAACTCATCGCCAGCACTGCATCTTGTTCTTTCATTTCTTGTGAGCCTCTGTCTTGTCCCAGTACATTTTAATTGCTACAGGATGAACATTTTTATGATGTTCCTTTTTTTCACCCAGACCTAACTTCAGTTCCTGCCCATAGAAGAAGGCACTGTAAGAAACCTCCAATGAGTTCTGAAAACAAAATCCTCCAGAAAATTCAGTTTTAACTCTCTTGATTTTTTTTATCAACTAAACAATTACCTGAGTTTAGAAGTAGAAAATCCTCATAGAACTCTCATTCACTTTTTTTTTTTTTATTAACTGCTTCTCTCATTTTTAACTCATCAAATCCAGGTTAAGTGACAAATATCTACTTCTAATAGAATGACAACAAAGTTGACCCAGCAAAAGCAAATGTCTGTAATATATCGCTTTGACTATTAGAAACACTTGCTCTGAATATTAGAAATTCTCACTACAAGATACTGGAAACTTGGGAAAAAAGTCTAGAGCATGAATTCCAACAAATATATCAGCATCACTCATTTTTCTCATAATATAACACGATTGATCTAACTTCATTGTTTTAGATTTGATCTAAAGATTCAGGGTCCATTTTTGCTGAGGCTGTTGGTGGAAGTCACACGTTCCATCGGTGTTCTTAGGAAAAGAGGATAACGTTTGCTGGAGGAAAATTAGGGCAGGCTGTTATGGGAACACCTTTGGCAATTTCATGGAAAACCTCACAGGCTGCCAAGCTGAGTTTTAGGCTACAAAGTGTTATGATAAAGATTAGGAGTTCTGAAAATACGCTGTGGAAATAAAAACCTGCACAATAAAGCCTGTTCTTCTTCCCATAAGCTAAAATAAGGAAAAATTGAAGCTTGTAAATTGATTCTAATATTAGGCTTGCTGATATAAAGTTCCTAAAGTACACACGTTGCTAAAATCTTTCCTCTTTCCCTCACGTTGATTTGATTATCTCCAAAAACCCAGGTCTGTGACACAAGAGATTGCTGCTTCTTTCCTTGCTTTTGGATGAGCTTTTTTTTTCCCCGCGACTTTTATGCTTTTGCCGCTGTTCAAAAATATCTTCTAAAATCTGATGTAATGAAGACAGAATTACATCCCTACGCCCTCAGAAAGATCAATAAGTAAGTTAATTTCCTGAGTGGCCATACAGCTCCTGGCTTGAAAGAGAGGAAAAAGGACTAAAGGACACAGAAGTACAGGCCCAGAGAGAAACGGCTCCAGCAGTAAACCTGGTGGTTGGACTAGATGATCTAAAAGGTCCCTTCCAACCTAGATGATTCCATGATTCTATGATTCCCTCCAAATACTGACATCTACGATGTTGAGACCGGGTAGAGTTCCTCCTTCCTGCACACTAACACATACCCAAATCTCTCAGAAACAAGAAGCAAGTGTCCCACTCCTGGGGTAGCATCTTTTGGGACCGATGGTGGGGAAGAAGAGAGAAGGGCAGCAAGTGAGATGTCTGTGAGGGTTTGTATGGCCTGGTGCAACACAACCTCACCTGCACCATACAGCAACCACATCCCTCCTCTTCAGACTGATGACTTCTGCCCTCACGGACACTTATTTTCACTCCCTGGAATAACAGGCCATGGAGAAAACAAAGCTAGCCACAGACAAAGGCAAAGACCGTGCTGGCGAGTAGTCACTCTGCCGTCCTCATTCTGGACCACAAAGTGGTGCACATTAGAAAAGGGACAGATTGTCAAATCCTTTTCATGAAAATATTCCTGAGTTTTCCCACCCTTACAAAACCAGTTTCCCTTCTCCACCCTCAGCTCAGAGCCTGCCTGTGGGCCCATTCCACAGCAAACTCCAGCTGGGTCCTGCACACTTGAGAACCAAGAATAAGATCAACTGCAGAGAGGAGCCAGCGCATCCCCATGCGTGATCTCAGCACTGTTCTCAAGCAGCAGAAGACACCGACCACCTCATAGTGTCCACACTAGGGCTGTTGTCTTATGAAGCGAGCACGATGCTCATACACCCAGCTGTCACTGGACAGGAGACATCAGCTGCATATCTGCTACCACGACCAACAGAGGTCTTGCTATTCCATTTAACCAGCGAGTTCTCCATACCAATTTCAGTTTGAGTCATCTAACAAGGTGGCTTTAGAAACCCACTCGATTACTTCCTAGTTTATAGTCAAAGGTCTCCTTTGAGCAGACTTTAATCCATCTTGAATGCACAAATTCCTTCCCATTTAACCCAGGAACACCCTACCCAAAGTGAACTGGTGTTTCCTACTAGATGCCTGATTAACAAAGCTTGTTACAGCACACAAAGCTTATACCTAAGTGTTATTTTCCTCCAAGCCACATTGATTGGCTAACACAGAAACATTCAAATACATAAATCGTGTGGTTTGTGTGTGACACGCTCCATCTAACAGGTCTACCGTGGCTTTCATCACCCCAGAACTTCTCAGTTTTCCCAGAGCTGGGGATGGCATGAGAATCAGGAAGTTCTACATCCCTTTCCCCAGTAATAACAGCTCACAGACTTCCTTGGTTAATTCTTTAAAGCTTTTGGATGCCTAGCACCTAAAGACACTGTCATACTCCCTTTTTAGCACCATTGCTGTTTCTTGTTGGAAGAGCAAGTGCTCCACTGTTGCACTACACGAACACATCATCTATTTTTCCTGCTGGGAACTGTGACCTACCTGTGTGGATTGCCAGTGATTTGATAACAGCACTGTAGTACCAGAGTAAAGTATCATCAGGATTAATTTTGTTCCTATTGCTTTCAGGAAAAAAGGGAATTGACTTAATTTTCTCTGGCCCCATATTGCTCCTTGCCTCCTTTTGTCATCCAAAGAGTATTCACTACCATCAGCCTCCTCACAGCCACTTCCATGTCCCCTTCAGCTGAGGATTTCTCTTCACTTTCAAGGGAAAAACCAGCTCATCAGAGTCTTTTCTCTCAATAACAACAACTTAGTGGCTTTGTAAACATCCATTAAAGTATCATGAAACAACTCCCTACTATTAATTGTTGGGGGGTTTTTTTGTGTCAAATGCTTGTTTTCTGCCAGCAGATTTGGCTTACAGTTACTACTTTTCATTTTGAGAAGTCAACCTTGTTAAGGTTTTGATGGAGGAGGGAAAACAGAAGACCCAGCCTGTAGATAAGTGAGAATAACACTCGGAGACTCACAATGTGACCACCAACCACGAGAGAATTTTAAACTCATTTTGTCTTGTCTGTAAAACAAACTTGACTGCGTGTCTCCAGGCTGGTGCCCTGCGATACCGCGGCGAGAAAGGGGGTGTGGGGAAGGGATAGTGTTAATAGAGGAAAGTTACTCATTCTCATGGCTGCTGGATATTAAAAAAGTTCATTTTTCCTGCACTGCAGGCACCAAAACTGGATGCTTGGATAAAGACTCCGGGTTCCGATAGCTTGTGTAACACCCAGAAGCCTGTGACAGATACCAGCACGGAGAAGTGCAAAGAGTCCTGTTTATTGACAGTTATTGCATATCTGGTCTCACCAAAACACAGTCCTAACTGGAGCCCCCAGCAGTTCCTTCACCATATTTATCTGGGGAAGGGAGACTTCTAGAAATCCCCATCTGTGTACGTTTTGAGCAGAAAACCAACTGAGTGCTGAAAAAAACATCAGGTTACATTTAAGGTAACACACACAGCTTCTGCACTGTTGCCTTAATTTTCAGTTTTCAAGGTTGAAATGTAGTGTATCAGAAGTTCTAAGAGTAATCAAATCCACTTTAACGAGCCTTTAGCATAAAGGGCAACGCATATAAGCTTTCCTAAGCAGCCTGAAAAAAAGAGTTTACATTAAAAGATGTAACAGATACACAACCGTGCTCAAATATTTTTATTTGTCTAACATATGAAATAAAACAAGTTACAGCAAAGCATGAAATCTGATGAGGATTCTACCTTAAGGAAAAAAAAAAAATTGTCTTTTGTAATAACAAATAGTTGGAACCAGCGCATTGCTTTAGCGACATTGTTCCCTTCAAGACAAGTCCAAACTGTTCAACATTATGAAAACTCTGCCTATTGCTTTGTACCAGAAAATTTATTACCCCCAAATCATTTACAACAGACAGCATGCATTCCAAAACTGATTTGTTACTTTAGGCCACAACAACTCACTTTCAAAGCTTAAAGAATCCATTATCCTGTGCAAAGGGAAGAGCATGAACAAGACACATATTAGAGACGAGTTGAAATGGAATTCCATTAAAAAGTTTCGATGGAGGAAGCCTACAAACGTGGCCATACAATTCCTTTGAAGCATTCTTGGCACAGCAGACTGGGGGAAAAAGATTGAATACAATTTTTATTTCATAAAGCGTGCGAGCATTTGTCACAATCTCAGCAACCTGCTTGCTCGGTGGGGAGAAGGAAGCCAGTTAGAGAAGTCAAATATGATTAACACAGGAACTCTTCTGTTTGGGAGATGTTATTACCTGCTTACACACTTCGTGTCATTTATTTTACTTTGGTGCAGTGCAAAACATAATAGTGTGTTCAGCACAACTCTGCTTCTGTTGGTTTCTCCTAAGCAACACCAGGCAGTGGGAGCTTATGATTTAAAACGCTGTATATGTTTTCCAGCGATGGAGGCACTGAAATTTAACAAGTGCTTCCCTGCTCAAACCAATTTTTTTAAGATCAGAGAAAGATCTACACCTCAAGAAGCAAAACCGACTCAAAGAAAGAAGCCAGAGAAGTCCCACAGAACCCCCAACGCCGCAAACACACCTTTCCCACGCAGGCAGCGGAGGGGCCGCAGGAGGCTGGTGCGGGAGCAGCACCCGGTGCCCAGGGCATCAACCTGACATTGAAAAGGTGACACAGGGGCTCAGGTGACAGCTCATGCTGGACTCTTCTGTGGCACCGGCCTGAACATCTGCATTTAAAGATCAAAGAACTTAACGCAGAAAGCCAAGATTTAGAAAGTTACCTACAGGCTTGATTTATAGCCTCTTTAATCACAAGAGACAATTCTCAGGATATTTTTTTTTTTTTTAAATCACTGCAAATTCACATAATGAAGAGTTTTCTTCTAGTAAGTTATCACAATGTTTGAACACTAGCATAGAACCAGTGTATAGAAGCGATGCCTCTTTGGTTAGCATTTTCAAGTCCTGCATGGCTTTGAACTCCAGCACATTTAAACAGCTCAGCCTGGGCTCTCAGCTGCCTGGCATTCTACACGGCCAAAAATATGGGAAATTTAAAAGAAAACAAAACCACACAGCCCAAGCCACGAGGAACCGAGGGTAGGTGCTCAGCTGCTCCTTGGGTTAGCCCACCAGCGGCGGGCAACCAAGGTCTTTGAAGGTGAAGGTGTTGTCCCCAGTTTAAGACACGGGAGGGAATTTGTAACTTCTCTGTTCAAAGCCAAAGGACCTCCAGGGTCACAGAGTCCAGGCTGTGGCTCCCAAAAAGAAGCTTCTCATAACCTGCTCAGGGAGTGATCAATTAAAAACTGTCTGAGCTCCTTTATCCACTCTCACTCTCTCCCTGGACCATTCCATAATAGCTACTGCTGGAAATGGGTTTGTTGTTTTTTTTTTTTTTATAAAGACAGACATTAAACATCTTTAACATCTTTAGCTTAAACAATTCTCCCTATTTTTTTACTTCATCCAACACCCACACCTATTTTCTTTTTCAACTCTCACTTGAAATATTGACTGTAAAAAAACCACCCCCAAACTGGTCAAAACCAATTCAAGCTATTCTGAGCACACTTAACTGCAGAAATGAACTACAGACTGAAAGAGAACATCATTATCTAACATTTCAATGATTTCCTTAAAGCTACCATTTAAGACCTGGGTCTTCTATGATCTTTGTCCAAGAAAAATCACCAGTGACCTTAATGAGATTTATTTAGGCACGCAGATTACAGCATTAAATTAACAGGGGATTTTATAGTACATGGAACCAAGTCTGTTCCAGGTGAGCACTTACACCCAGCCACAGCCAGAGGGGCTATGGAACGAGCTTGTATCCAGCTGATGGGGCTTTTTTTTTGTCCCCAAAGTCATGCTACTTCTTAGTGAAGATCATACAGCCTCAAAGAAAATGCCTTGTTTGTTCATAACACCACAGCTGTGCTTCTGCATCTGGGTCAACTGCCCACGTGTATGTTCTAAAAACCATTTCTAAAGGGGAATTACGAAGCGTAAATTGACTTAGTGCTGAGAGAGTAAATTGGTGCTGAGGGATATGGTGTAGGGGAGGACTTGGTAGAGTAGGGTAGATGGTTGGACTCCATGATCCCAAGGGTCTCTTCCAACCTAGATGATTCTATGATTAGAAGCAGGAAAGCTGAATAGTATAAGCCCAGAACACGGATTCCCTGAGTTGTGGGAATCCAAGGGCTGCATCCAAGCATGTGCAACAACATCAAACTACTACTAGAAAGCACCCCCACCCGAGGCAGCAGAGGGTCCTGCCTCCCTGCCAAGCTCCCCATAAAACCCCCCAGGAGGTCAGGCGAGGAGAAGGCAGCAAGGCTTCCCTTCCCCTGGAAACACAGCTCCCAGCTCCAGCAATTTGGAGCGACAAGTGTTCCACGCACCCCCTTTCACTCCGTGACGAACGCCCAGCTGCCGTTTGTAAACCAAGAGGCAAAAGAGCACGTTTCTAGTTTCAAAAATAAATAAATAAATAAAAATCAAACAAGTCCTCGGAGCTGTTTTGCTTTCCTGAGAGCGGGCGCTTGCTGAGGGGCAGGTGGGGATCAGCGCCCCTCCGTCAGCAGCCTTTCTTCCACCAAAGCCTTCCTAAAGCTGAGTGTTGAAAATACAGGTCAAAAGGCCAACTTTTAAAGTCCTGAAGGGCTTTTTTTTATTTCCCACCCTGATTTTTCTTCACATTTCTGGTCACTTAGTAGAATCATAGAATCATCAAATCCTCTAGGTTGGAAGAGACCCTTGGGATCATCGAGTCCAACCATCTACCCTACTCTACAAAGTCCTCCCCTACACCATATCCCTCAGCACCACATCTAATCGTCTCTTAAACACATCCAGGGATGGTGACTCAACCCCCTCCCTGGGCAGCCTATTCCAATGCCCGACCACTCTTTCCATGAAGAATTCTTTCCTAATGTTCAGTCTAAACCTACCCTGTTGGAGCTTGAAGCCATTCCCTTTCGTTCTGTCATTAATCACCTGGGAGAAGAGACGAGCACCAACCTCTCTACAGTGTCCTTTCAAGTAGTTGTAGAGAGTGATGAGGTCTCCCCTCAGCCTCCTCTTCCTCATACTAAACAGTCCCAGCTCCTTCAGCCTCTCTTCATATGATTTCTTTTCCAGGCCCTTCACCAGCTTCCTTGCCCTCCTCTGCACTCGCTCCAGCACCTCCAGATCTCTCTTGGATTGAGGTGCCCAAAACTGGACACAAAACTCCAGGTGTGGCCTC
>JAHREE010000512.1:172857-184518 GCA_033628505.1 Tringa tobata
GGGTAGGTTTAGACTAAACATTAGGAAAGAATTCTTCACAGAAAGAGTGGTCGGGCATTGGAATAGGCTGCCCAGGGAGGGGGTTGAGTCACCATCCCTGGATGTGTTTAAGAGACGATTAGATGTGGTGCTGAGGGATATGGAGGACTTTGTAGAGTAGGGTAGATGATTGGACTCGAGGATCCCAAGGGTCTCTTCCAACCTAGATGATTCTATGAGGTCTATGTCCTCCATTTCCATATCAGGGGAAGACAAGTTAGAGAGAAAATTAACTGACGCAGAGAGATAAGTGATCTATATAGAGTGTATGATTAGCAGAACAAGGGAGAGAATCAACAATTTTGGCTACCATCCTCAAATATTAACCTGCTGATCCCCCAAAGGATGCGATACAGACAGCATCACCCCCACAGACAGTGACAGGCCTGGTCTGAACTGTTGGTATATGTAGATCCCTGCCTTTCACTCGCTTCCAAAAGCATCTTGATGAAGGTCTCATGAGTACACAACAGCACGAGAGAAACACAGCCGGTACAACTGAAACTTACAAACATACACTAAAACTCTCTCATTTAAACTCCAACTTCATAGAATCATAGAATTGTCCAGGTTGGAAGGGACCTTTAAGATTATCTAGTGCAACCATCAACCTAACTCTGATTAAAAAAAACCAAAAAAACACTAAACCAAAAAACCCCATCACTAACCCATGTCTCTAAGCACTATGTCAACCCGGCTTTTAAATCCCTCCAGGGATGGTGCCTCAACCACTTCCCTGGCAGCCCATTCCAAGGCTTCAGAACCCTTTCCATGTAAACATTTTCCCCAATATCCAATCTGAACCTCTCCTGGTGCAACTTGAGGCCATTTCCTCTTGTCCCATGGCCTGTTCCTTGGGAGAAGAGACCGACACCCCCCCGGCTACACCCTCCTTTCAGGGAGTTGGAGAGAGCAAGAAGGTCTCCCCTCAGCCTCCTCTTCTCCAGGCTGAACACCCCCAGCTCCCTCAGCCTCTCCTCCAAGACTTGTGCTCCAAACCCCTCACCAGCTCTGTTGCCCTTCTCTGGACCCGCTCCAGCCCCTCAATGTCTTTTTTGTGGTGAGGGGCCCAAAACTGGACACAACCCTTGAGGTGGGATCTCACCAGTGCCCAGTACAGGGGGACCATCACCTCCCGAGTCCTACTCCCCACGCTGTTCCTGACACAGACCAGGATGCTGTTGGCCTTCTTGGCCACCTGGGCACACTGCTGGCTCATGTTCAGCCAACAGTCAACCAATCTTCAATACAACCCATCACCAATTGACTAGAGTTATATACCAACAACATGGAACACTTATCTTAATATAATTTTTTTTTTTTTTTAATTTATTCTAAGGAGGTTTACGATGTCCAAAAGGATGAAACAACCTAAGTTCACCTAAGAGACTCAGGAGAAACTGGAATGAACTTGGCAGAGATCCTAATGCCAGGATTTCTTGCAAGCTTTCAGTTGGGGGGGTGTTTGCCATAAGCGGCGTAACGTTCCCTTTCCCATTGCCACTCAATCCAGCAGAGTGCAAGTTTATTAAGGGCTGCATTTTGACTAATGGTACATCATATAATGTTAAAAACATTTTCTGGTTTTGCAATATTTGTAAGAGAAGCAAAATAATGTATTACAGCCCAGGCCTCACTGACCATTAAACTTTTGATCTCTTCACAGTTCCAGTAGACTAGAAAATTAATCCAGCTGATAAAAGGCTGGCGTTAACTACCAATCCTAGAAAGAACTTTTTATTTTTAAATCAAATCCCCTTGTGCCAATAAACCTTCTGTTGGGTTTTTTTCAGACCAATTCAACAACAGTTCTCTTATGCAGAGCCGTGTATGGTCAGAATTCCATAGTAAGAAAAATAGGATATTGTGTAACATAGACTGATATTTCTGAAGTCAGAAAAGATGAGCTACGTATGAGGTAAGACTGGAAAAGAACAAACCCCCAAAATTTCCAAAAAACTAACAAAATCTCAGTATGTTCCCCAGTAAGAAACTCACTCAGAGAGGTATGAAACCTCACCCAGACCCAGCCAGCAGTTTGCTTGGCAACCGACTGAATCTGCTGCTTTTTTCCTGGGTGCCCAAGGAAGATTTTTAACTGGTGACAGATTGTCATCTGCTGGCAAAGGAGAACAGGGATGCTCAGAACCGCGGGATGCCACTTTACTTCACAACCATCCAAATCCCCTGTGAAGAACTGGATTTCAAGCCAAACAGAAAATGCAGTTCTCTTTCATATCTGCAATGGGAGATCTGTAGGGCAAGAAGCAAATTCCCCAAAGCTGGGAGGCAAGAGCATGCTGAGATATGCTGTTAGAGCCTGCAGAAGAGGTGTGGAAGAAAACAAGGTATAACTTTTCCAAGGTATCCAGATGAAGGAGGGGGCAGACAGATGAGCTTTACGTAGCGGTTTGTGAAGTATTCTCCAAACCAAGGTGTAGGGGAAGGGACATGGGTTTTGTCTGTAAGGGCGACAGCACCCTTTCAGTTTAATCCACTTGTACCAGAAAAGCAAACAACTTTTTTCAGCACAACAGTTTGCTCTTCCCGACTCTCATTTTTTCAATTTTGCTCCTATTATATTTGTAGATGCACCTGGCACTTCTGTACACACTGCCCCTCAAGCAGATTTGTTTCAACATCCTTTGGAGAAGGACAGAATGAAAGAGTTCTACAACTTCTAGATAAGGAGAAATTAATATGTTTGCAGAATGACTCCATGGACAGGTAATAAGCTAAGGCATGACCAAGAAACACTGAGGTGGGATTTCGACTTGGGGCAGAACCTCCGCTGGAGACCTGCCAGGTAAAAGACTATGGCAAGGGGGAGAGGATGGGAGGAAGATGAATTAAAAAAATAAGTTCAATCCAGGAAACCATAATTTATGGCTACATGGAAAAGAAAGGCCTAATTTTGCTATAGTTTTAAAATGGAGTGATGGTACAGAATAGACTGAGCTGCTCCTGGTTACATAAAGGAGGTGCCAACAGAGAACCTGGGAGGAAACGCTCCACAGCCATCTCCTCTAGAGGCAGCAAAAGAGCACTAAAACCCTGTTTACAAACACATTTCCTGAATACGTCCATGTAAAAACACAGGTTTTAGAGCAAGAGGCTTCCCAGAGACAAGTGTGCTGCCTGGGGAGGCACTGCCGTGCCCGTGCACACAGAGGTTGGGGCTGAGAAGGGCCGAGGAGAGCGGGGGACGCCGCTGGCACACCATTGCTGCACCACCTCCACGGGGAGCTGATCAACCATTTCCAGCTTCAGGGAGCAGGGACTCCTGCCAAACCCTCAAAAATGCTCCAAACCTGATGAGAAAGGAAGAAACAGAGAAAAAGTCTACACTATGTAAAATCTCTTTCCCTAACTTGAGCAATATTAATAAAAAAAAATAAAAATTATCAGAGTATTTTATATAAATTCATCCCACGCTTCATTATCCTGCACAACCTGAGAAAGCTCTGAGCAAGACTGATATTAATTCCCAACTTCGTGCATCCAATTATTTTCCTGAAATCAGACAGTTTATACGTAGAAGGTGCCTTTTACGATTTTCCTTTTATGACAAGGGAAAGAGGATGCTCATTAGACATCCCTGGTATGAATCTTAATTCCATTAAGATAGTTTGCAGAAACTGCTCTCAAAATTGAAATAAACAAGGACTCCTGAACCGGCCAAAGCAACAACAACTTGTTTTGCTAGAAAATCTTTGATTTTTTTTTTTTTTTGCCTGCAGAAGAATTACATCAGAGGGTATCTGAGTATGTTCTTCTGTTGGGTGAGCAGGAACACTCTTGTCCCTCCACCTGCAAGCTCCTATTCCAGCTCATACAATCAGTGTGAGCTCCCTGTTTGGCACCTGCTAAGCCTTGGAATTTAGGCACATAGACAAGCCCTGCTTAGCCATATGGTTGACTGATCCTATAGCATGTAAATAACATTGCAGTGCTGGTTAGTCACAGAGTTTCACTCTCTGACAGGCAAACCCACAGAAATTCAGACTCCAGCTTGGCAGTTGGAGCCCCTAAAAGAAGGTGGGAAATGCCCAGCGGGTCTGGCCAACGTCCTGTTCAGTTTGGTGTCATCTCTCCAGCTGTGCCCAAAGGAAGTGTTAGACAACACTTAGTCCAGCCACTTTCTACAGGCCATTCCCTGGGCACGTCCCTGACCTCCACAACTGCTGTATTGAGGCTGTTAAGGAGATGTCCCTGCCATGTCCCCAGTGCCTTCTCCATTAATTTGTTTTTGCCTTCGTAAAACAGCTGATGCTCTTTGTCTCCACCATCTCCAGCCGGTTCCAGAAGGTCTCTACCTGCTACGTAGAGAAGTATTCCACCTTTTGGTGGTTTTAAATTGATCTTACAGCATTTCCTACTACTAGTGTTGTAAGCTTTGGTGAACAGTTCCAGACTTGGTTCATCCACCACAATTCAGGATGTCCTGCTGGGATCATGGAATCACAGAATTGTTAGAGTTGGAAGGGACCTTCTAGAGATCATCTAATCCAACTCCCCCACCAATGCAGGATTGCCTAGAGCACATTACTCAGGACGGCATCCAGGGATGATAAATCCCTCCCAGAAGAGTCCACAGAAAGAGCAGCAGAACATGCAAGTGACAGGAGCTCCCATAATCCTTGCCCAAGTCATACACAATATTAATTTCCAGCACAGGAAATAAACACATTTAAATTTTCTTGTGCCTGGCAATATGCAGTGGAGACTGTGATCATAATCTACTGATACTTGACCAAGAGGTCAGTGCCCAAAAGTTGAGGGCACTGTTGAGGGTGATTTACTGAATGCCAGAAAATTTCAGTTCCAAAAGAAGTACACAATATGTAGTTTTACATATTCTAGTATTAAAAAAAGGAAGTCTAGCACTGCCAGAGCAGCTTTCTGTAATGCACCATAAAGGGCTGTGCTCTTACACATAAAATACACACACCTTCCAGGATCCTTAAACTAGAGAGTGAAGCACTAGGATTTTTCCAGAGCCCTATTACACGTAACTGCGTATTTTAGCCATTCATTGTGGCACTTGCCAGCACCTCAAGCAGCCTGACAGAGGGACTTGTCACACTGTTGAACCCCTTGCCCCACTTCTCTGCAGAGAATCTGCTGCATTTTTATTTTTTTCCCCAAAGTAACGATTTGCTCCGTCCCATAAAAAGCAAAGAGAAAACGAAGATGAAAACCGGTATTTTAAAAAAAGTGGAAATTAGAAGTGTAGTAAAGCAATTTCCTTTGGAAAAACGTGACAATTGCTCAAG
Organism: Tringa tobata; assembly: GCA_033628505.1. Classification (NCBI taxonomy): domain Eukaryota; kingdom Metazoa; phylum Chordata; class Aves; order Charadriiformes; family Scolopacidae; genus Tringa; species Tringa tobata. The sequence goes on from JAHREE010000512.1 coordinate 178,173, forward strand.
GCGGAGGAACAAAGTGGCAAAAACCCTATTCCCCAAAGCGTGGGGATCACGAGCAAAAGCAAAGCGGTGTTACGTTGCGGCACCTCGGAAGCAGCCGCCCGGCAAGTACCGACAGCTCCTGTCCCAGCCCCGGTGCTCCTCACCCACACTTCCCTCCGCGGCAGCTCGGAATCGCAGAAGGCAAACCCCATTGCTCTAATCCCCCGAGCTTTTGAAGAAAAGGCATGTTTTAGGTAACGCCGAGGCCTTAGGTCCCGCCATAAAATGCCTTTATAACCTCGGTTTCCAATCCCGAGCCAACTTCGGAGGCCAGAGCCCTGACTCACAGCGGTGATTTGTTCTGCTTCCAAGAGATTTTTGGTTTTTCTGCTCTTTCCACGCCCACACGTACACTTTTACGCTGATTTGAGACTGGGAACTAAACCCAGATCTGGACTCTGCCCTGGCCACGTAAGGCTGAGTGACCACGTATCTTTATTCCATTTAATTTAATAAAAGAACAAATTCCCTAGATTTCCTTCAACATCCTCTTCCTTAGAAGAGCACGCTTCGGCAGCCAAGACACTAAAGCAAAGGTCTGTTTAGCCTCAGGAAAGTGCTCACAATACCTGCCTGCCTCCCAACTTGCTCCAGCTTGTGCTGTTTTCCTCTGTGGTCATGAAATAAAATTAAAGATCAATTTAACCGCCTGGAAGAAACAAACCTATAAATAAGCAGTCATAAAACCTAGAAGACAAGGCAGGAAGAAACAAAAATCTAACGAATAAGAATAGAGGCTGAAAATTTAATTCCAGAACTAACTAAAGAAAAAACAAACTTATTATTGAATACTTCTGGGAAAGAAAGCAATTTACTTTTTTTTTTTCTGGAAGCACTTGTCAGTCATACACACGCCGTGAAAAAAGGCAGATTTGTATATATTAGGCTACGGTTTGTTCCCATCTATGAAAACCAGGAGTCCCTGCCCTGAAGAGTTTACAGTCTAAGGGTGTGACACTTTTCTGGTCTAGGCTTTTAAACAAACAATATTTCATTAGTCCACATCTACAGAAATAATTATCCGTTCTCTGACAACTCCTGAAGGAGGATAACATGGCCCAATAAATTATAACACAAACTCTCTACTTGCAAAGTACTGCAAGAAGCTCTTCTTTAACCTGTTCCAACTGTAAAACCATCGTAGAAAAAGGTACAAATGAAATGACCTGTAACCCAAACATTTTGGGGGAAATAGTGACGAATAGGTTATGCTTAAATAATCTTTTCATTGTATATTATAAGAAAACATACATTGTCAGGCTAAAAGCATTGCTTCATGAAGTCAGGGACAAAGTTCCCATCACCTTCACTAGAACCAGGATTCATTCTCATGAAAGCAGCATAAGAATCTTGCCCCAAATTCAGGCTATTAATAACCACCAACAACTAATAAAGACAGAAAGACAACTCACTGCTGCCGAAAAGAAAACACACAGTGGAACCCAAAGGCACCCACATGTATATCCTTCTCCAGGACAGCCATTTCAGTCTCACGATAGATTAAGCAATACGTTCAAAGGGTGAGGAAGAGGGAAATCATAATATTACTCAATTCTTTCGCAGAGCAGCATCTTTTCTCTAGTTCTCAGTGTTTATTTTAGAGATTTAATATCAGATATTCCCAACTGCAGTTCTGACGCTTCTTGAGCTTCATGGCTAACTTATTAACCTGCTAGATAGAAAATTTTTTAACCTCAAATAAAAAAACTGGATTGTCTGATTTCTTGCTTGGCTGCCTGCCTGTGCTCCAAAACACATAAACCTTGAAGTGTCTACTCATTTTGGGTGGGGAATTCTCTCCAGAGTACATATCCCAAGGGGTAAACATTTGTTGCTGTTTTCACCGCTTGCTGAGTGAGTTTTCTTCATTGCCGATTTGCAACATGACAAAAAACAAAGAATAACTCAGAATAAGAAGTATCGAGACAGAAACAACTTCTGCCTCTCTCCTTAGGGTAATAAAAGCGTCTGTTCATTAAACACCGAAGCTGTAAAGCATCAAGATTGTGTATGTTAGATGCTTTGCTGATTCAACGGAATCTTTTAATGTCACTTTCAAGTGACACTGAAAACTCTTTTGATGCACTGCTGTTCATTTTTTTTCCCCAGCAAGAAAAAAAATTAAATCCTTACAATTTAACTCAGAATTTTCTCCTAAGTGTCTTGTTTGAGGGGGGACTTCGGGGAGTTTCCTTCATCTTAAAGAGAATCCATATCCCCAAATAGGTGGCACTGTGTGGTGGCAATAAGAAAATAAGAGACAATCTATTAGGGTTCCTTCAGGTGCTTCACCTGACAAAAGCCATAGAAGAAGGACTGCTCCCTCCAAGTTTGTCCAATAGCAAGTGTGCCTTTTGGCATTGGGTTACAATATTTCCTAACATCTATGGGGGAAAAAAGGAAATAACCAAAAGATATTAAGTGCAAGAAGAAGTAACTGTTCCCATTGGGTTAGAATCCTAGGGTTCAGCTATCGGTCACAAAAAAAAGAAAAAAAATATAAAAGACAGCATCATTTGACTTCTACATTTAGATAATCTTCGTTCCAGAAGATTTCTGCCACAATAGGCTCCCGGGAGAAAGGTCTTCAAAATAAGGTACCTTTGGTAAATGAACTAGGGAAAAATGTATGCAGAACATATGTATTCACCCAAATCTATGTGTCTAATGCGCAAAACAGCAAAGCCAGCTTTTTGGTTATGGGATGAACTTCCAGTTCTGGTTGTTGGCTCTGGGCGACTTAGTCAACACTTGACAGTGCATAAATAGTGAAATAATTATCAAAGGATTTATCCACAGACAATGCGATCTTAAGACAGTTCTCCTCAAGTCATCATGTCTATAGATTCTTGGATTTGAAGTACCAAAGGCCATCAACCAGCTTTATCTTCACACAAAAAACATTAGGTGTTTTGGGGAGTGGTTTTTGGGGGGGGCTTTTGTATTGTTTTTAATTTTTTTCCCCTTCCCACCACCACACTCCACCAGTCCCGCTGTGTCCTTTCACTGACTCCCCAGGGGTGCTCAGAGCTGAGCCACGGGAACCTGTAGCCTCTCCAAGGCTGCTGAAGAAGAGGTGCACCCCTGGCACCGGGCTCAGCAGCTCCTCAAACACTGATTCTTCTACCTGGGCAAAACCACGACTTTACAAAATCATCTTAAGGTAGAGCTTAAGCTCCTTGAGACAGAAGAGTCTTAATTGATAAACTTCTTTCAGACTATTTGTTCACCAGGTTGGTGCTGGGCTCTTCTCACAACCAATTAGCGACAGAACAAGAGGGAATGGCTTCAAGCTCCAACAGGGTAGGTTTAGACTGGACATTAGGAAGAAATTCTTTACAGAAAGAGTGGTCGGGCATTGGAATAGGCTGCCCAGGGAGGGGGTTGAGTCACCATCCTTGGATGAGTTTAAGAGTTGCTTAGATGTGGTGTTGGGGGATATGGTGTAGGGAAGAACTTTGTAGAGTAGGGTAGATGGTTGGACTGGATGATCCCAAGGGTCATTTCCAACCCAAATGATTCCATGATTCTATCTATCTATATTTATGAAAGCAGAGGTGAGATCGAGGAGGGGCAGGGGAACTTCAAAGCTCCAAACCACAGGTCTCTCTCTCAGATTCTTGCAAAAACCACCTGAGGAAATATGTCAAGTGGTGGGTGTTATGCAGTGATTTTTCATTAATTTTAATTACTGTCATTCTATAGGATAGTGAGCATCCTCAGTCCTTCGCCTCCAAATTGCACTGGGATTTATGCCAAATTTCTTCTCCCTCTTTGGTTCCCTCAAGCAGTATTTAGTAATGGAAGCGCTTTAACATGTTTAAATAAGAAGTGTAAATGCCAAACACTTCTGAATGAGAAGGAGCCTGTATCTTAAATGGCATATGAAGCCTCTATTCATAATTCTATAAACTAAAAACCTGGACTGTTTGGATCAAATAAAGGGCTTGATCAGGCTTGAGAAGCGAGTAGATGGAACATCCTCATTTAAATAAAAGCAAAACAAAACATAAAGCGACTCTTAACTTTTCATAACCATTAACAGTGCAGGGGGAGGAAGAGACAAAAACCCAGAATCAGTTCCCTTGACGGCAGCTTATTCTTTTACTTTAAAAAAATAAAATGCTGTCTGCACCAAATTTGCAATACAGGTGACCTAATAATAACAATAATCATCTAATCCTTCCTTGAGCCATGATGACTCCAGATCCCATTCTCCTCCCACATCCCCCAACAACTATATGAGAAACCCTTTTCAAACTCAGGCATCTTTGTCGCAGTGCTCATTTGCAGATTAATTAGTCTGACGGGGCAGAAGTCGCGTGCCTGCACACAGGACTCACGATGACCTGCGTTTGGAGCAGGCCAGCCACGAGCCATGGCCAACCCAAAAGTGGCACAGCCCCACCACGAGCATGGGTTTGAGCCCCAGATTAGGTGCCTGTCTCCTAGGACGCAAGCAAATAAAAATAAAAAAGTGAAAAAAAAAACCCCAGCAAACTGGAAGTATCATCTTGGGAATGATCATTAATGGCTCGAGAACAAGATCTTACTTGTTTGTGAAGATTTCATTAAAGGATGAACGCTGACTGGGAAGCTCAGAGGCAGCAGCCCCAACACTTCAAATATTCTAATCTCCCACTTGGATGGCAGCTGACGGGGCAGAGAGGGCAATTCCATATTAGTTAGAAGTATCTCATGATGGTTGTGGTGCGTTTGCCCAAATAGAGACTTTCTTTTCCGAGAAGTAGCATTTGTGAAGATTCATTGCAATGAGACTTTATATTATAGAGATTTGCTGCATCAAGCATCACAGCCAAAATGAATCCTCCACAACAAGCAGAAGTCAGACCGGACGATCCCCCCCCATTGCTCAGTTTACCTTCAGAGAGGTTCCCCACTTCTGAAGGGGAACAGAGGTCCAACGAACAGACACCCACTAATTTTCTGGAGCTTTCCACAGTTAAGCAAACAACAACTCACCATTTTTCCCCTGGTTTTTACTCTTCCACACCCAAAAGTGGAGCTCACCCACAAGCTCAGCCATTTTTCACGTTAGAAGTGCCAGCAGAATGGGGCTTACCTTCCATCCTCCACCCAAAAAGTGCCAGCTTGGGATTTTAAGTAAACACAGTTACCATTTCTTCCCAGTTGCATCTATGTTATCTTCTCAAAGCTATTCCAGTCGAAAGAAGTCCTTCATCTACACCTCTGGCCACCTTTGTCACCCTTGCCTGACCCCAGGCTCACTTCGCCCCACCTTGCCCAGTTCTCCTACTCACTTTAGGTAAAAGCCAGTGGTGTGCCAGAGCCTGGGCTTTCACAACCATTTTGCTCAATGTCTGCTACAAAAAGCCTTCTGAAGAGGTCGTGCTCAAACTGAAGATGAGGATTTGGGTTGGTTTTATTTTTTGGGGGTGGGGGTGGTGTCTCTGTGTCCCTCCACCATCACCAGCCCGAGGAAACCTGCCGTTGTGCAGTTAGCTAGCACCTTGGTGGTATAATCTTCCTGCAACTACTCAAAGTCTCAGGGTATAGAAAGTGAAGTTTAGGGAGCAAACGCGTGCTGGGGACTATTTAGAGACCTAAGTTTAACAGGGATGCATCCAGTGCTGAGCTACAACTTACAGAAACACCCTTCAACGTTCAGCATGAAGATATTAGGAGGAATTTTCTCATTCACTCTCCAAGTTGTTTTTCACCTATAAAATATAACTAGCTGTCTTGAAACTAAATTCAGCTATTTTAAATTCAATTTAAATTCATTAACTAGCACTGTACAGTGGAAGGAGTCAGTGAGTGCACAACACCAGTGTCATGGATGCGTTGTCCTTCCTTCTCAGGTGGCAATTACTACTTTTAAGTCACCCCAAATGGGTCTGGCCTGAAATGTCCTTCAACTTCTGTTGGACTTAGAACAGTGATATCAAACCAAACTCCACCACGTACCACAGGGGTCCGTCACAGCTTCCAGGCTGTGGGACACCTTGCAGCAAGGCCCCAGTTGTACATCTTTGAAGATGGAAGTTACCAAGTTGATTGGGGTGGTTTATGGAGAGCACAGAAAGGGAAGGTCCAGCTGCAATGAAACAGTGGTCTGGGAAAAGCAATGAGCACTTTCAGGCGCTAAAGAGCTGTCCCTTCAGCTATTTAAATTAAAATCTGAATTAAGCTTCTATCTTTAAAGTAAAATTCCACACAAAGACAGAATTTATATCAGTTAAAAAAAACTCCAAAGAGCCAACCAAAAAGCAAAAAAAACCCCACGTCTCCGTGCCATCCTGTGTTGTCACTGCCGCCCCCCCCC
>JAHREE010000512.1:184870-240818 GCA_033628505.1 Tringa tobata
CCCCCCCCCAATTTCAACAATAGCTTTATTTTTCAATTTTCTGGCCAAAAAACCGAGTGGAAAGTGAGTTTAAATGAACCTGAGATAAAAGATATAAGTTTGGGGGAGGGTAATTATTGTATTTTAACAAAATAATCAGATAACTATTTTATTCCCAAACAGAAACTACAACAATTTAAATCAGGAGCTTTAGAATTGTTCTTTTTTGACCCTTCTAAAGGTTTTACGGGTGTCAGTTCTTGGCTGAAATATTTACTCCAAAGTATTGAATGTAGCTGTGTTCTGTGTGCTGAAGTGTCCCTTAGTGATTCATTCCATTCTGGTCACAGCAGAATTTCAGCTCGGTTACTTGCTGGGTCTTGATTTTTGGTCTTCAAGACCAAAGTATTTTCAACACCAAAGAGAAGGAAAGCAGGAGAATAACCAGGAGGTGGAAAGAAGAGATGGACTTTTTCAGTGGAGAGGGGAACAACAGAAGGTGACACCTGTACTGTCTTTGGGTCACATTTGATAATGCAGGGATCAATTTTGTGTAGGGAGAGGGTATTTCACTAAGCAAGTACTTCATACGACTACAGGGTAGTCACTGTAATATTTAAATCACACAAGCTGGGCCTGAAATTGTTCCATGTTCTCTACCTATTGAAAAGGTAATGCAGGAGAAGCACAGAGGACACCATTCCCTTCCCCATTCCCATGCTGTATTCTCTAACAGTTCGCACTTAGATCCAGAGATAAAACATTAATGAGAATTCTTCATATTTACCTTAACAGTCTAAATCCTTGCACTAACGAGGAGCGTGGAGCACTTTTTATAGCAAGCTGTGGTGTTTGTTTACCTTTGCATGACACATCAGAGCCCAACCTCCAAGAAATACAACAAGGTCACTCCTTTACTGGTGTTCTCTGTAGCTGTTTGGCACCGAGATTTGGATGTGTGAGGAGACACATCTTTCAGCATCAGCAGATTTAGAGAATACATGATTTAGAGAATACATGCTCTGCTTTGAAATAGGGGGAAAATTGATCCTGCAGGGCTGTTTACTTCATCAACACACCTTTAAGTGCTATCAGGGCACCTGCGTGTTGCGTAATTGCTATTTTGCTCTCAACCAAACATCAGCAAAATTTGTAGTAAGTAAAATTATCATCACAGGGAGCGTTACAGCCAATTTTCACAGTTCGTATTTAAAATAAGAAACAAAGTAAAATTAGCAAGGTCTATGCTGGAGCCTTCTTGCTCTCTTCCTTTATTACACGCCCTCTGAACTGGCATTAGCTTTGGAAAGGTAGATTGTTTGAGCACATGTGATAACCTGGTACATACATATACTTCCCTTTGTGTTAAACTTTTATACAAACTCCCAGAATAAGCATTATTCAGAAAGAGTCCATCTTCCCCAGTATTCTGTGGGAGGCAGATTTGTCTGCATGGTTTTGGCACAACAGAAAAAAACCCAAGCACTCTGAGCAGCACCATATTGCCCTCCATGAATTTCTCACCCAGCTCTTTTCCCACCTCAGTTGATGAGGTCTAAAGTCTCACAACTATTTAGAATAAAAATGCCTTCTCCTCCCACGGAAGGCAGCTTTGAGTCCAGTTTGTGACCAGGCAGTTAAGCCACGACTAGTGGATCAGTGGCATCAAGCAAGGATTAAAAACCAGGTGAGCCCTCATTAGCCAGGTGTCAGAAGACTGGAGAAGATCTGCATCGCAGCAAAGCACCATTAGGTCAACACACACCACCACCAGGGAGAAAGCGTTTCCAACAAGTTATACATTTAATAAGGACTAAAGCTGAAAAAAATAGTAACAGTTTTGAGACTACATTCAAGGTGACAGATTTTAAGGGTCTCCTCCAACCTAGATGATTCTATGATTGGAAGATCTACCTGTGGTCACTTTACTGACTGTAGGTTTTGAAACAGCAGCAGCTCTTCAGCCTCACAGCTTAAGACACACAGCCTGAGACACTGCGCCACCTGAGGTACCACTGCTGGTGGGTGTTTGACAGACATTCATCCAGTTTTATTTTCCTGAGCTCTTAAAATAGTTCTGTTTTTTTTTTTTTTTTTCTTACATAATTCATTAGCATTATGAAGGGGAAGAATGGCTGGAAAGCTGCCTGGCAGAACAGGACCTGGGGGTGTTGGTCAACTGTTGGCTGAACATGAGCCAGCAGTGTGCCCAGGTGGCCAAGAAGGCCAACGGCATCCTGGCCTGTATTAGGAACAGTGTGGCGAGTAGGATTCGGGAGGTGATCATCCCCCTGTCCTGGGCACTGGTGAGGCTCCACCTCAAGTACTGTGTCCAGTTTTGGGCCCCTCACCACAAAAAAGACATTGAGATGCTGGAGCAGGTCCAGAAAAGGGCAACAAAGCTGGTGAGGGGTCTGGAGAGTAAGTCTTATGAGGAGAGGCTGAGGGAGCTGGGGGTGTTCAGTCTGAAGAAGAGGAGGCTGAGGGGAGACCTTCTCGCGCTCTATAGCTACCTGAAGGGGGGGTGTAGAGAGGCAGAGGTCGGTCTCTTCTCCCAAGTCACAGGAGATAAGACAAGGGGAAATGGCCTCAAGTTGGGCCAGGGGAGGTTTAGATTGGATATTAGGAAAAATTTCTTCATGGAAAGGGTTATCGGGCATTGGAATGGGCTGCCCAAGGAAGTGGTTGAGGTGTTGAAAAGACACCTGGAGGTGTTGAAAAGAGAAGTTGACATGGTCCTCAGGAATACGGTTTAGTGATTTTTATTGCCTTTTTTTTTTTTTTTTTGTCAGAGTTAGGTTGATGGTTGGACTAGATGATCTTTAAGGTCCCTTCCAACCTAGACGATTCTATGATTATTTAAATTCTTTGTCCACACCTCCAAAGTTAGACTGTCCTATTAATTGTGTTCTGCTTCCTTGACCTTAATGAAGATAATCCTCTACACCCCCGTCATCTACAAACAGATCCTGCCCACTGCCACAGCTTCCAGCCTTCTCTTCTCCAAGCAGCAGTGGCTCTCCTGGAAATGCCTTCATTGCATGAAGGGCTACATTGTCACAGCACAATTAAGCTCCAATGTTGGGATTTGATGCTTCCTTTGCTCCTTCAGCCTCCCCATCACCTCCCACATTCCTTTGCAGTTCCAGGCCATATTTTGTACTGTATTAATCTGTACATAATAAGAACTGGCAAAGCTGATCTAAGAAGGTAAATGCAATGAGATTTCATCAAGAAATTAAGTTTTTCTATACGTTCCCCCAAGCACTATGAGAACCTTGAAATTCTTTGTTTAGGGGACTTATTCCCTCTCACTTTTTGACTCACATTAATACAACAACTTCCTTGACCCAATCTTCTCCAACTGTTCTTTTTAAAACCAACTATGACAGACTCCAACATGCAGCAGTGCTGTCTCTCCAAAGAAGACCCTGATCTTCACCCGTGGACAAGCTTATGCTGCACTTTCTGTATTTGTAAGAAAAAAGCTTTAGGTAAAAACACACCAGAACATTACTTTAGACCAATAAGCCTATTTTTTGAAGGGTCTAGTAAATCTTTCCTTTCACCTCTTTCTCCAGTTCCTCAGGAAATTATTTTTAAAAAAATCAAAACAAAATCAACCAAAACATCAACAAACCCCCAAATTTTGAAAAGATTAAGAACCAACACAACTCCTCCCATTGCCACCCTCCAGGCTGAAGGCTATGACCCAGTTCATCAGTCTCAGAATTTGGGCTCAGTGTCTGGCTCCGGGTGTATCTTCAACTGCACATTGATAAAATCCTGCCTAACTACCAACATAACGAGCCACGCTCTAACTCTGTGCATAATATCATGGTGGAAAAGACACAGCACTTGCCAGAATGAATGTATGGATGGATGAATAAGGATGCTTAAGGGTATGCAACAGTAAATAGATATTTCTCATGTGACTGATCAGAGTAAAAACTATACTGCAGTTTATTACATAGCCTGCAGACATAAAATTGAATGGTAATTGTTTGAACTAGATTCAGCAATACCTACCACAATCCACTAATGAAAGAGACCTGTGTTGTCTTGCACTTTTGGATTAAGATTGTTGCATACATTGTATTTTTAGAACAGCAACAAGGAGCTCTTACATTGCTCATGAAACACACGACACAAAAGTTTAACCGGGTAGAACGAGCAGTGTGGCTAGTAAAGAACTGCAACACGAGAAACGCTGGGGCTAATTCCACTCTACATGGCACAAGAGAGAAGTCTGCAGTCCAGCTGAAGACTCTTCTGAGTCTATAGAGGACTGGTTTTACTGGATTTTATTCAAGTATTTCTTTTTCCTTCTGTTTTTTAAGATTTGGTCCTGCTTTGCACTGAAATTCGCTTTAAAACAACAAATCTTTCATACATTTGTATAACATATACAACAATCAGATCCAAAAAAGTACAGATCACCGCCTCATAAAGAGTTTTGGGAATGACTGTAGGAAATCCATACAACCTTAAACATCCAGCAAGAATGTATACAAAGACTGATAAACTTCTTCAGGAGTAACTGACGCAGAAAAACACCTGATGAAGTCTCTGAGGCTTCACAACCTGCTATTAAGACCAAAGCACAAGAACACAAGCACAAGTGTCAACGCTCATCAGCTTCATTATTTGGAGAAAGCAGAACATACATTTATCACTGGCAGCACCGATACATCAAAGTGCTGATTACATGCCACTGCAGGGCTACCCAAACTTAATTAATTACCCCATGGTTGTCCCACAGCAATATTGCAAAAAGGTTGCAGATAGACCCCTGTTGATTCAAAGGAAAGGACGTAGCTTGTTACATCAAGGATGAGGCTCCTAGACCAGAGAGAAGACAGCTGGTTGTACAAGGAAAACAATCTCAGCAGTGTTAATTGCTTCCCTGCCTATTCTTACTGGCAAATAAGGCTTTAAAGAAAGCCAGGAGCAAAGCAGATGCACAGCACAGGGAGGGCACTGGAGTGTTACTGTGGGGTGGCTGTGGTTATACCCAAACCATACCAAAGACGACAAAGCAAGAGCAAGAAAAAAAGATCTGAGCTACTCCATCATGCTGAGAGGCTGCTCAGTTTTATTCTGTTACCACTCAGATCATTTATTAAAAGTAATTATGCTTCAGAGAAAAATAAGTAAATAAAGGAAAATCCCAAACAACACATGTGACATACACTGATTTATCACTTCCCAACCACCAAAAACACAGTACGCATCCAGAAACCAGGAAAGGAGACACCATTATCCAGAAGATCTCCAAAACAACAATAAAACCCAAAACCTAACATCAAAAAAAGCGAGGCAGTGTAGAAAATCAACTCTTCTATGGCTATAGCAATTCAGAAATTATGCAGGTTTTCATGACCATACAGCAGATGAGCAAAGAACAGTACTACAGTCTTCATGTTACTTATCTCCTGAGCATCACTATTTGACCCAAGACCACAATCACAAGAACAGGCTCAGTACAGAGACCTCCCTCCCTTCCCACACCCTGTGACATACCGTATCACACTCCTGCTGAGTCTCTTAGCCACGGATCTCATCTGCTGTTTTTCCTCTTGAAGGATGAGAATTGTATGTCGTATAATCAGAGCTTTCAACATAACAAGAGCAGAAAGATTCCCAGAACTACAGAGACCTAACAGAACTGGAAAAATAATGCCGTAATAGTCAACAACCTAATGCCCCAACTTCATTTTCACTCTCAACAGGCTCAGGTGTAAGTGCTCAGATTCAGTCATCAGCTGGGTTGACCCACAGCCGTGGGTGAATGAGGGTGGAAGAGACCACAGGGAAAGTGAGCAACCATTTCTAACCCAAATGAACATCTGACCGTCAAAGCTCTTTCTCTAAAACACACAACAGCAGCTCAAAATGAGAGAGAAACCAACTGCAGGACATGGTTGCTCCACCACCACTGTGATGACTGGACCACAGAAGACATGAAGCTGTTGGACCGAGCACCCCCAGAGCACAGGGGGTGCATGCCCAGCCCTGGAAACCCCCATTTGGGACCACAGCTGAAGGGGAGAAGCACTGATTTCCACCTGCACCCAGCAGCACCTGAGCCAAGAACCCACCACAGCCCCAGGCCTCTCCAGGTGCTTTATTTACATCCTCTTGGCTTGCATTTCAGGAGGCCCACATAAATGTTCTTCTCAAAACAACAAAAAAAAGAAGTAAAAGGAAGGGAGCATAACAAAATATGACGTGCAGAGGCATTTGTTTTCCTTTTCCTATACCAATGGCAGTGGTTTCACTGCAGTCACTCTTCACACGAGAGCGCTGGGGCTCTTGCTGAAAGTATTAAGGAATATTTTGTGCTAAAACTAAAACTGATGCCTAGCTCAAGGCTGCTCACTGCTGGCCTCAGAGACCTACTAGGTAGCTTGCAAATGATATATTTTTGTGACAAATGGAAATAACATAAAAGTGACCATTTTTCAAATCGTTTTTCATTATTGTGTTTTTATAGTTCAGTCCAGATCCTGGATTCAACTGTAATTTAGATTCTGCTCAAATTCTGGCATCTGTAGATGTACCAGATCTGACATTTACAGGGAATGCCTAACATTTGAGCGAGCCAATTATTTTTTGGAAGAAGCCTTGCTAGGAATTAATATGCATGGATATTTTCTAAAGGAAAATATGCATTGGGACCTATCATTTTATTGGCAGTTAGGTAGAGTTTGTAGCAGTGCTGAGCTGCAGAGTGAAATACAGCGAGGGGAGGAATATAGTGGTGATAGGAAAACAGGATACAGAGTGTAAGTGGATGTTGTTCTTTCTTACACAGTATCACACCTGAGCAGTGCTGTGTGATTCTTCCCAGTACAACACGATCCTGCACGATGTAATCTATGTAAAATATATAAATCACAGAATGTTCACGGTTGGAAGGGACCTCTGAGATCATCGAGTCCAACTACATAAAAAAACCACAACAAAAAAACCAAACACAAAACAAACAACACACAAAAAAAAGCACCCACCAACCAAACCCCACACCAACAACACCCCACCACATCACACCCACCCACAAACCAATAATCTCGGGCACTAGAGCATGCCCTGAAGAGCCATGTCTACACCTTTCTGAAAGTCCTCCAGGGATGGTGACTCCACCACCTCCCTGGGCAGGCTGTTCCAGTGCCTGACCACCCTCTCAGGAAAGTCATTCTTCCTGATATCTAATCTCAACCTCTCCTGCCCCAACTTCAGACCATTTCCTCTGCTCCCGTCATTATTCCCTTGGGAGAAGAGGCCAACCCCCACCTCTCTATCCCCTCCTTTCAGGGAGCTGTAGAGGGCAATGAGGTCTCCCCTCAGCCTCCTCTTCTCCAAACTAAACATGCCCAGTTCCCTCAGCCTCTCCTCATAGGACTTGTTCTCCAGACCCCTCACCACCTTGGTGGCTCTTCTCTGGACACGCTCCAGCAGCTCAATGTCCTTCCTGTGGTGAGGGGCCCAAAACTGAACCCAGTACTCAAGGTGAGGCCTCACCAGTGCTGAATACGGAGGCAGGATGACTTCCCTACTCGTGACACACTGCTATTTCCAAAAGAGAGTTCAATCACATTATTAAGGCTCAATTACCCAAAGCTTCACTATCCAACACCATAAATGTTTTTACTGAAGTAGGAGACTGACAGCAATGAAGCCCTTGATGGGATTACCCCAGGAGCAGTCATACAGTTTGGCTGTGAATGTTTTCATGTTCGTGTCTAATAAAATGGGATTAGGGTGACTGATAATGAATCATTAGTGTGACTGATAATGAATCACGGCATTTGAAATACATCAGCAGCTGTTGATGACACATCATTTAGTCTTCCAGTGTGGTTTTGGAGAAATCCATTACTATCCATAGACTTTCGCAACAGTCAAGGACTGTTTTACACACTAGTTACCTTTCCAAATTTGTTTATAACACCTTGTAAGTGCTGCAGAACAATATTTTCCATTCTGTTGAAGAGCTACCTTACTTTTTTCACTGCTTGATGGCACATTTCCTAGTGATTTACTTCCTGTTGGCGACCCTTGCACTGGGAGAAAGCAGAAGAACAGCAAAGGTCTTTTGCTACTGACTCAAAGGTATAGAATCATAGGATTATAGAATCTTCTAGGTTGGCAGGGACCTTCAAGATCATCTTGTCCAAGCATCAACCTAACTCTGACAAAAATAAACACCCACACAACAAACAAAATGCGACACCATCACTAAACCATGTCTCCCAGCACCACGTCAACGCATCTTTTGAACACCTCCAGGAATGGTGCCTCAACCACCTCCCTGGGCAGCCCATTCCAATGTCTGACAACCCTTGCAGTGAAAATTTTTTTCCTAATATCCATCCTGAACCTCCCCTGGTGCAACTTGAGGCTGTTTCCTCTTGTCCCATCGTCTGTTCCTTGGGAGAAGAGACTGATCCCCCCTGGCTACACCCTCCTTTCAGGGAGTTGGAGAGAGCGAGAAGGTCTCTCCTCAGCCTCCTTTTCTCCAGGCTGAACACCCCCAGCTCCCTCAGCCTCTCCTCACAAGACTTGTGCTCCAGACCCCTCACCAGCTTGGTTTCTCTTCTCTGGACCCGCTCCAGCCCCTCCATGTCTTTTTTTTGGGAAGGGGCCCAAAACTGGACGCAGCCCTCGACGTGAGACCTCACCAGTGCCAAGTACAAGTGGACGATCACCTCCCGAGTCCTACTCCCCACACTGTTCCTAATACAGGCCAGGATGCTGTTGGCCTTCTTGGCCACCTGGGCACACTGCTGGCTCCTGTTCAGCCGACAGTCGACCAACACCCCCAGGGCCTTTTCTGCCAGGCAGCTCCAGCCACTCTGCCCCAGGCCTGTGGTGCTGCAGGGGGTTGGTGTGACCCAAGTGGAGGACCCTGTACTTGGCCCTGTTGAACCTCATCCCGTTGGTCTCAGCCCATCGATCCAACTTGTCCAGATCTCTCTGCAAAGCCTATAACTTGGAGCTTTGCGGTAAAGTGTCCTGAAAGTCAGATCCAGGCAAGTCCAGTGCTTATGAGCACAGGGCTTTTGGGCCTGGGAGCCCAGGTTGCCAGATACTCCCTTGGCTGCATTAGTTCCTTGCATTAAAGTATCTGAAAAATCTGGTGTCTCTTAATAAATTTACCTTGGTGGACCACAGAGGTGCCTGTCCCTGATCAACACCATCATCTCTCTGAGTTTACCAATGCCTGGTTAACTTTTCAGCCACTACAATTTTACTATCTTTTGTAGCACAAACAGAAGTCTTTGCTATTTTCTAAGTGAAAATGCTTCAAGTTTGGGAGGGTTTTTTTGAAACTTTTGCTTCACACAGGAAAGTTAGAACATAAAGCAATGGGTATGATGCAAAAATATGTGGTCTGGGCAATTTTCTCACAAGAAACGTGAGAAATTGTGTTGCAATCAGCACACAGTCTTGGTTACATATACAGGACAGATGGATATCTCAATAAGCTCAGCACATGGACAGCAAGTCTCTAGCAAAGGACTTGTTCATTTGCATTGAGGATGGCAAGTATTTCTGTGGCATTATTCTCCTAGATTTCTCCAAATTATTTAGACCATAAAGAGATTGGGGAGTAGAGAACAAGAAAATCTCAGGAATTAAGAGTTGTGGTAGCTTGAAACTGGCCCGATTGGCTTGTGTGCTCCAGCACCATCACCAGGAGAAGCAGAGCTCGCCGTGCTCCAGGGAGAGCAGCCGAAGGCAGAATGTCACTACAATCTGGTGCATGACCCTCGCGTGCAGATCAGCTACAGAAATGGGTGTCTGAAATAACCACATCTCCGAAGTCAACCTCCTCCTCCTATCTGAGGATTTGACAGTGTCAATTTCAAGAAGTGGGAAAGAAGACCTGCATTTTCTGTTTGCAGGAGCTGGATTTAGTCAGCTCTATTTAGCGAAAAATTGATGGAAAATGCTATGAGTTGCAATGTCATTTCTGAAGTGACTGCTCTCCTGTGAGACTCTCATTCAGGATAACTGTGCTTTAATTTTCTTTTTTTTTTTTCCAAATTTCATTAGTTATCTCTTAATTGCAAACACTGAGCCAAATTTCTGAGGCTGCACAGAGCTGTGTTGTTTGCATCGGTGCTCCAGAGCAGCATTCACCTCAGAGCTCACATAATAGTGGAACAGTTGCTAAGAGATCTCAAAGGGAAAACACCCTTCTGATTGCAGGGGGGGCTGTGGGGAAGCTGATGGGCAGATGAAGAAGGCTGAGAAGGAAACACATTGAAGATGATATGGCTATGAAAAAGAGGTTCCCGTTCCTTTAGCACATTCGGATTTTCAATCATATCTCACTTTATTTGTAGGAAGCTAAAGAGCTACACACCCTGTTATAAATATGGATATGAAACTCCCAGTGATGTCACATCAGAAGACATTAGTCCATAGAATGTGGAGCCTTTCCTTAGGACAAGGGGAGCTGGAATATAGTACAAAGGAATGGAAAAAAAGAGTGCTGGAGCACAGGAGAGGTGGGCTGTTGTGCTGCTGCATTAAACTGCTGTCTTTAGGAACTTAATTCCTAGCATTCTGGTTCCCCCCTCTGTTAAACCAGTTCTGTTATCAAGGAATAAAAATATATATCAACTGCTTTTTTTCTTTTGTTTGTTCTGGCTCTTGCACTTCCATGCCAGTGCCTGTCTCCTGCCTTAAACGGGCTGCTCCTCCCTGCCCAGCAATGCTCTTTCTTGCCACCTTTTCAGCTGCTGCTGGCACTCGTGCTAATTACGCTTACGCTAATGTAATCACACTCCAAACAAAGCAAGGGCAATGCTCTGACACCCCTACCTAGTTTTTAAACAGACGAACTCCCCCCAGGTCTGGGAAGAAGCAGATTACCAGCAGTGCCGTGCCAATGGAAACAGCCTGGCTTTGCCCTGGTGGCCCAGGGAAGGAGGGGTGAAGCCAACACCAGTGTCCCACCGGAGAAAGCTCTGGATGAACCACAGGGCCCAGGAGGGCTTGCACACAAAACTGCCTCCCGCGGTCCAGGCGAGGATATTTTCTGCAGGAAATGGGTAAATAGAACAAAACACAGGGTGGGATCCAGCTGGCTTGTATTCATGTGCAGCTCGGTGACCCATTTTGCATATGGCTCAGGGAAAAGTTTGCTGCCGTTCAGCTGCTCCATCTGTGAGCGCGTACAGCGATATTCATCTCTGTAGAGGAGTCGAGGGGTGTAGTTTCATAATCTGCACTGGAATTTTCACTAAAGGGCTATTAGTACATCAGCTACAATATTCCATTTACGTCTGGTTGTGAAGGATACGGCAAACATCCCAAAAAGTGTTAATCAAGTGCTAATCTTGCAACTAATTATTTTAACTGCTTATATTTGGAATTTCTGTACATGTTTCTTTTACTTTCCTTCTCTAAATGGGAGTAAAATGTACAAAAGGGCAGGTATTTCCTTCTTTCTGGTCCTACTCCACCTATTTACTGGGCCATACTACATGCCTGGGAGCTTCATAATGGGAATTGGAAATGGAATTAAAGAAACGGAAATTGCTACAAATGAAGCAATTTCCTGGGTGTAAACAGTGAGTGTAATTTGGAAGAACAGATTTAACATGGAAACATATTTTGTTCTGTCAAAGGAGTGTGATGATTTGTTGTTAGATACTATTTAGCTGAGAACACTACCAAATAACCTCATTATGACTGCTGATGACATAAAAGACCACGAGCTGAACACTGAGGTCCTAATTTGGGCAAAACTCCAGAACTTCAATGATACTTTTGTCTAAGTAATTACATTAGGATCTGTTCTTGGCAGGTTCCAACCCTAATGGATAACAATACACCCTGGATTAAGTTCTCCAAAACTTGGTAACTTGCTTTAAAGAAATAAACTGAGCCTGTAGGAGCTAAATCCTACTTTCTTCCACCAAAAGTAGAACTTCCTGTGTTGTTTCATGACAATTTATAGACACCTGAGAGTCTGCATGAAGTATTTCCTGGGATGTAAATTGCATGACTCAAGTCATAGGCGTAGGCACTGGGCATCTGCCCCATCCAGCCTCTGTGACAGTCCTACTCAGTCTCTGTCACCTTTTGAGACCACATAACGAAGACCTGAAGACCACTCATTGTGGTCTTTAGGCCAAGGGCACTGTCCTGCTGCAGCAATGGCCTCCAAGAGCTCCTGTTCCCATGGGAACTTCAGAAAGCACTGAAGAATGCTGCCTTCTGGGGAGAAACAGGCCACACGTGCTATTTGTTGTGTCTCCAGTCACCCAAATCCCTTTGAAAATCCATTCCCCAGTTCTTTTGGAAACGGTGATTTAAGCTTCTGCTCATTTAATTCTACTCATAATTTGGTCTTTATACCTGTGAATGGCTTTGAATGGAAAAGATTCAGTAATTTGTCAAAACTAAGAGACTGCTTGAAGTTGACAGCTGAACTAATACTTTCTGAACATCTCAGTAGATAATCCCGTTGAGCAGCTACTATCAACCTGCTGAAAGTTACGTTGGTTTGAACAGTTAGGGCTAATTTCAGTCTTCTGAGACATGCACTGAAGTTCCCTGGCTGCCATGGAGAATGAATTTGGTGGTGTTAATTTTTTGCATGTTCTACAACTCAAAAGAGTAGGGGTATTTCATCTGCAAACACCATTTATTGCCAGTATGCGTAATTCCTTTTTTGGAAACCCCTTGAAGACTTTGGATCAAATTTAAAGTTATTAAATTCCATTTTAGCCTCTGCTCTTCCACATCAGGTGGCCTAATGAATATGTACAACACAGGCATAAAACATCAATGTCAAAGACCATCAGGGAATATATCTGCTGCAATGTGTGAAATGAATTTCACCACCACACTCCGATATATCACTGAGGCATAACGTTTGGGTAGTTGTCTATCATAGCAGCAAAAGTAAATTATACTTCAGCAATCCTGGATGTACTAGAGGTAAGAAAAATCATTCATCCAAGAATAATCAACTTCTGGAAATCATTCACAGCTGCTATGACTGAGCACAATGCACCAGCAATTAGTTGTGCATCGTTGCTTTCAAATTGCACAAAGCTGACTGCAGTGGGGGTGGTGAACATTTGTTAAACTAGGTTTTATATGAAAGAAGAGATCACCTGAAGGAGGAATATTACTGGAATTTACGTTTCAGGTCATATCTGGGAATTTACATTTCAGTTGTAGAATGTCTCCACTTTGCTTTCACAACTAATGATGTCATAGATCAAAGATAGTGGGTATCTTAGAAAGCCCTTGCTGGCGAGATACAATGAATAATTCAGCGTTTGCAGACCAGCTCCTACTCTTGTTTGTACAGGGATTAATAAAAAGTGATTTCATTGAAACCAAAATAAAATTTTATTCTGGTGTGAGTGATATCAGAATGAGAGAAACACACTGCACCCGTGGTTTTACTGCCTTACAGTCAGTGTCAGGCCCAGCTTCAGTCCACCCAGGTGAAATGAAATACCTAAGGTTTAAAGCTGTCTTTTACAGTCCAAGAAGAGAGGCACTTTGAGAGGGAAAAGGACTGCAAACTACACAGAAGATGAAGGCAGCTAAACTCCCAGCTCGAGAATCTCACCGAAACATTTGATGATAGACCAGATGAATTCACTGCATACCCAGTAAAGACAACGAAAACAGAGACCTGAGCAGCAACGAAGAGTCTGCGTTTGGATGAAGTACAAATGAGAGCACTATTCTTTTGGATGAACATTTTGCAATAGCAAGAGGGAACAAGCCTGGCAGTATTTTGTAAGAGATTTGTAGGTACTCCAAGAAAAAAAAAAAAAGATAAAAGAAACAAACAAATCCATGAAGAAGTAGGTATTAAAGGCCCAGTTACAGTCTCAAAAAAACAGTTGTTTGACTGTACCAAATGTCACCATTTGGCACTGTCCAAAGAGTGTACACAGACTCCACGCTCGGGTGCACATGTCAGTCTTTGCTGCCAAACCCATGAACCACTGTGTTCTCCTGCTACACTTGGCTTCAACCCCATGGAAAAGTTTCCAGTTGATGCCCTTTCCATGCTTTCCCAGTCCCATTTGTCTCATGAGGTTAATGAAGAAGGGCCAAAAGAGCCAGCAGGACCTGAAGAACCACCAGATGAAAACCCTGCCTAGCAAGGTATCTTGTTAGGTACGGAAGGCGGGATCTTCTCCTATCAGAAGTCTGGTTACTCATTTCATGCAAACCTAAACCAATTTTTTGCTATGTTTTTGGTTTGGTTTGGTTTGGTTTTTTTAAGGAGGGATTCAGCTGTGACTTCTCATGTTTGTATGGACATAGTCATAGACAAACACTAAATAATTTCATCAGTCCAGCCAGGATTTGTGCACATTTTACACTGAGAAGCTGCATTACTAAAGGAAGTACACACAAAGGTCAGCCTATTCTTCTGGACAACAGAAGAAATCATATTGGGGCATGATAAGCCAAAGTAACTTAATTATTTGTAAAATTGGAAGCCTCTTGGAAATAGACTTACAAAGATTACATAAAGCCAGACATTACAGGTTTTTAACACAACTCCAATGCAAAGTAATCATAATCATTGCCCTTTTGTTTCTTCCAACTAAGTCAAAACATGGACAAAATCATTAGAAATGTCAAATGGCAACATTTGCTGCTCAAACCTTGGAGTCCCTCTTCAACATTTGGATTTCGGACTCCAGAGAAATCAATAAGAGCACCAATTACAGCAGATGATAATACAATGGCCAAAATTAACTCTGAGTAGAAAATTCCTATAAGAGGATAATCCTGTGTTAACACAACAAACTAAGGAAGGCTGAGGAAGAATACACGTGACCAGTAAAGGATAAAAAATAGGATGTTGTGCAGAATTTGAAAGACAGTACAGATTTCTTTTCTGGAAACTCTCTTTTCTGGCATTTCTTTTTTTTTTTTATTTCTGATAAACAGAGACAGCAGTTCACAAGAAAAATGAAAATTTAAATGAAGTATAACACCAAGTCTCAGCTATCACTGTGGGTAGGTCCCGGGTGCACAAAGGCTTGAAAAGAAGCTTTAAGGTGCTTTACATTATACTTCCTGCTCTGGTTGGGTGCCATGATTTGCAAAGACTGAAGTGTGACAATAAACCTCTGACGGAATTGAAACAAGAGGTAACTGATCTGTTTATAAAAACACAAACCTTGATACAAACCCAGCTTCTATTCAACAGCTGAGAGAGAAAAAATAACGTCCCTGGTTACTCTCCCAGCCTCAGGTGATTTGTGGCTCGAGGCTTACCTCCTCTACACTCATCTTCTCTCCATAACTGTCCTTTACACTCTCCTCCTATTGTCATCTTCTTCTATCCTACTACTCCTCCTAGAGACAACCTCACCAGTCTTGAAGGCTCAGATGATTTCTGATTTTTTTTTTCATTTACATCCTTCCTTCAAACACTTTGTTCCCTGAAGGTGTCTAAGAAAGCTTTGCTGCAACTCCTGCAGCCCCACTGAAATGATTCTCACCCATGGTCAGGCGTTTTGTGAGCTGCTTGTATAAATGGCCTGTTCTTTTTTCATAAGAAATTCTGCAGGAGTCTCTATATCTCCTTATGCTGCTGTGCAGGACCTATTTCACTGACACTGCACAAGTGAGTAATGCATCTGGGTAAGTTAATAGAAAAGCCCCAAATTGCAGCAGACCATTCAGTAAAGCAATAATCAGGAGCAATAAATATCATTATCATTTACAATTAAAATATACACACTATCCACCAGTCTGGCAGTTCAAAAGCGAGCTAAGAACTACATCAGTAGGCTATTTTGTTTTGAATAATTAGCTTTATAAGAGAACGTTGATCAAAGGCATTGGTAGCGAGTTTAGTGAAGTGTTCATCATCTACAAAGTACCTGGAAAATTGCTCAGACCTGAACTCAGCTCAGCCAAAATAAGGTAAACCATAAATAATCAGGGTTAAAGATGAACTGTCAGATCTGAACAAAGGAATTCCACAGACAGGAAAGCAGGGCTACAGCCTCGGTTTTTAATGAGGACCCTTGCAGGACTTGAGAACCTCACTGTAGAAATAGTTGGATGGTATGTGCTCCAAACAGCTGCTTACCTCTTGGCTGCAGCCGTCGGTAGACGTGCTCTAGGAAATGAAGCTGCTCCTTCTTCAAACAGCAAAATAATTTTCAAGGGAGGGAGAGCAGGTCACCTGGGTGAAAGCTGTCCAGTGCCACAAGAAACCTACAACGACAGAAATGCAAAGTTTCTTGATGCCATCTAGTTTAATGAGAAGATAGTGAAATGTTTGAGATACGGGGGAAAGTTCATTAGATTTTGTTGTGAACAGAGAAAACAATTCAGGCTTTCTGGAAGAAGTTCTTTTCTGCTCATCTTGCTGAAACACAGGGCAAGGTCTCCTCTGCTGCTCAGGGCTGCCCAAACAGCTTACTATAGAGAATAAAGTTTAGTAAACTGTTGCCTTCTATAGTTTTTGTGCATTTACAGCTAGCTGATGAAAGGTTCCCTTAAAGCGAGTAAAAACACTAATATTTCTCCTACGAAATCTCCTACATTTGTGAAAAACCTGTCACAATAACCCCTTCTGTTCTCCAGAACTGCTGGCAAAAGATCTACTGAGGACAATTGGTGGCACTGCTTCATCCTAGGCAGACACGTTTCTAAGGAAGGAGACTGGAAGCACCAATTCGTGTAAGTGAGCACCTGTCAGAGGACAGTGATCCTCATCCTTTGAACTGAAAGTAAAGAAATTGTATCCCCCACCAAACCTTAAAGTCCCTCTGACTCATATGCAGTACTGGGTAGTTTTAACCCTGTAAACAGTTTACTTAATTACATATAATAGCTTATAGCCTATATTGCTTGTACTCCTAATCAGATAGAGATAACTAGTTTTCCAAGTACAGTAGAGAAATTTGTTCCAAAATAGAAACAAAACTTGAAATTTCAAGCCGTTCAGAGTGCACCTGCTGCACTCACTGTAACATTATTAATTCCTTATTCCATTTTCTGGGGATCAGAGAGGGAAGCACATGTGACAACATTCAAAATATTCTCTACCAAATGTTTGTTTTAGTGATGTAATCAATAAAAGTAAATTAAAGAAGGAGAAATGAGATGCTGCTTGAATTAGTTGCTAGTCCCCAGGAACAGTCAGAGTAACTGCTGTCACCTTCCCCCTTCCAGCAACGGAGCAAATCCCAGCATTAGTCCTTTTCCTCTTTTAATGCCACCATCAACCTAGTGGCTGGCATTTGTCACCATGAAAAAGTTACACGTTCTCACTCCTTGTTGAAGTTCACATTCAAGACAAAACTCCAAGGAACTGAATTTGACCTTGAACCGATTCCAAAAATTTGGCTTGTGCACTCCCAGTTGAAAGAAAAACCAGGGATCCTGGCTCAAGGGTGAAATGGAAGCCTTGTTTGAACTACAAAATTAGTGCAGTTTGAGAAAAATGACTGCATAGTACAGGAACATAAATTAAAGGCAAATCATGAAAACAATGAAGTTTTTTTTTAAAAATAAAATCACTTTCCGTTAAAAGTCAATTATTTTGCTAGAAGGTCAAATATATTTTCAGTAATAACACTGTTCACTAGTAGACCATGAAGACCTGTACGCCCCTGAAATATGTAGATCTTTTAATATGCACAACAGAAACTGAATGTTGGAACAGTGTCAAACAGTCTCTGCAAAATTACAATGCAAGTCGGACCACATGAAGTAATCAAAGTCTCAGTTTATTAAAATGTGTTATTTATGACTTACAGAAAATATTTCTTGTCTGTGAAAGAGAAATGAGTTACGAATTAACCCTTTTGATATTAAAAAAAGGTTCTTTTTTTCATTAAACTTACAAATACCGAGTTTTATTCAAGAAGCAGGCAAAACAGAGATGCCAAGTTTCCCACATTAACATCTACTGGATTCATTCTCTCATTCTCATTCTCTCATTAATAAATCTTCTGATTCACATATACTTTTTACAGAATCATAGTGTCTTACCCTGCTGGGGAGGGTGGCTGCCATCCTCTCTGGAAAGATTGCCCCAGCTGCGGGCACTGTACCATAGCTACAACTAAGCAAACAGGATTTGAAGGGTTGCTTTAAAATGGTTAATGGTTGTCTTAGCCCAATGGTTGCCATGATGTGTTGTCAAAAATAAGATAAAACGGGGTGAGTCCTCCTGGATCAATCCAGTCAGCAGGGATACTTGCTTTTCAGCCTGGAGAAAAGGAGGCTGAGGGGAGACCTTCTCGCTCTCTCCATCTCCCTGAAAGGAGGGTGTAGCCAGGGGGGGTCGGTCTCTTCTCCCAAGGAACAGGCCATGGGACAAAAGGAAATGGCCTTAAGTTGCACCAGGGAGGTTCAGTTTGGATATTAGGAAAAATTTTTACACAGAAAGGGTTATTAAGCCTTGGAATGGGCTGCCCAGGGAAGTGGTTGAGGCACCATCCCTGGAGGGATTTAAAAGCCGGGTTGATATAGTGCTTAGAGACATGGGTTAGTGATGGTTTTATCAGTGAGGTTGATGGTTGGACTAGATGATCTTAAAGGTCTCTTCCAACCCAGACAATTCTACGTTTCTATGATTTCTGGAAAAAAAAAAAAAAAAAAAAAAAAAAGGCTTTGACAATCTTATTTTGTTTATTTTATGGTCTAGTCTTTCTGCTCACAATGATGTCTTAGCCAAAAAAATTAAGCACCAGTATAACACTCCCCACCTCTAACGCTCTCTGTATTTGGTCAGGTGCAAACCCACCAATACTAACTTTGAAAAGCTTGGGTTTTTCTCATCTGACTTGAAAATCTCATGGCCAAACTCTGTCCCCACAACCACATACAGCCTGCACCAGCTGCTACTCCAGCCTGGAGGCAGAGTTGGGCTTTCGAGATATACCCCTTGGTCTTCACGGCTCCTCGGATTAACATGGGCAGGAGAAACTGAGCAAAAAGTCAGTGATTGCTCAATATGGCCCTGTGGCCATGGACACCAATCCTTGGGGGAGCCTCAGGTGTCATTACTGCACAGTAGCAGAGCCTGATTCAGGGAAGACACTCTCACCTGCTTTATTTCAGTTTTGATGCATAATAGTTTTTAAGATGACTTCGATTTTCATATGGATTGTTAATATCTTATCCGTATGTTGGAACGTTATGCTTTGTCTCTTCTTCCAACTTCAGCTCTTCAGCAAAAGTTGAAAAAATACATTTTTACGTAAGAAGAAATTTCAAAAAAATCGTATTTTGATTTAAACATAGTTCACAGCACAAATAATTAGTTAATGATTTCCCAGGGTTAGGACTGCTGGGTTCAATATCTCCTGACTAGCTCAGGTGACAACTGCATCAATATGATCAGCAAGTCCCAAATCCATCCAGAAGATGTGGAAGATGCAGGAGATACCTGCTGCTCTCTGCAATCCTATAATAAATATTCAGGAATAATCCTGAATATCTAACTAGCATTGAAGGAAGTATTAATGTGTTAAGTTCCAATAAGATGGCAGTTACAAACAATTTTTCTGTTCTCACCATATTAACATCAGGATGTATTTGAAAAGGGAAAGGCTGGTTTCAGGTGGGGAAAAAAGGACACATCGACAGGTTTTACTGGTCTTAGCACAGCGGCATCGATCCGGCAACGTCAATGAATGAAGACTCTGAGCACCTGGCCACAGCTGTACATAATTTTTTTAAGTGTCTTAAGTCAGACTTCTCACTCCACCAGTGTGTTCCTATTAAAGGGTTACATAAATACACAATTAGCCAAAGAAATAGCCTTGGCCTAATGATATTTTTGTTAGAATACAGGAAAATGCCTTTAACAAATAACAATTCCTTGCACTGCATCTGTTCAGTGAGGGTTTGTTGTTTTTTTCAGAAGTCACAATATTGAAATGATAGTGGGTTTAACACTTTCCAAATGCTTTTAAGTCTGAATACTTCAGACCTGAAGTAAGTCTTCCCTTAGGGATTTAATATATTTAATTATCTCTGAAGTTTTATCCATCATAATAGCTAAGTGAAATCATTGCTCTTGTATAGAACAAAGGGGAGCCAAACATATAAATCAATATTTGATTTTTTAAAGTTATTTACTGGAGTAACACATGACAGACACTGAAACAGTAAAAGAATTCCCAATAATTATTTTTTCACAAAAAAATGAACAAAAGGGTACTTAAAAACAACAAAATTCAAGACTTGTTACCCCAGAGATGGATATGTACTCAGCAGCATGGTGGGAAAGACAGAAAGATGAACAATAGAAACTTTTAATTACTTTTGCATTAATTCCAGCCACAGGTTCAGGTAGGACTTGACTGGTCACTGCTTATATAAAAGCGATCTTGAAGCTGCCTCAAGTCACCAAAGTCTTTCCCAGGAGCCCAGGGTAGCTAAAGCATTTTGTGAGGATCATTCCACTAGGAAGGTCTTACTTCTTGTTTCTTTTGGGGCCACACACTAATGCACTCTCTAGAGTTTAGAGAGGGCACGGGGAGATCGGTTGTTTTCCAGTTCTACTCCTTTAACCAGTCACAGCCTTCCATCACCAAGCACACAAAACTACGGATCCCAACACAACCAGAGTCTGAAACTACATTTAGAATCAGTTCCTGCCTTGTAGCGAAAGTAAGATTCTTCTTATGATTTTCTCCTGTCCATGTAGGGGAAAAAGGATGGAGGAAAAGCTTTTTCCTCTCCTTTTCCAGAACTTTAACGTGGTCTTGACACCACCCTTGTGTGGCTGAGTCCTATGCTTTCTTCCTCCTGCTCTCCTATCCAAAATGTCAATCTCTCTCCAAGCCAAGATCTCGGCACCAGGTTTCCATTTCTCTTGCTTTTCCAGTTGCACTTGTCCACATCGTGCAAGGCATTCATACACCCAAAGTCTCATTCTCCACGGACTTGATGGCCCGAAGGTCATGAAATTTGTAGCCTTTACCTGTGATCTGTATGACCTCCCCTACTTCAAAAGGCGGATAGCCCAGCGGCAGCTCGCTTCCCCTCTCCCCTGATAAACTACCTCCGGGTCTCCATCCTTCTCTCCACCTCAGGAGACTTCTTGTGACCACCCCCTGACCTCCCTACGGCCCAAAGTAGCCCATCACCTCCTGACACAGCAGATAAGATCAAACAAGAGAGGGCCGGGGCGTGCTAAGCTGCAACTTGCTGTCTGCAATTTGGCCACCTCTGCCTGACGTACATAAAACATGGGCAGCTTAACTCAGGCAGGGTGTATTTTGCATTCCAATTTAGCACACAAACACTCTATCACAGCTCATTAAGCTGCACACTAGTACATCCACACTTCTATAACATTTGAACCTAAATTGTGAACTGTAAATCCCTCTGGTACTTAGGGGATTACATAAAGGTTGCAGAACATGTCGATTTACTTGCTACTTATATTCCTAAACTTTGTTTTACGTTCCATGTATTTCCTATCGGATTACTAAATATCCCATCTAAAGGGATATAATTTGAATCGCTTCCCAAACAGGCGTAAAAAATGAATTCATTCTCAAGCACATTAATCAATGTTTTGCCTCTTGGCATTAATTCCTCAACCCCCCCCCCACCCTGCAGTGAGTGGTGGCTCTTGGAGCTGGCTGTCACCGGCTGCCAGCTGAACTGCCCCTGAAGCTGAGAGCTGGAGAGGAAATGATTACACCAGCATTACCGTGCTGACACACCATTACTGGAGTCAATACTGGCCTAAAAGGGGAGTAACACAGTGTGGGATGAGGACCCGACTTCTGCCGAAATCTCCCATCCCTCCGGCAATACCTGGAATTCATGTGTTCCCCCTCCAGGGTCTGAGACACCCGGGGATCAGCGGGGCCGCTCCCTCTTCGGAGACAAAGGCAACACCACTCCTCCGATAAGGAAATTCAAAGCGTTTCCTTGGATTTATCAACACCCAAAGTTTCCTGGCCCACGGAGTTTTTGCCCATGCAGGGTATGAGCTGGCTCTCATCTCCTCTGCTGTTGCATAAGATATGGAGAGATTTGACAGAAATTAGCAACCCGTATTTTATTCTGCTGTGTATCACTGTTGCTGACAACAGTGGAATAACAACTTTGGAAGAGAAGATCCTATGGAATCCCAATTTACAAAGAAGAAAATTGAGGCATATGGAGGAAAACGACTCCCCGGGAAATAGAAGCCAAGAGTCCATGTTACAAACTCACTGTTAGGTGTCATGCATTTGGTAAACACCATGGTCAATAAAGAAGTGGTAAATGTAATCTGTTTCAGCAACGCATTGGGAAACACCCTGATTAGCATCCTTGTTATTTCCTGTGAAGAAGATGCACCAAAGGACAGTAAAACTGTGCCATGTATTGCAGGCTCAGTTCCAGATGAAAGTTGGAAGAAACAGAACCATAAGCACAAAGTGACCAAGAAACCCGAGGTTCTGTACAGTGACCACCAGTACCTGGACAGGTTCAACTGAAGGGAAATAAATTACCCCAACTGGATCGTTAGAAAGTGAGTTACTGGGTTGGTTTGGTTTTTTGTTGAAAGGTAACCCCGCAGCAATTAGATACCAATCACATCACCACCACAAAGTCACAAACAGGAAAGGAGCTCCAGTCCAACATACGCAGCCAGGTTTCTCTAATCCCTTTTTCCTTTCAGGCAAATTCCAGGCTATTCCCGCCAGCCCGCTGGACCCTCGCTGATCAATTATCCTGTTGAACTGAAAGTGAACCTGCTGCAAAGGGTTACGGTGGCTGCAGTGTCCCAGCCCTAACAGCAGAGAAAACAAGATGGATAAAACTCTCGAGAAGAAAGAACAGTGGTAATAATACTGATGGCCAGCTTAGCAGGTGTCTAACACGGACTATTTGTTTTGTTGCATTAAATAAAAGGAGCATAATAGAATAAAGTGTAAAAACTATTGTGGTTTTTTAAAGGATTGAAGTGCTACTTTTGAGAGACTACTGTATGTCTTTCACAAGCCCTAAAAATATGAAGAAGGGTGCCACGGGCACAATACCTTCCTGATTTATAGCCATTATTTTCCCCTAAATCCTATCTAGCAAAAATTATGCCCATCCTTTGGAAGGTGTAACAAGAGCCTTGAAGTGCGTAGCTCTTTGAGCTTATAGCTTCAGAGGGGACACAGAGGACACCACGAGAAGTAACGTTTACCAAGCTGAGTTTCACCTGTCCTGACACCAAACTGCAAGTGCCAGGCTGGACTGGCCACCAGTCACTGCTCAGGGGTCATTCTCCTCCTGGCTGCTTCGTTAAGAGTGTCAGCAAAAGGGCCATTTAGTAATTAGGCCATCCATGCTCTGCAAGCAGCATCCAGAATGACCTGCCTTACAGAGCTCACTGATCTTCCTTTGAAAAGTAAAAAATTTCTGTCACCACCAACCTGGACTCATTTTTAACTGGTGTCTGCTTTTATATCTGACCCATTTTTCTGTGGAAGTCTGGAACTTACAGGTTAGGACACCACAGAATGGATATTGTTCAAAACTTTGCATGTTGTACTCTCAGATTTTCTCCTCTGATTTAAATTTTACAGTCTGTTCTCTCTTGCCCAACTGCCCCCCTCCTTTTATTCTTTAAAAAAAAAAGAAAAAGGTTTTTCCAGAAAAAAGATGTGGTTACGTTTTTTGCCACAGCACAGCACTTAGTTTTCAAGAATTCTGTCACTGGAATTTGTGAGGATTATCTCGATCTGGAAAAAGATTCCCCCTTCCTTCATTCGTACCGTGGGCAGGTACTAACAAGTCGTGGTATGTAATGAATGTCAGAGAACAAATCTCAGCAGGCTGCTGACAGAGCACTGACATACAGCGGTGACACGCGTTACCTCCTGGGCCCTACGACTCCACACGCCGTCCTACACCAACTCACCTTCAGCCGAAGACAACGGCAACAAGTGTTAAAGCTCATGATCTCATGAGCAAACGAACCTGCCATTTCACAACCCAGCAAAGCTCTAACAAGTATTCGCACCGTCCTAACTGTAAACCTACGAAATTCTTTTCAACAGATGTGATTAATTTGCCGCGGTGTTGCCAACCCATCACACTTTCAAAAGTCATGAGTCAATCCCCAAAAGCTCATCAGATAGGCTTAAAAGGGATCTCTCTCTCTTCATATATAAATAGATGTATATATATAAACACGCATATGGATTACCGCTTGCCTTTGGGATATCGAATCTTCAGGACTGAGGATTCATTTCAAATTTTCAAACTTTTTGCTGCAACTAAGGGAACTTAAGTAGCTATTTTTAATAAGCAGGTGAAATTATAACAGGAAAGATTACATTCAGGCTCTAACTCATCTTCAAACTAGAAAACAGTATGTTCTGTTGTACAACATGATTTTGGAAGACGCTATACAATTCAAATTATTGAACTCTGAGACGACATTTCTGGCCAGTAGTTTTTAAGGGGCAGCTTCAGAAGTTGTGGCATTCAGGGAAAAGATCCCAGCTGAGATCAGGATCTGAAACTGCCCGGTCAGTCAGAAATTACACTTTCAAAAATCTCCTTTCAAAGATTTCAAAAATCTCCTGGATTATAGTTACAGTACATATGTTTCCATTTAAAAGATAACAATTCTTAGACGATAAGAGTTAAGTATAAATAACTGACAAACTCAAATAACGGACCAGTGGGCATCATTGTGAATTAAGTGAAACAGGTACGTTTCCTGCATTTTCTATGCAGTTTAGGAGAAGCATTTGCTCTGATGAACAGGTTGCTTAGCATGGAGTCTAAACAAAAACTGTTCTAATGAAAGCGCATCTGATCATCTTTCTTATTAAATAAGTTAAAAGCTTATAACTTGTTCCAAGAACATCCTACCTTCAACAAAGCAGTAATCAAACTGGAAACTTCCTAATATCAGACCCTCTGGAGATCTGGAATATTTCTTCAGTTGGGCTAAAATACACTACTTGAGTGGTTTTATAAAGAAACTTTTTTCAAGCTCCAACAGGGTAGATTTAGACTGAACATTAGGAAAGAATTCTTCACGGAAAGGGTGGTCGGGCATTGGAATAGGCTGCCCAGGGAGGGGGTTGAGTCACCATCCCTGGATGCATTTAAGAGACGATTAGATGTGGTGCTGAGGGATATGGTGTAGGGGAGGACTTTGTAGAGTAGGGTAGATGGTTGGACTCGATGATCCCAAGGGTTTCTTCCAACCTAGATGATTCTATGATTCTATGATTCTAATTTTATTTTTTTCCAGTACGCGAACGTAGCAAGAACCAAAAGAGTTAATGCAATCCTAAAGCCTAACCCAAATACCCCCAAAGTCAAGGGAGGTCTTTGCTGATTTTGATCACGTCCTAGGTGATGTTGGACAGACAGCACCCAGGGTGGCCATGCCCTGGTTTCTGCAGTGTTTGTACAGATGGACCAGTCACACTGTGTGCTTGATTTGAATTGGTATTTTTTCCTAGAAAGGCCATCACAATTTTTCACTGGGTTATTGCATCATCAGTCAGAGATACTTTAAAATATTTGCAGGTATCAATGGCTACAATCTCTAACCCGTTTGAAGTGGCCAAAATTACTGTCTATGCTGAGAGTGAGACACAGAGGTCAAGTGATTGCCCAGGAGACCTGAGTGATCCTCTGAGCCCTGCCCAAAGCAAAGGCAGAACGTGGATCAGAACGAAGGGTCACAGAGCAGCAGGAGAGCACCATCAAGGCATGCCAGCCCCTCCAGTAAGTCAGCTGGACCAGTAAGCCCTGGTAGAATTAAATCTGGCCAGGGATATCAAGGGCAACAAGAAAAGCGTCTACAGGTACATCAGTGAGAAAAGGAAGATTAAGGAAAATGTGGGCACTCTCCAGAAGAAAACAGGAGACCTGGTCACCCAGACTGTGGAGAAGGCTGAGGGCCTCAATGTTGTTTTTGCCTCATTCTTCACCAGCGAGTGCTCTGGCCGCACCGCCCAAGTGACAGAAGGCAAAGCCAGGACTGGGAGAATGAAGAACCACCCACTGTAGGAGACGATCAAGTTCCAGACTATCTAAGGAACTTGAAGGTGCACAGGTCCATGGCACCTGATGAGATACATCCACAAGTCCTGAGCGAAGTGGCGGATGAAGTTGCTAAGCCACTATCCATCATATCTGAGAAATCATGGCAGTCCAGTGAAGTTCCCACTGACTGGAAAAAGGGAAACATTACCCCAATTTTCAAAAAGGGAAAAAAGGAAGACCAGAGGAACTACAAGCTGGTCAGTCTCATGTCTATACCTGGCAAGACCGTGGAGCAGATCCTTCTGGAAACCATGCTAAGGCATATGGAAAATAAGGAGGTGACTGGTGACAGCAAACATGGCTTCACTAAGGGAAAACCGTGCCTGACAAATTTGGTGGCCTTCTACACCAGGGTTACAGCATTGGTGGATAAGGGAAGAGCAACTGACATCATCGACCTGGACTTGTGCAAAGCATTTGACACTTTCTTGTGTGACACCCTGGTCTCTAAATTGGAGAGACATGGATTTAACCAATGGACCACTCAGTGGGTAAGTCATTGGCTGAATGATTGCACTCAAAGAGTTGTGGTCAACAGCTCAATGTCCAAGCGGAGACCAAGGATGAGTGGTGTTCCTCAGGGGTCAGTGTTGGAACCAGTGCTGTTTAACATCTTTGTTGGTGACATGGACACTGGGATTGAGTGCACCCTCTGCTAGTTTGCTGATGATACCAAGCTGAGTGGTGTGGTTGACACGCTGAAGGGAAGGGATGCCACCCAGAGGGACCTGGACAGGCTTGAGAGGTGAACCTTATAAAGTTCAACCAGGCCAAGTGCAATGTCCTGCACCTGGGTCAGGACAACCCAGGCACAAATACAGGTTGGGCGGAGAATGGCTGGAGAATGGATGGAGAGCAATCCTGAGGACAAGGACTCGAGGGTGTTGGTTGATGATAAGCTCAACATGAGCTGGCAACATGCACTGACAGCCCAGAAACCACCTGCATCCTGGGCTGCATCCCCAGCAGCGTGGCCAACAGGGTGAGGAGGGGGATTTTGTCGCTCTGCTCTGCTCTGGGGAGACCTCACCTGGAGCACTGTGTCCTGCTCTGGGTCCCCAACATAAGAAGGGCATGGACCTGTTAGAGTGAGTCCAGAGGAGGCCATAAAGATGATGAAGCCCCGCTCCTACGAAGGCATGCTGAGAGAGTTGGGGGTGTTCAGCCTGAAGAAGAGAAGGCTCCAGGGAGACCTTAGAGCCCCTTCCAGTACCTAAAGGGGTTTCAGGAAAGCTGGGGAGGGACTCCTGATCAGGGAGTGGACCCATAGGACGAGGGGTAACTGTTTTAAACAAGAAGAGGGGAGATTTAGATGAGATCTCAGGAAGAAATTCTTTCCTATGGGGGTGCTGAGACCCTGGCCCAGGTTACCCAGAGAAGCTGTGGCTGCTCCATCCCTGGAGGAGTTCAAGGCCAGGCTGGATGGGGCTTTGAGCAACCTGGTCTGGTGGGAGGTGTCCCTGCCCAGGGAAGGGGTGTTGGAACTTGGTGATCTTTAAGGTCTCTTCTTACCCAAAACATTCTATGATTCTATGAACTATAAGGTGGCACCTCCTTTCTGTAAGACTAGTGCTCTTCCCAGTAGAACTGAGCTCCTAGCAGACACACAGGGAAGAAAATTGCATTAAATTGAATTCGTGGTTTTGCATATACTGTTTACACTTGCTAACATGCAATAAATGCTCCATCAATTCTCTGTTTCAGAAGTAAAAATGTGTTAATTCTGTACAGGTGCCAATTCTGCTCATGGAATTTACACTTTGAACAAGATTAACTTTGAGTTTCCCAGTTTGAACAAGTCATCAGATAACTTTGGATTTTAAAGGTATTTATTTCTCTTATGTCCCCCTAATTTGATATAGTTTCCCTTTTCAATGGGCACTGAGGATACTTCGTAGCCTTTCCAGATTCATTTGGTGTCTTACAAAATCAAGAAGATACTGTTCAGATTCATGTAGTTCAGCACAGCAGCAGCCACTACTGTTCCAAAACAAGTAATGTGCAGCAATATGTATCGATACTGACATTCTGAAAAGTAATTCAGATGCTGCTTTTGCTTCTTTTTTTGCTTCCACGTCTGTCTTTAATGTATTTC
This sequence comes from Tringa tobata, assembly GCA_033628505.1. Classification (NCBI taxonomy): domain Eukaryota; kingdom Metazoa; phylum Chordata; class Aves; order Charadriiformes; family Scolopacidae; genus Tringa; species Tringa tobata. The sequence continues at coordinate 212,997 of JAHREE010000512.1, forward strand.
ATTTTTCTCAGGGCCAGAGAGCTTTCATTTACAGTGCCACACTTGCACAGGAGGTACAGGGATTTCCTACACCCATCGTGCATAAAAGATTCTGGCACAGGAGCACACAACTCCCACACTACTACTATATTTGTCTAAAACAAGCATAGACACATCATAGAGACAACAAACTGTGATAATAGAACATTATGAATGTGCAATACAGCTTCCAAGTATTTGGAAATGATCTCCTACAGCATCTCAGCAGCTGTGCCAGAAAAGTTGCTGTTTGGACTTTTTGGGCTTGATCCTCCATGTCAAATTCTGCAGTGTCATATCCATCCAAATAAAGAGGAACAAAGACATTGAACAACTGATCCAGTTAGAAAAAAATCACTATTATTAACAGGGAACAGCACTGTGAGTCTCAAAGAGGAACATCACAGGTCCCTTTGCAGCACAGACACATCAGAGGAAAAGCTGTCCATAAAGAGACAAGAAGTTGGGGAAACAAAGGCACACAGACTTTCTAGATAGCAGCTGGGCATAAGAAATATTCCCCTAGAACATAATTTCCTTATATATGCTTCCTTTTTTATTTAGAAAATAAATAAATAACCACAAAACTGCCATCAGTCTGGAATAACTTTTGTTTCTATCTGTACAGGACTAGGTACAGGAACAGGCCTAGACATAACGGGCTCTGTGACTGTAAAGAGTTGGTTATTCTCTTAATTTTTCCTTGATCAGAATAGAATGATGAATTTGCTGTTGCGTTTTTGAGTTTGCTAGTGAAAACACTAGATTTATACATTAAGGAGACACCTAAGAGATTCCTATTTTGATCTGAGAACAGATGAAAGAAATACCCAACCCCAGCAGCAGCAGACCTGATGCTGTTTGATTGACCCCTCATTTCTGGCTGGACTCTATACGGTCTCAAAATACAGAATTGCTCTCCTGCAGCTGGGGAGTTCAGAATGTTTTTCACATGTCTGTCTAATAAGAGTTCACCCTCTACTACTGCCTTTTCCAATGCTAGTAAAGTCTCCTACACTTGGCCAGGTATTTTTCTGAAACCTGAAGGAACTTTGAAAGTACTGCTCCTTGACCAAATCTAACTGGAAATAAACTCAGTATCAGAGACTGGTGGGACAATCCCACTAGTTCCTTAGAAAATGAGCTAAAATGATAAGGGTTGAAGAAATGAGGAAAATGACAACAAAACCTCCTTTTCAGCTATTAAACCTAACAGTCTACATACAGTTTAATTGCTTACTCTGTTTTCAATTTTGAGCAAATGCTGTTGTAATCATCAAGTAAAAACAGGGTTTAGGTATGCGAGATAAGTTTGTGGATAATGTGAAAGAAAAAATGTTGAGGTATACTATACCTTGACTATTTACATTCCTGTTTTTATAATTATCTTAATTAAAGAGTAATTATTTCACTTACAGATAGGCTTATCTCTGACATGAAACTACCTGTCTACCATAAAAAAAATTGAAAAACATCAAAATTGCATTTTTTACTGCCTTTAATAGCTGTTCTGTTCTTCAAATGCTGTCTTCACCACAAGGAAAATACATTGTTATACTCACTTGGTATTCACGGTTTGTAAAAAGCAGTCAGGTTGCTAATAATGGAAGCAGGATTTCCAGAAGCACAGAATTAGCTGCTTAACAAAAATACGCTTTCACCTTATGTGAAATAAAAAACAAACCCATAAACTCCTAACGTAAGGTTAGTCATGAAAATTTAAGACTAGCCAACAGTAAAGCAAGGACTCACGGCCAAAAATTTGTGAGGTTCCTCGTGCTGACTGTCTGTCTGTCTCTACTGCTGCTTCGTGCTGGGGGAGAGCACCCAGAGAGACCAGACCCCAGGCCTTCACCTGGAGATCCCCGGAGGTGGAGCCGGATGCAGGTGCCCTGGATGTTTCTGCTGCTAATGGGAGCTATCAACCAAACTCATCATCAAGTTATCTTTTGGCTGGCATCTGCGCTCCAGAGTCCCTTTACAAGACAGAGCCAGATCTCTCAGGACCCTTTAGGGATCCACAAAGAAGTGCTTCTATGTGTAGATAATCAAAACCAGGCAAGTAAGAGGTAAGATAAACACAGGACATGTATTTTCACTAGGAATGACCTGTCTTCCAGCCACTTGACACCTCACCTGCATTAAGCCCGAGATCAAAGTGGGACAAAATAGCGGAACAATCTCCTGGCAGTTGCTGGGTTACTATTCTGCACGGAGAGCTGGCAGGAAAGTCGGTGGGACGTCAAATTAGGTCAGTTCACAAAACTTAACTCACATATCTTAAATACTGCTGAGAATATAAATTAGGTAAGGTCTTAAAAAGCTGCCAGAAGTGATAGCCAACCTTACTGCTCACTGGGACCAAGGGAAGTACTCACCAGTAGGTCCATCTTTGTTTTCAGTGTGTGTGCTGTTTAAATACATATTATTTAACTCCTTTCCCTTTCCCTTCCTCCTCTCCNACGTGGAGGCAGTGGGGAGTGCGGGGGGTGCAGGAGCCCAGCCCCGCTCCCCTGGCCCCCACGGAGCCCACGGGGTCAGGTAGCCCATGGAGCCCACGGGGTCAGGTAGCCCATGGAGCCCACGGGGTCAGGTAGCCCATGGAGCCCCGCAAGCCCCAGCTTTCCCAGGCACATCACTGGCTATTAGCAAGAAAACAGCAGTTGTTCTGAGGATTGTGCTGGTTATAACGATTATTTATTATTGGATTCTTTCTTCCTCAGGGTGCTTATTTTTCTTTTTCTTTCGCTCATTCATTCTTTTTCTTGTTTTTCTTTGTCTTCCTTTCCTCCTTTCCTTTCCTTTCCTTTCCTTTCCTTTCCTTTCCTTTCCTTTCCTTTCCTTTCCTTTCCTTTCCTTTCCTTTCCTTTCCTTTCCTTTCCTTTCCTCTCCTTTCCCTTCCTCTCCTTTCCTTTCCTCTCCTTTCCTCTCCTTTCCTCCTTTCCTTTCCTCTCCTCTCCTCCTTTCCTCTCCTCTCCTCCTTTCCTCTCCTCTCCTCCTTTCCTTTCCTCTCCTTTCCTCTCCTTTCCTTCCCTTCCCCTTCTTCTCCTTTCCTTCCCTTCCCCTTCCTCCCGTTTCCTTCCCTTCCCCTTCCTCCCCTTCCCTTTCCTTTCCTGTTGCCTTCCCTTCCCTTTTCCCTTTTTTAAATATCAGTAAATGGTGAACTCATGCTTACTCAAAGGCTTTACTGCATAGCTGAGCCTAAGCTTGTTTCTACTTCAATCCAAATAACATGGGAGCAAATACAGAAGCTGGATTTCCAGCAGAGCTGTGCTTGCTGGCACCAACTGCTTTACTGCTCGCTGAGAAGATGGTGAGGGGCTGTGTAACAACATCAACAGCTTTTCTACTCCCTGTTGTACATTGCAGGCCCAGCGGCATCTACCGGTTTCTGTGTCACAGAGGAAGGCACTGCATTTGTGGCATTAAAACAAAACAAAAAGTACAAGTTCCAACGCACCAGAAGAAGCGTGGAAGTGCCCGTGGCTGGTGCAAAGCAAGACGCAGGGGACTGGCCTTTCCTCCCCAAGGAGGGACAAGCACAACGCTGAATTAGTGGCACTTCACCGGTCTAAAACATGCTCTCCAAACACCAAGCCACTTCACCTCCACTGCCCCTGCCTCTTCCACCACGAGGACTTTCATGTTTAGTACATACACTTCAAAAGCTGTTCCTTCCACGAGTCATTTCAGGGCAGGGATCAATAACGTATGTTAGGGTTATTCGTTTATAGTAGCAACCAACTCCCTTCAGTGATATTAACATTCACTAATTTGCGACATTTTGTGTTGCCAGACTGTTTGAGAGCACTCACAGGGTTTGCTGAATGCTGTTAATTATGTTGCTGCTACTAAGCAGAATACACTTCCTTAAAAAGACCCAAGAAAACAAAACAAACCCAGAAAAACCACCAGTCCCTAACAACCCACAAAAATCACTTCCATACAGCGCCTAAATCTTTTTACTTTTAAAAAGTAAAGACAGAAAAACTACCAAATACATGAGACAATGCAGCTGTATTGGAACAATTGCATCAAAGATATGAAAAGGCTGACATTTATAGCAAGATAAAACACTTTTACTTATGTAAAAAAGTAACAGTTTTAGTTATGTAAATAGAAAAATTAATGAATTTGTCCAGCTTATGTGTTTTACCAAAACAAAGTGAATTTCCAAACCAGACCAAATTAGTCTGCGATGACACCATTCAGCTGCAGCCTATGCATACACTGGATTTGTTTCTCCTGCAGCATGTTTTGCAAGATAACCTGAGTGCTGGGGGAGGCTTATTCCATCAGACTTACCCAAAAAGAATTTGCTAAATATTGGCAAAAAGTTTTGACTCTTATTCGAATCAACTGGAGGTTTCCTCTAAAATTTTGCGTTAGGATTTCTCTCCAGAAGCGGAGCTGTGGAATGCTGAAAGTGCCCGTCCTGGATGCGTAAATCTCTGCAACGCGCAGAAAGTCTGGGTTTGAAAACAGGTTTCCTTTGTCTCTATTCTGCCCTCCAGTGGTTTCCCAGCGGGAGAGGTCAGGACACATCAAAACAAAAACCACCACCAAGGAAAATGTAGTAGCCTGCTCCTGGCTTAACATACTGAGCGGTGTCAGAAACAGCAGCGGTCAAATGCTAAAATGAAAGAAATTAAGATCATGTTTTGTCTGATAAAGTAATAAAGTGTGAATAAAAGAGAGTTCCTGAAATAAGTGCTTCTCAACCCTGATTAAGCTCGTTAAGAAGTAAGATCACTTTGCAAGTATAATTTTCAAAGCCTCATGTAGAAGACAGATTTTAATTGAATCTTTCTGAATTATATCAGAGATCTACATGCCTAGCTATACAGTAAAATGTCTATTGATACTAAAGGAGCCACAGCTTTTGGTCATGGTTTATTCTTACAAAACACAACCTCTTCTTTTTGGAAGAAATTGCTCTTCTCATCTAAACCCTGATTTTAAAAGTGCATTTTTCCAAAGCAGCTCTGCCTTGTACTCTGTGTTTGGGAATATGCTTGGTGTTAAATTTGCTACGGCATCACAATCCACACAACACAGCTGAGAGGGTGGCGGGGGGCTCTGTGTCTGCACGATGTATACCCTGGAAATATACTTCAAAAGCATTACAGGCACATTTTTACATAGAATAAAAATTCAGCTTCTGTGCTCTATTGAAATTCTGGTTCTCCCCTGCAAGAAGTATGGCTTGGGGAAAAGAAAGAGCTTAGATTTTAACCAGGTGCGGACTTTTTGTGGCCAGTGTGAAGGCCAGTGCCTGGCCATTAGCACTGCATGGTGTGGTGTCCACCTGGTGGGTTTTATGCTGCACGTGGCTGGTAAATGCTGTCATTAGCAGAAGAGATTAGCAGGACGAGGGAAGGAAACCCTCTGCTCCTGGCTGTTACCACCGGGGCTCCATCTGCAGAGCCGTCCTCAGGGACAAGCGTCTCTCACTCCTCAACTCTGCCTGGGCACTGGGTATCCCCCATTTACCCTCTGTCTGCTATTGCCCGTGTGAGACCCTACAGAGTCCAGATTCATTTGTTTTCTTCCCTCTGAGGTTACTCCACCTGATGTAGGTGGGGTCTGTTCAGGATTTCTTCTGTCACTCCCACATGGCTGTTTTTCAACCTGTGGTTTGACCTTCTGCTGTATTTTTCCCCCCGCGGCAATGTTCTTTCTAATTCCACCTTGTTACAACCTTCCCTGTTTTCTGTCTCTCTGTCACACCAACGCCTCTCCCCGCCTCTGTAGCCTCACTGTGTGGAGAGATCGATCCCTTCTACACATCTTCTCCCACTGCTGGTTGCTGGCTGAAGAAATATCACCCTGTAAAAGAGCTGGGAACGCGGCACCGTGTGGGACCACTCACAGAGCAGGGCACTGAACTCTAGTTGCAGTCACAGCTGAAATGGCAGGAAACTGCACAACCACAGCAGCTTTTGAGGCATTTTATTTATATATATATTTTTTTTGGAGGCACCACAGCTCAGCAGCAAAGCTCAGTGGCAGAAGGCCGTTTTCACAAATCCAGGGCTGAGGGACAGCCCTGCGATCTCCTCCTTCCCCAATTCAGGCAATAGGTTACAACCAATGAGATTTTAAAACATATACCTCTTGCACCCCTTTTTACATCACTCTGACTTTTGAGCTTTTAAACTTTTCCTGAAAACCAGGAAAGCCACTGCCTTGTAAGTGCAAACTGAGATCCTCTCTTAGTAGCAGGAATCCATTTGTTGTGACCCTCAGAAACCAAAGTATCTGGAGAGTTTCAGCCAGAGGTGATTTTTCTTAGTAAGCCATGAAAAGTTTGCATTTAAACAGCAACCGCACTGCTTTGCCACTCAGCTCTGCTCCGAGAGCTTATTATGGGCTTTCACTGGTCAGAGTGGTCCCAAAAACCAAAAAAGTGGGTCAAGAGGCCCCAAAAACCTCCTGGAACTTGGAGACAGTGCTCCTGCCCAGAGCACCAGCTTAAAATTTAACACATCAAACCTTCTTCCCTTGTCCCCAGTGTCATAAATCCACGCGTTGGTTTCTAAATAATAAAGACAGGTAAATTGAACTACTCTGTCATTTTTTTGAACCTCTAAATCATGTTTTCAAGTCTTTATAACACCAAGAAATCTCTAATTCTCAAAATACCTGATTTCTCATGGTTAAAAAAAAAATGCACCTGCAAAGAGAGCAGTCCACGTTGATCTGTTCATTGCCATTATGGATAGTTTACCTGCTGAGAAGAGGTTTAAGAAAGAAAAAAAACCACATCAGTCCCTCAACCACAGCAAGTCGACAAATGGTAATTATTTCTACACCACTAATAGGGGACTTTTGTTCCACTTTAACAAAGCCTAGGACAGTAGTAATTTGGTTCTGCAGTGTAATGGGGGTGGAAGAGCGTTTTCCACTGGAAGCTGATGAGCTTATTTCTCCTACAGCCCTCCACTGCAAACAATAAAATGCCACGTTCAGCCCACAGCAATACCTAAGTAGGATGTGGGTACGAGCTGTTATTCTGCTGAGCAGGTGGCATTAGACACTCTCCACATCCATATGTCCTTACTTCATGCACGATACGGTGTGGAGGCTCCATGCCCTGGTTTTCTTTCCAGCTTCTGCCACTCACTTTCCATTCAAAGCCTAAGCAAGTATCTTCGTGGAGTTTTAGTAACTAAGGCTAAAATTACAAACCATTCCTTTCCCCTACGTATCAGCTGCCTCAATTCCATGGCTATGGCATTTTTTGACGTTAGAGCTCCCTGAAGGTTGATGCCTCTGCACACATGCAGAATCAGCCCTGCATTGAGACCTGCACCCAGTCAAGACCTGAAGCCCAGCTATTTCTCTGCCTGCGTCCTGCAAGAGACTTGTGACAGTAGGTATTACTGAAGGATGCACAACGCACAAAGACAAGACCATGTTCCTTCCAAAATATGTACCGATTTCTGTAAAGTTCTGAGAAGCAGTAGTGGATATCGTTTTTACAGTAGCCTGACTTTGAGAAGTAGGAGATATAAGTTCAGTTATGCCCCCAAGAGGGGCTGAAGGCCATATCCCTCACCTTCCCAACTGCCACTGTCCAGTCTGTGGAAGATACCACCCAGTAAGCAGTACATAATTGAAGATTCAGAGGTGGACAAGGTCTTTTTAGCATCCTCATTTTGGAGATGTAAGGGCCACTGACTAAGTTCTGGTCCCAGCTTCCACGTTTGCTTACACATCTTGGATTTCAGAAGTTAGGAAGAAATTCTTTACTGTGAGGGTGGTGAGACCCTGGCCCAGGTTGCCCAGAGAAGCTGTGGCTGCCCCATCCCTGGAGGGGTTCAAGGCCAGGCTGGACGGGGCTTTGAGCAACCTGGTCTGGTGGGAGGTGTCCCTGCCCAGGGCAGGGGGTTGGAACTAGATGATCTTTAAGGTCCCTTTCAGCTCTAACCATTCTATGATTCTAAGTTAGTTGGTAAAAAACGAAGTGACTACAGCAAAGGGCCACCACAGAGACTTGCAGCTCAAATGCAGCAAGAGGAGACAGGATGAAGTTATGAGCATGACGTTGAGAAGAAAACAGATACCAAAATTCTTGTGCCCAGAGCTTGTTCTGGCTGTCATTCCTGCTCACTGTACGGAAAACATACATGCACCTAATTACTGTTTTGAATGGACTGTCTAGATAATTCCCAAATGGTATTTCTGCTTCATAAGGCAGCTTTTCCCTTCAAAAGAGAATGACCGAGGCCCAGCACCCCCACCTGCCTGCAACATAATGAAACTTGTTCATGGTGAAGGCACGATTTTTGCCCACACAACAGATACCTGGAATGAGACCAATTTCACACTTATAATTAATCTAATATAAAGAAGGAAGCACAAAGCACACACGAAGCATGACAGAGGCATGGAAACAGATACCTGAAAAGGAGTTAGTCTCCTATATATCTTTACAGAGTGGAGCGTAACTGCTGATTTGTGGAGGGCACTCCAACACCATGGGGATGGACAGTACTAAAAAAAAATAACATCTGAAAAGAGGTCAAAAGCTGTTGTTTCACCTCCTGTTTCTGAATACTTCACTTTCAATCAACTCAATTACATTACTCAAGATTTCCTCCATGACAGCACACTGAACTGGTCCAGTGAAGTCCTGGTTAGACCCACTTCACAAAGACTTAGAATCCATGAGCTAAGCTTTCCTCTCAGTGCCACCCGAGTGACTGAAATAGTAGAGGGAGTTTCTCTGATCTCACACAACTAACTGTAAAGGGAGGGTAGCGTTTGGCTCTAGCTGAGACCATTAAAACATTTTGATTGATCCTTGGGAGCCATTAGGAAATGCCATCAGTACCTGTGTACCGACACAATTGTTGTTTTGGGTAAACTTCTGTTGTGCCCGGAGCCAAGATTATACAATGTACAATAAGAAACGGAGAACAGGGCACCAGCTTCCCATTCCTGTCCCACCACATGACAGGCTTTTTTCCAAAGGGAATGTTTAAACATTCTCTATTTAATGTTTAATCACAGATGTGGAGAAAAGGGGAAGGAAAAAAGGGAATTAATAATTACGTTACTAAAATTAGTTAGAACCACCTGCAAAATTATGCCCTTCATAATAAGTGAACATGGAGAAGGAAATGAGAGCCATCTTTAATGATTGCTAATAATTGTTAATAATAATCTCTATTATTACTATGACAAGCTCCCAAAAAAGCAGTGCTGATCTTTAACATTAGTTCCTCCAGGTGATCAGAACACTCATTTTTTTTTAATATCATGGTAAAACCTACAATCTGTGCAGTTTTCTCAAACAGCAACTATTCGGCAAGCGCCAGCTACTGTTCTGATAATTCTTTTCTGGTTCGTTAGTGAATCTTCTCTCACCCATTCCATCAGAATGTCTCTGGTTCGTTTCCCATCACTCGGTATTACGAAAAACAGCCTGGCGTTTAGTCAAACTAGGACAGCTGGACTGATAAAGCCAGTGGGGGAAGCAAATAATTTGTCAAATCTCGCTGCTCCTAAACACAAAGAGCCCTGCAAATCAATACACGGAAGTGTTCTCAGTTTGATTCCGACTGCGGAGAGGAAAGGGCAGCACCGCGTTCACCGTCTCCGCACTAATTGAGTGAGAGTGCATTCTCTATCATATCTGCTTCTTACCAGAAAGGAAGTGTGCAAGATACTGTGTAAAACTCAAGGAGGGGGAAAAAAAAAAAAAAAAAGAAAACTAAGAAAAGATTTCTAGAATTGCACCTTCTTTAGATAAACACCCCCCCCATCCCTTCTTTACGCCCACACAGCTGAGTGCATGTCATCTGATGGATGATGTAGAATGGCACAGTTTCTCATCAATGAATCTTGGTGAACTTACAATTTCATACCAAAGTATGTGTAAATAGGCTAGGAAAATACAAATCCATGGTGATACCTTTAGTTACATTTATTTGTTTTCCATGTTATCATTCCACATGGTTATTACTTTGTGACATTTGTATTTTTGGAAACAAAACCTCAAGCCATGCATGCAATCCATTTGCCAAATTAGTGTTTAAGACTCCAAATTTTTGCTATTGTCATTCATCAAAAAGTTGTGGGGTTTTTTGGTGAAAAAATATTTGTATCTGTTAGGATTGATGTCTACCCTATCTGAACTTTAACCAACCAATGTGTTACCACTACAAGCTGGAATGTTTACCCACCTCCCCAAGCTGAAGTGGTCTATTAAAACATGCCCAAGGACTACGCTGAGAGCCCTCGTGTTTCTGAAAGGACAGTGGAGGAGTGGAGTCAACTACCGCAGTGTCACAGCTTGTTTAGGATTGTTGGCGAGTCAGTCGTTACCCCAAAGAGTTCAATTTTATGTTTCCCAGGAATACTAACGCCGAGAAAACTATTGCAGTGTTGTGACAGTTGTATCTACATTTCTTTTCATCTAAAACTATGATATATGTCTTTCTAAGAAATACGACTTTCACGCACTTTTGCTTCCCCCCTCGATGTCTTGGGGCTGGTACTTATTATCAAAAAGGAACGCAAGTACATTCTTCCCTGTGATGATGGCCTACAGAGAAAAACAGCATCTATTTTTCTCAACCCCTTTGCATATCTGACGTTGGTTTCATGCTTTCCAGGCGTGTACAAATCCTGCACACGGAGCTCTGCCTGGCTGAAGATTGGAGATGCTAATGTCTCCTCTTTGGGACTGGTTCACCTTTATACCAAAGGCTCATTTCTTAACTGCTCCAGACAGTTCGCCTCCCTCCCCTTAAGCTACTCAGCGCTGCTCCCCTGTTTTTTTTTCCCCTTGGGCTGGCTCCTAAGCGGTAGGAAAGCGGCCTCCAGACTCTGCGGCCGGCCCTGGCCTGGCTGGGGGCAGCAGGCTGCATTCCCAGCACTCCATTCCCAGCACAGCACTGGGTTCTTGTATCGCCAGACAGGTTTTTGAAAGATAGAAGCGGGATTAGGCGGGCTCGTATTCCTTTCGCATGAGTTCAGCCAGCCCGCAGCCGGCTCCGCGGCCGCCGTTGTGTAAGCGGGAATGGGCAGCCTGCCTCGACAAGACGCTGCTTACCCAGAAGGGGCAGGATCTACCCAATCTTTCAACATTGAGAAGAAGCCAAATTAACATAAGCCCTTTAACTTTCATGTTTGTGGACTCTTCTGTTACCCTAAAGCTTCAGCAATAACAGTGTTACGTTTGTATTTTTTAGTACGTGTCGAAAACATTTACACAAGCCAGGAAAGCAGCATGCATGTATAAAAACCATTGCACTGCTTCAAACGTTAGAACTACTGTACAAACCACCATTTCTTTGCCCCAAATCCTTTGTTGTGGCAGTGTGCAATATATCAGAGCTTATCGCCTTTGACATGACAAAGAATCTCCTACTGCCAGCATTCCCAGCTCACAACCAGCCAATTAATTCTCATTCCTCCATCAGGGCAAGTACTCCAGAGTTAATAACATACTAAGGAACACCTTCTTAAGGAAATTCTCCCTTTCTGGGATGTTTACACTTGTATGCTGAGAGGCAGAAAAAAAACTAAACCCCTTTTTCTCTAAAAAGAAAGCACGTGAAATAATGAGAAGAATCAGAGACATATGGGTTTGTTCTTTTTAAAGTGAATGTTAGGACTGTGAATGACAGCAATTCTTTATGGATACGCTGGAGCTGGCTGAATGTGAGCTTCTGTCTAGAAGGTGTCTAAGTGTATTAGTACAGCATGACAACGGAGCTACTAAGTCCTGTATCTACACAGCCCTGCACCCACAATGGCTGATCTCTGGTGTGTTTGAAGAGCAGAAAATCAACTGTCTGCAGGTTCCTAGACATACTGTGAAAATTAAAAGCCTGTTCAGGTGGTTTTTACTAGCCAACACAAGAACAAGAGACTGCAGATGAGTCTCTCAGAAGCTAGGAGTAACTTAACTGGGTGTAGAACAGTGCCCATGCTTTATTCCAGAGTAGACACTCAGCCCAAGAGCAGCACCAGACTCAACCAGATCCAGAAAGGATACAGCAGTACAGTCAGATCCCCAGAGTGAAAACTAAAACCCTAAGCTGGGTTCACAGGTTCTGTATGTGGTACAGGAGCTTAACAATTCGCTGTCAACGCTCAGCCAAGCAATTGAGCTAAAGTCACACTTGGTTTATAGTTACTGATAGCACTGCAATAAAATCTCATCTCAGCGTGTCTTAAATCCCAGCTCTCCCACAATGTGTTAGAAAGATTTGCACTGAAGTGACGGTACCCACTTAGAAACACAGTCCAGAAGTCTCTATGAGTAAAAAAAGCCTACCCCTTTATTCTCAAAAACCCAAACATAGCACTTTGTTGAAAGTGGAGGTGGAAATGCAAGCGGTTATACCATTCACCACAGCAATGACTCTCTGGCTCTCCCTCACAGCATCATGCCCTAACCACCACCCAGCAGCTTATTCTGCGTGGTCACACTCTCTTCTGCTGGAGCCAGAGCATCACTCAACAAAACTGTACTGAGACAGCAAGGGGGAACGAGTGTACAGTGCAGGGAATACAGCGCTCACCTGCGAGGGAACAGTCCTGTCATCTGTTTCCATCCCTCCTGCTGTATTTGGTTCTCAACTTAGCACAGTAGAAGGACAGAACTAGGCCTGGGAACAGGGAACCGAAATCTCTCCTTCTAAATGACTTCCCCAAGAGCCACACTTACTCCTTCCCCTCTGTCTGGCCTAATGGAAACCGTTTCCAGTTTGGAAGTTTAACTGTCTAGAAGTTTAACAGTTTAAGCATTCTCCTTCGAGGTAGGAGTCGAAGGTATTAATGCAACCAGACAGAGGAGGGAATTCTCTCTCTCTCACTTTCTGACAAATCCCTTAGGACATTGAATAGCAGGTTGAAGACCAACAAACTTAAAATTAAATTTAAAAAAAAAAAACAACCCCAAAAACCCCCAGAGCTCTTGCATTTCTGCAGGAAGTCTGATCCTGTCTGTGCCAATTGTGCAGGTCATGTTTCCTATTTACATGATATTTTCTTGAACACGACAACCACATTGGTAGTAACACCAAGTATAAATGCTGCTTTCTAGGACAGAAATGGATTGCAAAATCCTTTCAATGGTAGCTGAAAATGATTTTTTTGGAACACAAAATCACCGAGTTTCCGCTGCACAAGTCTATCTGCTAAGACTGGAAGTTGCTTGCCTTCAGTCTGGAGCCAAAGGAACCTTCTGTTGCAGCATTACACATTGATGGGAACGTCTGGTAGGTGGAACTGAGACACCTAATGGCTGTTTGGAGCTGCACAAAGCCATTGAACATTGAAACTTACATTACAAGGTAAGAGAAAGAGAAGTGGTTTAGTGGGCACAGTGCAAACAAAACTGCCAAAGAGCCATATTTAAGAAGCACTTCATTAAATGTTTTTTCTGCATCATCTGTTCTATGTTAATTGTATACAAACATTTTGTATTTCAGATAGATAATTCTTTTCCCCCGAGTTCAGGTCCTCCCAAGAGACCTGAATGGTAACGTTTACACTGAAGTAGGAATGAGTGATACGGATCTGGAGAGCACCAGATATAGGCACCTAGAAATATATTTTTTAAACAAAACAGACCAATTGATATGAAAGTATTTACTGCATTACTGTATTGACTTAATCAATGTATAACAACACAGTGCAATATGGCATCAAGACACTTATGTACCTTACAGAAAAGTCTCCTTTCTGAAGCTGTATATGATACAGCATCCCAAGCAGAGACTCTGTAAAGAAAAATGATGTCCATTTACCTCGTGTCAGTAAAATTATTACCCATTTTATATTTAGCTAACAGACAAAAAAAAGTTATAGGGCGTGAGCAGACTTTTGCAGGAACATCCTTTGGCAGCTGATTCACTGAGAGACATTGACTGTGGCCTTGGGAGGAGAAGGCTGCGAGATTAGCTTTTTCCTTCTGGTGGGAGGAAGGCCCGTCGCCTGCCTGATTGCAACAGAGGCAGAATAAATGACGTCAAAAGAGGTTGCGGGGGGGCATTAATATATGCCAAGAGGTATCATATTCACATACGCCAGCTGAGGGTTGGGTAAGAGTCATGGATGGCTCACCATATCTCTTCAGAACTATAAATCACCTCCTTCCTGTCTGTTCGACCTCTTCTGTCCTACTTTACATTCAGGAAATACTCACACACCTCGTGCCCCCATGCCCAGTGTGTGAAGGGTACGCAGAAAACAGCTCCTGCCACTCTGCTCTGGCACTGCAAGCTGAGACACAGTCCTCGGTGTGATTGTTAACATTATCTGCACTACACACATCCAAATGGGGTGGAATATATTGAGCAGAGGAAGGGAGCGGAGGAGAGATGATACGTGAGATGTAAACAAATGTCAATGGATGGAGCACTCCTAATTACCTAACTGAAAGGTACAATAATTTCCTTTTCAGTTACAATCAAAGAGAAAGTATTTTTTGAGGAGGAAAACTAGTTCTGGGCTTCTCTCTTTTTGCTTTTTAAATAGGTAATTTAAATGTGTCTCTCATGCTTTCAGATATTAGATTATTTCTGGCTGAGCATAATCACATCCCACTGCATTCCTATCTGCTAAAGTGAGATAATGTATCCGCATCTCTAGTCAATGTTTCTTTTCCCGGAGCACTGTAATGCAGCCCTTTGTCTTAATCGATAGATCACAAAGACACATCACAGCTCCGGAGTTACTCAGGAATAACAGGTGACGTTTTTCATCTCCAGTTTATGTATTCAGGAGATGACAAAATGACGCACACGCCAGGCCGGATTGACGAGCTGCTGGTGCACAGCGTATGTGCACGGACTGGTGATAAAACTGAGTGGAGCCCCTGCAGCCCAGCCGTACAGAGTACCTGCCAGAGCAGCACAGGCAGGCAAGAGAAATCATTTAAATGAAAAGTAATCACTCCTTCGAACAGCATTTCACACAAGTATGTGTGCGTGACTGGAGTAATTTATACACACGCACACAAAGAGAGACTGAATTAGGGAAATATCATCGTTGCTAAAATAAAGAAAATTAGCCACGCTTATGCAAAGCTGTGTTAAAGTCCCACATCTGCAAGAAAACTCCCTTCCTGTCCTTTTGCAATCAGCTGACGGGGTTGGTTTGCTGCTATTTCAGCCAGAGAGTGCCATTCACCGGAGCACACAGCAGCCTGGTCCTGCTCAAACGGAACATTTTCTTAATGTTCTTTCTTAAAAAAGAAGTGTGCACCTTAGTCTTTAGAAAAAAGGAGAAAAAGTGCTTTCACCTGAGATCTGGACCTGATGACACATGGGGTTGCTATCTTTGCTGTCAGGTTTAATGCTATAGTGCAGAGCACTCTTAGGGAACCAGTTATTTGTGCCCCCAGGCAGGTCTCTGGAGCCCTGAGAATGGCTCAGGGTTAAGTAAAAAGATTGGGCAACATCCCAGTAACAATATACCCAGCTTCCCCAGAAGCATTTGCTCTCCATTGTTTCCTAGTGGTATTTTCCATTTGCTTCCTAAGTGTTTACATCTCTTGTACGCAGTGGGCTCTTCAGGATAGCCAAGCAATAGAGAACGCTCGTCAGGAAGTCTCAGAGCATGGAGGGCGAAAGACTACAATGGCTTTAGGAGACAAACTGGGCCAAGACAGGCAGTGCCCAAAGCTCATAATCTGCCTGCAATTAAGATACTACCTAAGCAAATAAGCATGTCCAGCCTGGAGAACTTGAGCCAGAACTGCCTGCAAGGAGTCCCTAGGGCAGGGAAACTTAAAGAAGATACAGGGTGCAACTGGTGCAGGTGAGGCCACGCGGATGACGAGCTGGAAAAGGGCTCTCCTCTCACACCAATCCATCCTGGATTAACACAGAGCCAGAGCCTTTCTTTGCTGGAAGATGTTTACATCCTGTGATGGAGCTGAACCCAGCAGTTTAATTTTTTCTCCCTCCTTTCAGTGCAACTAAGGAATTTCTCAGAACACGTAATTTTTCTCAGAAAAGTCTGTAGTTTTAAAATAGGGAAATAATTTACAGCATTTCTCTCATAACCCCACGTGGAGTACGCCTTCCTGTCCACACTTCTGTCCAGTGGTAACATTTGGGCAACTCCTCAGAGTCTGAGTTTGTGGTCAAGGAAGGGAAGGATGAAGACTACTCATAATAATTTTAAAAGAGATCACAAAAAGCATAAAAGGAGCCACTTGGTCCAGCTCTCTAACTGCCATGTGCCCTTCTGCAGGCTTTCCCCAGCGAAGATCAGGCCACTTCTGAAAAACCAACAAAGAGAATTCACAGCAGAAGCCTTTGGCAGCAGCTTCCACTGCCAAGTGAAGGTGCTTCCAAGGGTGACAGCCAGGAGCACCCACAACACAGCAGGTCTCCACGAGCCCAGCAGATGTGGTTTCACCAGACAGGTAGTCAGGGAAGTCAAATACACCCCACCTTCTGCTGACACCCGTGTCCCTCCCAGTGTCCCAAGTTTGTTACTTGCCTCAGTGAGGGGATAAATGCTTGTTGTCCTGATGATGCTGTCTACCCGCTCACGTTAAACACATCGTATGTGCCAAATGACCTGCAGCACAGAAAACCTTCAAGAGAGAGTAGATCAGTCAAAATTAGGACCAGGACAGACTGGAGCGAATGAAACGGTACTTTTACCCGGGGACAATGCGACAACGGGCAAGCTGTTTAGTGGGGTTTGGCACTAAACAAACACCAGCACTACTGCTACAAGGGGAGGGTCTGCAGGGTATTATTTCCAGTGAGAGAAAACAGAAGGGGATCTTGGGAGGAGGCAGTAAACCAATGTCTTCTGAAGAGAGACTAAAACAATAATACTATGGAAATGCATGGCAAAGAGAAATGAAATTAAACTGTAATAAAGGAAATTGAATTAATTGTTTACAACTACTTATGATTTATTTTTAATGATACAAAAGACAATGATCTTGAATGGAACATACAATCCCATATATATATCAATGTCCAAGTCCTTTTCACACCCTTTCCTATATTTATAATTAAGAAGGAAGTCTTCCGATGACGTGCCTCAGGAAGAATGAGAAATCACTTAGGTAAGTTAAATAGCAGTTTCAAGTCCTCCTGGAAAATGAATTATGATCAGAGGTCACATTCATCAGTAGGTCTGAAGAGAATGAGAGAAATTCTTTGGACATATTACCCATGTGTAAATTAGCCATGTTTATGTGTAACCAACATACAGCATATAAATAGAAGGTGACTTAAGGCGGTGGGTTTCCTGTGAAACACTTTTACACAGGTACTGAGAATTTGCTTTTAAAAGAGAATGTCAGAGTGTTATTTCGGTTCCTTGATGAGCAGAGATCCTAAGAGTATCGGCACACAGAACAGTGGTTTTGAGTACGTTAATGAAATTAAGGAGTCTTCAAGTAAAGAACAGCATCTTCAAATATAAATAAAAAATGCTGGCCTGAGCTCAGCTTCTGCTGAGACCCCTATTCTGAGGTCAGCAGAATAACTGGCTGAACGCTGTGTGCACGCGAACCTCCGCCTGCTCCGAGCACAACTGCGCTTAGCGAGGAGCATCCTCCGACAGCCCCTGACTCCTCATTAAGAAGATCTGAATGTGGAGCGTGCCCATAATTATCACAGCTGTGTACACAGTGTAGGTAGGTAGAAAGCTAAATTGTCATTTAACCGAAACACTCTAAAGCACTTCAGTACTGCCACAGTGGCACCCAAACATCACTGTCACTGCTGCTGTGGGTGACTAAATTCATTATAACAAACTCTGTGATTAACTACTTTGTTTTCATCTCTTAATCTCGTACAAAGGCTTCACAATCCAAGCTCTTGCAACCTGTTTTCACTTCACTTCTTGGCTATGTAATCTTTTACCTGTATGAACAATTTTCTTTGCTGCTCTTAATGCATGCTGAATTTCGTAAACTAGTTCAAGTCTTTTTGAGGACTGCCCTTTTCTGGATGAGAGCACAGCCACTGTGCTTCCTCCCATAATGAGCAACTTTAATTCTCTAAATGAGCATCATTCTGGAAAACATGACAAACCCAGATTGACCTTAACAGTGTACATCCCTCACCTTCCTCTTTTCATACACAACTCTAAAGATCCATTCACTTTGTTTTCTGGCCTCTGAGATCTGCCTTTCTCCTGCAGCCACGAATCCAACTACGGCACCATATACCGTAGGATATGGTATCTATACAATATGGTATCTACGGTTTCTACATATCATATAAATATTTGGTTCCATATTTGTCTAGAATTTTGTTCCTTGTGTACTCAGCTTGCATTTATCCACAAGAGATAAGCACTTCCCTTATGTAGTAGGTCCTGCAACTCTCAGTCTGGTAAAAAGCAACAAGACAATATTTTGACAAATGGAGAAAATGCAGATGAAAACTGCTGGGAACAGTCAAGCCAGAGCTTCCCTCTTCTTTTTCACCTGTACCATAAGGTGCCGCTTTTGGCCAGTCCAACCTGAAGCAGCCTGGGACTGACCCACCTGAGTTACTGCTTTTCTCCTCATGGCTTCTTGCCAGAGTTGCTGAACCCTCTGATTATAAAAAAGCAAGGAATGGGTGTTCTCTGGGTGGACTCCAGGATGCTGGAAGCAGTTCTTTATCTTGGCCCACACAGCTGAATTTGTTGCCCTGCTAGGCGTACTGGGAATAACAAGATTTGAAGCAGCTCCAGTTCTGCTTTCTCCAAAGACCCAGAGGAAAAAAGGCCTGAAGAGTCTTTGAGCTGTCATCATTCACCCACTCCAACCCAGGCTTAACAATACCATCTCGTAAGATAAGCACGGAGAGGGAAGGGCAGGCGCTGACAGGGTGGGTTCATGCAGCGGGGCACCAACAGCCGGGAACAGAGCCCAGCGCCTCTCCCAGGTCAATACCCTACTCATAAAACAGCGGGCATTAACGAACTGAGCAGTACCAAGGAGTTTCTATTTGTGGTGTTATTGCTGAAACCGGCGCTCTGCATTTGAAACCTGGAATGGCTTTGAACTCGTATCATTTTGAGCAGACAGATTTTCACCTGATACGAATCTGAGCGGGTAAAGATTGCATAAACGCTGAAAGAACTGGGTACACGCAACGGGCTGGGTGTCACCGAGACTGCGCAGCGTGTCTGGGTTTGCCTGTCTCCCAGCAACTTCTGAAACCTCTGACGTGACTAGATGTAATCTGGCTTGTGCTGGTGATGCATGCTCACAGGTCACATCTTGTGCGTAACACAAGGTGACGGTTTTAAGGAAGCAGGACATACCAGTTATCCCGATTCAGCAGATTTCATTTTTAAAGTTTATAATAAAAGTTTCCTTTAGAAATACCTCCTTTTTCCACTCATGATTCTCATTTGTTAGGGGAAAAAAAAAAATTATGTGCTAGGGTCAGCAGTGTACTTGGCACATGCCTGTCCCGGGGAAAAGGATGAAGCAATTACACACGCTGCCTCGCAGCACGGAAAGTACCAGATTAGTGCCCAATCCTGACAAGACCTGTGTGGCCATATTCCTCTGAGTCAAGCATCTCTATGACTGGACTCATTTATGCTAAATTTACAATACCTGTAGCCATGGCTAAGGTTAAAAAGCGCGCCAGAAATAGCAAATGCCCCGGTCCATGCCAGCGTGCCATGGCTGCTTTTGCAACAGCCAAAAGGAAGAGATCCCACTGGTTTTGGTGGGGCCGCAGTGTACAACTCCCATGGCTTTGCCCATTCCCACCAGGGCAGGATGGTGCACACAGACACACCTTCCCTCCAACCTGTTAGCCTAGGACTTCTTTTAACCATTGAGAAGATCAATTTATAGCACCTTTTCTCTAAGCTCTCGGCTGCCCATGGCCCTCTCTCTCCTGCTCTCCCATCACACAGCCCTGGCCCCCCAGTTCCTCTCCTCGACCCACCAATTTTCGGTCATTACCTCATGTCCTCCCGGATGCGGCCTCTCCTGTCACATCCCAGCTGCCCTCAGCTGCTCTCCACAGCTCCGTGCAGGCCTCTGCCATGTCTCCTCACCGCGGCCCTGTCTCTGGGGAACAGTCCAGAGGAGGCCTGTCCTGCACTGCCGGGGAGGACTTGCTGCCCCACGCTGAGGGGGAACGCATCAATCCCCCTGAAGGGGTTCACCCCACACTGAGGGGAACCCGCTACCCCACAGTGAAGGGGGGGCCCCACTGAGGGGGGGGGGCACCCTCCACCGAGGAGGGGACCCGCTGCCCCCCCACACTGCGGCTGAACACCGAGGGCCGCACCGAGGGCCCGGGGCCTCGCCCGCCCCTTTCCCCAGGGCCGCCCCCCCGGCACCTCTTATCAGGCAGGATTCGGAGGACATGGCTGAACAGCCCAGCCCAGCCGGCACATCCCAGCTGCTGGAACCTTCCTCAGCCCTTCCTCAGGCCTCCTCTTCCCTCGTGTGGGGCTGCGGGCCCAGCCCGAGACCCGGCCGGGCCCTCCTTTCCCCTCCCCTCACCCCCCATCCCCGCCATGTCTCGGTGCCGGTTCCTCAGCTCCAGCCCCGGCCTAGGGGGGGGATGTGTGTATTTTCCTTCACCTTCCTCACAAAAAAGGTTTAAAAAACCCTAGAAAGCGTCCAAGAAAAACAATTTTTAAAAAACCCAGACAAAACAAAAAAGTCAACAAAAAGAATCAAACAGCCAAACCGCCAAAAAACCTCTACAACAGAAACACATATTTTAAGGGTTTAAAATCACTTGGGATAAATAGGATTTTGTCTGTTCCTTGCTCTTAAAAATCTACAAAAGATGGCCATGTGAATGGCAGCAGGTTCACCCTCCTCATCACTGGGAGGGAATTACAGAAAACGCTGTAAGGACTTAACGACTTTTGCATAAAATACAGAAAAAGAGCAGGGCCAGGCTCGTGCAAGAGCCTCAGAAACCACTAGGTGTCATTGTCGGTGCATAAAAAGCAAAAAAACGGCCAGTATTTTAGCTGAAAACTGCCCGACAGTTTCCAAGTCGCTGCCCCTCTGCGACAGCGTTATTAGAGGCGAGAGGCTCCCCAAGGACATCCCTCCATCCAGGGACATTTCTTCATCCAGGGACATCTCTCCATCCATCCAGGAGCCCAAACCACACATCAGGTGGTGCGATGCGATGCTCGTGCCACCTCTGCATCCCTGCACAGGTCAGGGAGAGCAGGCAAAAACCCTTTTGAGTATTTCTGGCCAGGCTTGGCTGTATGTGTTCTGGCGAGACTGAAATTATCACTCAAACTTTAGACAGAGCCGGCCGTCGGGTTAAAAAAGAATCCTGTCGTCTTGGGCTTCGAAATCTCAAGTCTCAGGTGCTCGAGAGCAGGTCGCCCACCATCCTAATAAAACACTTTTTTCGTTTGTTTAAATGGGAGGAAAGTACATTTTTGCCCCAGGGATTTATCTTACATCAGGGATGCTGAGGAAATTATCTTTATTTCTTCTTTTTTAGAGTACACCTGTGGAAGGAGACACTCGCAGAAACAAGTTTTCCGAAGCCCAAAACTAAATGGCACATCTGTGTCCCAAGGTGCAGAGAAGGGGAAAAAAAAAAAAAAAAAAGAGGAAAAAAACCCCACAAAAACCACCAAGAGTTTCAGGGATAAAATGGGAGATGGATACTGCTGAGCAGAGCAGGAAGGTGAAGATGGAAAGCAGATGAAGTAACACAACTGGCAACTCATCTCGTGCTTTGACATTGGAAGCAAGGATAAGGTGGCACTTGATGTACCTCATGACAGTGAAATTGCCTAAATAGTAAAGGCTAAGATTGGCATCTTAGATAAGAATCTACCACCTGGGAGACATCTATCTGTGGATAGATGTGCTTGGAAAGAGGGACAGCATGACTCCCCTGTCTTCCTGATAAAGAATGTGAGGAAAGGGCAGCAGTGGTGACGAAGGGCAGCAGCAGAGCTTGCGGAGATGGAGACCAAAGCACAGACCACAGGATAGAGAGAGTCTGGAGGAAGCAGAGGTCACCTCAGGACAGTCTACAGAGAGAAAAAAGGGTCAAAATACGACGATAAGAAAAGTAGGCATGTGCTTTCCTTCACATACTATCTACCAAGGAGTGAA
Source organism: Tringa tobata (assembly GCA_033628505.1). NCBI lineage: Eukaryota > Metazoa > Chordata > Aves > Charadriiformes > Scolopacidae > Tringa > Tringa tobata. Next base: position 235,084 of record JAHREE010000512.1, read on the forward strand.
AAGCTGCAAACATGCCCTCAAAAGGGGCACTTTCCTGCACAACTAAAATGGTGAGTTACAAGCGTCCCAAACTCCAAAAGCTAAACTGGGACTGAATGTGAGTATCTCTATCTAACAACAGGCACGGTATGATTCGGGGTAATGGGTCAGCATTTTCTACACAAGAAGGTCCCAAATCAGTTTTCATTCTCAAGCACGGGGGGCATCTCTGAAGCAATTAAAGTCCAGGGGCATCATCTGGAAGAGCGGGGGATTAAACCAATGTGTACCTATTAGGGACTCCAAACAAAATATTCCTATTAATTGGAGAAAGTATATTAAAATTCATGCTGCAGAAAGGGAGTAAAGACCTTTTCTATACTCGCTTACACGAACAATTCACATTAGTGGAACTGCACTGATATAAAACTTTTAAAGAGAGAACTGGCCTTGTATTTTGGCAGCTTTTTTCCTTTAAGTCAGATTTTTATGGCTTGGCTAATGGTTCTGCTTCTTATTCTCCCCTGAAGAATCCTGATGGGATGCACGTTAATTTGCTGAAAGCCAGAAATCTAGTCAAAATGTAATTTTACCCTTGCTAACAGCTGGAGAACAAAAATCAATTTCAGCAGCTTGCTGAGTAATGAAATTAGAGGACTCACAACTGACAGAAACCTCACACGACTGAGCTGAAGGGCAGTGCCATCACTTTTATTTAACCCCCTGATGCAGACACCCTTCAGACACAGCTCTGAAGACAGCAGCAGGCGTCTCTTCTTAATCTGAAAGGCTGTTTCTATTAAAAGAAGATGCAACGGTGGATCACAGAAAGCCTGGTTTGAACTAAATGATGAGCTAACGCACAAAGGAAGATACTCGAGAAGCTCTGATACCTGTACATGTACATCACGTACATCATGTCCAGTTCTGGGCTCGCCAGTTCCAGAAGGACAGGGAACTGCTGGAGAGGGTACAGCAGAGGGCTACAAAGATGATGAGGGGCCTGGAGCATCTCTCTGCTGAGGAAAGGCTGAGGGACTTGGGGCTTTTGAGCCTGGAGAAGAGAAGACTGAGGGACTGACACCTATAAATACTTAAAGGGGGGGTATCAAGAGGATGGGGCTGGTCTTTTTTCAGTGGTGCCCAGTCACAGGACAAGAGGTAATGGGCACAAACTGGAACATAAGAAGTTCCATCCAAACATGAGGAGGAGCTTCTTTACTTTGGGGGTGGCAGAGCCCTGGAAGAGGCTGCCCAGGGAGGTGGTGGAGTCTCCATCTCTGGAGACATTCAACCCCAGCCTGGGCAAGTTCCCGTGCAACCTGCTCTGGTGGACCTGCTCTGGCAGGGGTTTGGACAAGATGATCTCCAGAGGTCCAACCTGAACCATTCTGTGATTCTATGATAACTAACTTTCCCAGTGAACCATTCCTGCTCCTAGAGCAGGTTTGAGCTGTGCAGGTGGCTGATCACAGAATCATAGAATGATATGTGGGTTGGAAGGGACCTTAAAGGCCATCTAGTTCCAACTCCCCAAATCAGGTTGTTGTACTCACCCCTGTCAACTATTAACCTGGGAAGCTGCCAAAACCAAGTTAGCCATTTTTAAAGTTAGTGGCTGTGTTTCATTTTTACTCAAATTCTTTAAGAAGAAACTGGACAACGTTGCACCATCATTAGACAGAGTTCAGTTCTGTTGTACATCTTCCTGGAGGAAGCTCCAAAAGGATGCTCCTCTACAAGACAACTGGTTTGAGTGAAACGACTCTCGTAGTCACCTTCCAGCTATTACTGGACTTCCCTTGGCTGCTGACCTACCACGCTCCATAAAGCTCATGAGGGAAAATGCTGGATTTGCTATTCAGTAGGCATCACGCAGCCTGAGGTTAAGGATTTGTCTGCAGTCACCCAAGGCTATAAACAGGCAGAGGGTGAAATTAACCCCCTGAGCAGAGACAGAGCTGGCTCCATTACTAGTTAAAGAGCCGTTTTTTAAAAACAGGCCTATATTTTGCAGGTATTAGATTACTGATGTTGTTGCTACCAGGCTCAAAAAATTCCTCTGAGGAAAGGGAAGGCTGGTATTTAGAACCTGTAATCTCCGTGTTGCAGAACCGTAAGCTGAGCTAAGGGCTCTTTAAATGCCTAGAAAATTAAGAAACATCTTTGGGTTTGCTGTTACACTGCTGATTTGGCACAGCCCCTTTCACCCAGAGGGTCCTAAAGCCTTTGCAAGGATGGACCGAGTGAAAGTCCCAGCTGTTTGAGACAGGCAGATGGACAAGGAACCCAGGGAGACCTGCAGGACTGAGAGGAAACCAGCAATGCCTCCAGTTCCCAGGGAAACAACCCTGCCATGAGCTTCTCCTTTACTGGGTGATCCTAACATGTGAAAAGGCAGAAGAATAAAAGAGCTTTTACCTCTGATGAACCCCAGAAACTGTGATTCTCTCCCCCCTACCCACCATCCCCTCCTTCTCTCTCAGGTACAGGTTATGCACAGCCCTGTGTGCTGCTGCTTGCTCTCCAAGTCTCTGGAAATAAGAGCAGTAAAGATACACCAGCCAGAGGCAAGAATGCTGCCTGGACTCAGCTCAGGTAGAACAACTTTATATTTTTCAGAGTGTAAGAAGGTTTGTATTTCTGAGACACTGCAGGTGCTGGGCCGACGCTGGTGCTCAACACTTCTATGAAAGAGCCACATGCCTTTAAAAGCATCTCAAGTGCAGTCCTCCGGAAAAAGGATGCTGGAAATAATTGATCTGACTTGATCTTCTATGCCTTGGAAATAAAAAAAGCACTGACATATTTAACATCTTAAAAAGAGACAACACAAAATGGCTGCTGTAAGGCTAAGGCCCATGTTACAAGCATCTCCCCTTTGCCTTCATGATATCCCTCCATATAATAAGGAATACAGCAAAGATCATTTTTTTTCTTCAGCAAAGAAACCTTTTCAGTGCAGAAGTTAGCACAACGGTGCCCTCTTCTTGCCTCTACTCCGCAACCACCTCAGCCAACACAGATGATAAAAGATGCTGCTCTGCCATCAGTAACAGCAGGATTACTGACGCAGGGGATGACTTTATTTTATTCCCTCCAAACATGATCTGCCACGTACTTGGTAATACTGTTTTTACAGATGCTTTATTTTGTACTTCTTAAAACTGACTGCAGTAAAATGTCAGATTCTGGTTGGCAGCCTCTTGAGAAATAAGGAGGAAGGCACCGATGTTATGTGAAAAAAAAATAATGAAGTGACTTAGATGCAGAAAGGAACACTGGAAAACAATGATTTTAATTGCTTTTATTGTTCTCCTGGTTGCATAGAGGGAGAGGTTCAAGGACTGGCTTAGAGATTAGAAAATCTGATATCGGAAAATGGTTGATGAATTTTTTTTATTTTTTTTTTTCCAAGGAGGTTTTGAGTTTGAACTAGGATGCTTTATATGGCAGATTATTCGTTTATCACCAACATGCAAGAACCTCCTTTTACATCACCAATTAGTGATTCTGGCAAGGTTCTGGGGGGAGTTCAGACTCCTTGCAGGGTAAGTATGTTTATGGACTGGAAGAAACCCACCACTTTGTCAATGACTATCTTCTGAACCAATGGGCAGCAGCATCAGCAGCATTACTTACAGACATCTGATTTATGTGGCCATGGAACTGCTCATTAAAGTCCATAATGTTTATTTGCACTATGCAGCTGGCAGGGATTCCCCGAGACCCAGTTCTGCCAGCAGGTATAGTTTTCTGCTGGGAAAGAACCGCCTGTCATCAGCAGACTAAACCCAGTCATTTTTCCATGCAACTGAAAGGCAGGTGAGCAGTGTCTTTATAGGGAGAAAAAATACTAAAAATCAATCTACGCAGCTATAAAGGCCTCACCACTTTTCCCCCACTCCTTTCCTCAGTGTTGAGCCAAAAAATGAGCTGGGTTGGAATCAAATTCCTGACATATTATGCAGACTTCAATGTAACGTGAACTGGAGAGGCTTCAGAACATGGTGTCTAAAATGCAAGTGCCCAAAAGGGCATTTCTAGCAGAAAGCCCATTCCCCGTTACACGCTGCCCACACTAGGTCTCTTCTGCTTTTACTCCCCACACTTGTGTGTGAAATAAAAGCAAAGGCAACACTCAGAGAGAGCTGGAAGTTACCTTAATGACATGGACCTGTGTTTGAATTTCATTCAGGTCCTAACTGAACGGTATGTTACCTTGCTCCCTGTCCCTAATTCTTGTCTAAATTATATGTTTTTCTCTTCCACAGGACAGGTGGGTTCCTAAATCCTCTGGGCTCATCTCCCGGCGCCAGTGCACGCAGAGGGCATCCAGCGGCAGGAGCTCTATGCCGCTTGGAGCTCTGTGCTCCTCGGGGGTTCCTTTCCCCCACACAAAACAACTTCAGATGCAACGTACCCGAGGTTATACAGTCCGACAGACCCGGGGAGACTGCAGAACCCGAGGTCCAAACGTCAACTTTTTACCCCAGCGCACAATCTGATGAAGGAAACAAGTCCATGAGGTAGCAGGACCCCTTTATCCCTAAGGCAGGCATTGGAGGCATTGCATCCCCACGGCGAACGCCACTGTGCGGTGACAAGCAGAATGCAAACGAGCTGATTTCTCAGCAGGAAACAGCATGAAGTTGTTGGCGTGTGGGCTCCAAAATCCTGCCAGCCCTCTGTGAAGGCAACCACGGGCAATGGACCCGCACGGGGCTCCCCGCTGCTCCCACAGCTCAGGCTGCCCCCGGGTCAGAGGTGGCTCAGGGGTAGGTGTGCACGTGTGACAGTCACAATAAAACCAATTTTAACCTCACTGAACTGCCCATACAGTGTTTAGTATAAAAAGGGCTCGGCGTGTGAGCTCTTGAAATAAAAGCACTGCCTACCAGAAACCTGCTTTCATATAAAAGATGGAAGAGGATGAGTAGTTATAAAGAAAATAACACCATTCTTAAAACAACTCACCGTCTCAGCCTCTGTGCTTTCTCCAGCCTGGTCCCTGCCCGTCTCCTTACTCCAGCACCTTCCCTCCTGCCCATTCCTTGCCCATTTTCATGGAAGGAGGACATTGCTCTTGGTTTATGCCACCAGCAACGCCAGCCTCTTGGAGAAAGGCCTCCTGCTCTTCCTGGAGTTTGCCCTGCTGTGGAGAGGAGATTCAAAACTAATCAAACAACAAAAAACAGCCCCGGCTGAGCAGTGCACCTGGCCTAGTCTCATGCCCTGCCTCTACAGGAAGAAAAAGGGGGCTATAAATAGGAAATCAGGTTTTAACCCAAGATAAAAAAGCGCTGAAAGGCACTTTCACCCACCGCTAAAAGCCCTGAACTTGGTACACAGCAAAATTCTGCTTGAAAAACTCTGGTTTCAAAGAAAGCATAGTCATGCAACTTTCAATACTTGGTTTAAAACTGTTACCAGGTGATAGTTTACACTTGCACCAACTTCTCATGCCTGGAAGAGAAAAATAAAGATACTAAAAAGCACTCTGAGGGGTATCAGAACAACCGTGCTGTGACACCACCAGTGATTCTGTCTCAGCACCACCAGGAGAAATCCTTGCCTTACGTAAGGAGCTCAGTCTCTGGAGCATTTCACACACACGCCAGAAAAAAACCCAAAAAACCCCACCCAACAAACACACCCCAACAACAACAAAACAAAACAAAGAATTCTACCCACCAAAAAATCCCCAACACCCTCCCCCCCTCAAAATCCCACCAATGATAAAAAACCCAAAAGAA
>JAHREE010000512.1:245699-322118 GCA_033628505.1 Tringa tobata
TCATATTTTCACTGGATCCCTCAGCCTTTTGTTCAGAGTAGCAAACTATGCTGCTTTGTCAGCTAGAAAATTATTTTTCCACCATTAGCTTTTTCACAGCGGAACAAAAAAACAGGCCGGTAGGGCAGGAGCAATGCGGTGAGGCTGCAGCGTGGAGCTAAATGACAAAAGCAATCTGTTTGGCTCGATTCACATTTCAGTCCTCACATCAGAGACTACAGCAAAGCTGAAGGTGAAGAGCTGATAAGCACTCTTGAAGGGCAACCCATACCCTGTCCAGAAGACACCAGAGGGTTAGGACAGCCAAGCAGTGGAACAGCCGCTCCATCCGTCCCTGTACCAGCTGGCCTGCTTTAGTAATTCCAGTAAGAGGCAGAAACTACACCAGAATGGAGATTGGTGCTATCTTGAGTCACCTACAACAATGTATCTCAGCCTACTCTTTTGTTCCTTCCCTTCATGCCTTTCAATCTTATTGATGGTGCCCTCCCCGGCCCTGCACAAAGTTTCGCTTCCGAGCCAGTAGCCCACCGAAGCCCGCAGAGAGGACAGCAGACATCTGGATGTCTCAAGGCCCAGCAAGTATTTTCAGCAAACCAGGTTTTCACACACTCCCAGCCTGCCTTCGGATGAAAGAAATGGTGAAGCGGGGCCCATTTAGCAGTGGGAGCAGTAAGGGGAGTAATAGGGTAGCGCGGTGCTAACCGTGGCGCTTAGTGACCGTGACACTCTCTGACACTGATTGATTAAGAGGCTGGAACTCTGACTGTGGCATGGGGCTGTTGAGAATAAAACGAACTTTCACTTCTCATTCCTACACATCCATCACCAGCAGAGGAGTTTCAGCGTTCGTAGTAACGACTGCGGTTTCTTTTGTGCGAGAGAGAGAGGAGTGTGAGATGTGAATGCAGGTTTTTTTTTTTCTCTGCTCTCAAAAGCATTTTAATTCATCAACGTTTTTTGAAAGGATCTTTAAAGAAGAAATAAAACCCCTCAGCAACACAGCTGGATTTCAGCATGTTCAGCATCTCGGCTACCGAGGGCTCTTCCTCGTTTGGCTAAGAACCTGGCTAGAGATTTGGAAGGGATTTTTTGGCTTCAGGACTGGCTGTGGTGGGAGCCGTGTGATGCAGGGCCCTGCTAACAGGAGTGCAAGTGGGGAAGGTCTGTGATTAGACACACACAGTTTAATCCCCCCTGCTCTGGCTTCTGCCTTAGGGGGTCCTCATGCTGGTCCTGTGGTCCTCATTCCTCCTGTGGCACGGCTGCTGCTGTGGTCTGGTGTGGGAAGATGCCGGAAAGCTTCATCAAGACAGCAAGTCACCACATGGAATCAATAGGAACAAGCCAAACCAAAATTCTAGAATAGGAGGATTAGCTTTGGGAATAGCGACAGCACCACAAATTTCTGAAGAGGTCACCGTCCTCAGCAGACACTCAGGAGGACAAAGTTACAAAGTCATTTAATACTGCGGTTTGAAAGCGTCACTAAATAGAGACAGTGAGAATAAAAGCATAAAGACCTACTCATCTAAATGTTTAAAGAAGCAAATAGTCAACAGCTGAACCATGTAATGCCAAGACTGGCTCACGTGGAAGTGATTTGCTGAACCAAATCTCTCAGTTCTGTTGGCATTGCCATGTAGGAACTGTATTACAGTGTCCAGCACTGTTCAGGTCATAAAATGACTTGGGTTTTTGCAAATTAGTTTGACTTTCCCCTCAGCTGCATTTGTCTCTGTGATACTTTGAGCTCTCTCTCTTTGTCCCTCTATCCCAACTTTGGCCTACCTTCAAAATATTAATTTACACTGTGGTCAAGCTAAGGCACATTCAAGCATTTGCCGTTTTGCGTGGCTTATTTGCCTTTCCAAAAATAGTGGGGGGAAAAAAAAAAACCAAACCAAACCAAAAATCTTCAACACAGATTTCAGGAGAATTTAATCCATCCACCCAGGACATTTCAGTTGTTTGAAACATGAAGCTTCCAAACTTCCAAACTCCATCACCCACTGCCGCAGCATCCCAGCAAGGTGATGGCTTTGGAAAAACGCTGTCTGAGACTACCAACAATCACTTGCTCAGTTCCCCCACTTCGTCTTCCTCGGTTCCTCTTCCCATCTGTCTCATCCACTTACTGTATCCTGTCATAACCCATTCTCCAGCCGCTCCGTGAAGGGACAGCCTGTCACACCATCGCACGTCGCCCCATGTTACGGTGCCCAAAACCACCGTGGCCGTGCCGAAGAGCAGAGGATCTTCACTGCAAGCGAAAAATGGAAGGTCTCAAAGGTTAAATGCTGCTCCATTCAGACCTGGATTAGCCTCAGCCCAAACACTGTGCAAACGTAGACATCAACTAACAGCATTCGAACGATGCATTTATTTGCCAAGTTTTACTTTTGTTCTAATGAGCTACCCAAGTAGGTAACAGCCCCCTCGATTATTCCCCTGATACACGCGCGGCTCTAGTTCCCTAACGAGATGAGCGTAACTTTTTTGTATTCTTGATCAAAATAGACCTCAGAAGCAAAACTAAAAGTCACCATTTCCTGGTGTCATGCTTCCAAGTTAAAATTAGCTGGCGGCGAGCGTACCCACGGCAAAAAAAAACCCCCACCCTCCTGATGCCTGTATGTTCATACGAGGGGAAAACACAAAGAGAGCGCGAGCGTAGCCAGAGCTAATCCATTCCCGAAGCCGAGCAGATATCTGCAGAACCCTTCTGTGGGGCGCTCCGTCAGTGCCGACAGCTACGATGCACTCCTCTTCAAAGCGTGCCAGCCTTTCATGCGGGCTGCCTTTGTGCATAAGGAAAGTATTTTTAGCAACGCATCGAGTGATTTGACATTGAGAGAACTGAGGGACATTGTCGAACTGGGAAAACTTGGATTGTTGGCACTTGTCTTGGACTGAAGACTTTCTGGGCCTAGAGAACAGCCTTCTCCTCTGATGCCAGTCCGGAAGCGTTCACAGTAATTATTTATAGTTCCACATCATGCTTTTAAAAGAAACCCTCATACTCTCATATTCTTGTCCAATCTTCCCAGAGATTGCTAAAATATTCCCGTGTGGACATCCCTCCTCCTATTTCAAATTCAGCATTTAGGTAGACACAAGGTCAAAGATGCTGGAATAGGAAACTGGGTATAAAACACAAACAGAACCAAATTTGTCTGCAAATCTAACCCAGTTCCCCAGGGAATGCAGAGCCAGCACAGCAGCTGCATCCTTGTGGCAGTGGCAGCCTCTGGATCCTGGGATTTCATGAGTAAAAGTGGTTTCCACAGAAAACCCCCTGTTCCTTGGCCACCCCTATCGCAGGAAACAAGCCTTTGGAGCTGCAGCATCCAGGCATCTTCGTCTAAAGTGGGTGAGAAACCGCCCCATCCCAGCAGCCTTGTGAAGTGCAATATTGAGAGGTGGGGTGGGACAGTGTCCTCCCCTCATTGTCCCCTCTGAGCACAACCTCCCTCTACCAGAGACACCCAGTGCCCTGAGCCGAGCAGGTACCGCAAGGACAACACTGCACACAGCTACTGCTACTCCTGCTATTAGATACTGCTATTATTACAGTCCTAAAAGAAGGTGCCAGGTAGACGTAGATAACATCCACGGTTATAAACTTGCATCCTCACCACCAAAGTTTTTAGCTATCACATTAATATTCCGCCACTGCAAATCCTGGATTCTGTACTTCGCTAATTAGGAGCCGAGTGTTATCTCTACCATATAAAGAAGGTCTATGCCATTGCTTGCTATTACATGATGAAAACTTGCAGTCCTTAAAAAAAAACTGTTCAAAGCACAAGACTCTTAATGATTAACTGAAAAATAAGAGAGAACTGATCAATATGCACAGCATTCCATGAACCAGAAGTCTTAAATTATGACTGGTATTAATTGTATATAATTGAAATTATAAACTCCCTGAGATAAATCATATCTCACTTGTAAATCTTCCAGATATTTTTTCCTAACATTTATAAATAAGTTCTCATTCATAAGCATTTACAGATTAATGCAGAGCTATGGATGTAATTTCTTTGCAAATGAAGCTATGTCAATGTCACTGTTATTTATAAATCTCTAGACTCCATTTTTTTTTTAATCGAGTGTAACAGGTTATGAATCAAGGCATTTTTTTTATTGTTTGGTGGGTAGGCCTTAAGAATCAGAAACAGGCTCCATAATCTCATTTCCCCAGAGATTAATTTACAAAAGCGATAAACTTATAGTTAGCACAGGGATGGTTTTGACAGCTATAATTTTCTTCCCCAGAAGAAAGTAATTTGAATTTAGATTAAGACACATTACTATGGCTTCCCTTATAAACTGTTGGATTAAGTTTCTCGATTGCTCTGTACGCACGTTTGCCTGCGCCAGCCAAAATGTGGAAATTAAAAATGTAGGAAGAGAGGAGCTTATGCATTCCGTTGACCTTTATATTAGTTAAGCATTGGAATTTTAATGTATGCGTGATACATGCTTTAATTAAAGCGTAAATCAGAACTCTGAGTTCCTCAGATTTATGAGCCATGTATCACCGGGGCTTCATTCTCAAACCTTTCCACCCGCAGGCTCCTGGGTGGCAGAAGCACCGTGGCCTGTGACGCCCTCTGGAAGCTGATAGTCACCGACAGCACCTGAGTTAAAGGTGAGAACCTCCGGCCATCCTTACTTTTTAATTTAAATTTGAATAAGAAGGCAATCGGAAGAAAATATTAAGAGAGAGAAAATAATTCTAGCGGGCTGTGTAAATTAACGGTGACAGAGGATCAGAAGTCCTCTCTTTCTGCTTATACCTAATCATGTTATAGTGCAATCCGTCTGTATTTTTCCCCCAACCACAGGGGAATTCATACCTGGTGCCCCAAACCAAAAGAACACCCCCTTGGCACAAACTGCTGCAGAGAACGTGATGCTCAGGAGCCTGCCTACGTACACTTTTTTAATAGAAGTGGAACACAACAAGAACATCTTTCACAAATAACCACGATGGAGGATGTTAAAAAAAAATAATAATTCCTCCGATTTGCTGTTTATTACCTTCCCTCGCAGATCTTTTCAAGTAAGTTGTGTATTTATAGCAGCTGAAATACATTCATCACAATTACCATTACTCACCGCAGCGTTTCCAGCATGTTCCCGTTCTCCCCTAAGTTTGCTGTACTGCAAACCCACACGACTCTAAAAGGCGCTAAAAATTAACTCGTTCTGCTTTTCCATTGGCTTTAATTAGATTACCCACATGAATAAATGAGTTCTAGAACACCAGCTTGGATGGAAGACTTCCAACAACTTGGGTTGCCCCTGAAGAAGGGGTTGTATGGACCCCAGGATCTGAAGTACCCCGATTTGAGAGCCCAGTGAGAAACTGTATTATAGCAGGAAGCAGGGTCACAGCAGGAATTAATCTCTGGCTGGAAAATTCCTGGAAGTTCACTTAGTTGTGAAAGAAACCCTTGAGGTGGGGGGTTTGCTGTCGCTTGTACTGCTCTTCCTTGGTGCAGCAGTGGTACCCATCATCCTTCTGACTGTTCCTGCTGATGAATGTAATGGGGTGCCATGAATTTTATCTAGTTTTAGATCAGCTGATGCTCCTCTTTAAAAAGAGGTCTTTATCCTCTGTCGACGAGAAACAGTTCTCGCAACAATTTGTCACGGATGACAAAAATCTTCAACAATACCCTTCTCATTCTGGCCTGTCTGTAATACTTAGATGTTGTTTCCGCTCAGAACAATGTTATCTGAGAACTGTTTGGTTGAAGTGCCACGGAGGCAAACACAGAACCTGAGCCTCAGTCTGCTTCAGGACCATGGCATCGGCGCAGGGAAGGGAGAAAGGTCCCCAAGGTGGAACTTCAGGGAGGAATCGTAGAATCATAGAATTGTTTAGGTTGGAAGGGACCTTTAAGATCATCAACCTCACTCTGTTAAAAAACCATCACTAACCCAAGTCTCTAAGCTCTCCCCTCCAGGGATGGTGCCTCAGCCACTTCCCTGGGCAGCCCATTCCAATTCTTGATAACCCTTTCGGTGTAAACATTTTTCCTAATCTCCAATCTGAACCTCTTCTGGTGCAACTTGAGGCCATTTCCTCTTGTCCCATGGCCTGTTCCTTGGGAGAAGAGACCGACCCCCCCTGGCTACACCCTCCCTCCAGGGAGTTGGAGAGAGCGAGAAGGTCTCCACTCAGGCTCCTTTTCTCCAGGCTGAACACCCCCAGCTCCCTCAGCCTGTCCTCACAAGACTTGTGCTCCACACCCCTCACTCACCAGCTTCATTGCCCTTCTCTGGACCCACTCCAGCCCCTCATATCATATGAAGGAATATCATATGGAAACAAGAGGCTTCAGTCACACTGGAGTTAAAGGAAAACTAGCAATTTGAGCTTCCCATCATCTTGGAAAGCTATTTGGTGGCCCCCTGCGATTTTTGGCTACTTGGTTCACAAAATGATGCTGGCTCAGCGCAAACCCCAGCTCCACCTCAGGAGTATCATGCCATCTTTTGCAGCCAGGCTACACCCATTGCAAAAACTCATACCACAACTGAAGGCAGTGGCCACTAGCCATACTTTTATTTCAACTTGTAAGAGCAAGAACATCTGCACAGCCAGAGGGAACAACGAAACCAGAAGGGGAACGACTGTAACGTTGCCTTCTCCTGTTGTTGTGCGTTGAACGAGCGTGGTGTGAGAGGACCACACTGAAACCAAACAAGGCCTTTAGTGCCCCCTCGGTCCACTGGCGGGGTCAGATTTAGCACCAATTTAGGCAGCACAAGGGAGGTAATGGAGCAAGGTCACTGTGGGCATCACTCTGCCGAGGGAGTGGAATGCATCAGGAGGGATGCAGGCCCCGCCTGAGCAGTTCTGGCCCGTTCCCAGCCTGGCTGGGGCCACGGCCAAGAAAGGTGGAGAGATGCAGGGGTGGGATGCGGCTCCCAGGAAAGTGCTGCGGTAAGAGAACTGCTAATTAATTTGATTCCGAGATGCTTGCTTAGGTAGAAGGCTGCTTCTGCAACCCGTGCGGATGGAAGCGGCCAACTTGCAGCTTCATCGTCGCTCTGAGGTTTGCAGCACTTCGCTGATTTTAATCTTAGCAAAGGAGTGAGATAACCACAAACCAGCTCCCCTCAGTCGTATGTGGTGGTGCCCCCCGTGCAGCCCACACAGCGATCCCACTCCTGTTCCTCACATCTCTTCAGAAATCGTCCTCTCCCCATCTCTCCCCTCCATCTCATTCACGGGAACTCTCCTCGTTCCCACTCAGAAGGCAGCGGAAAATATTAGTTTCCATTCATATAACTATGGGGTGAAGATCGTATCATTGACACTGGGGGGCCAATGGTAAGCCCCCAGGAAACACTGGCATAATGTACACAATGTGTACATTGGCACGCTCAAAGCCTTGGAGAAGTTGCATCTATTTTCCGTACCAGATCCTAGTTGTCTCTGACACCTTGAGGGCAGAGTCCTCTTTTCACTGAAGGCTTCTTTCCTTGGGCAGCTCAGTCCCCTCTCCTGCTCCCCTGGTCTGTCCTTCCTTCCGTCCTCTCCCCCAGCAGAGCAGTCCCGACCCCCTCCCATTAACAGCTAACCTTTCTGTCTTTCCAGTTACCATCATCCAGTTTTGTACTGGAAAACACTGGGCAGACACGTCTGCACCCAGCATCCCTCCACGGGCTTAAACAAAACAAGAAAAGGGATTTCTTCCCAAGTCCATTCTTCTTTCTCCACGGTACTGCAGCAGTGCAGGCGATGCTTTAAAAGGGCTCGACTCTGGAAATTGTCCTTCCTTTCACCTCAAATAGCAGAGGAAGGAATGGCTGCAGCCTGGGGTTAGGGGGGACCTCCCCACGCTGCTCTGCAGCCCAGCTCAGAGCTACCACAGAAAGTGCCGAGACCCAGACAAAGCAGAAGACATGTGTCAGTTCTCCACTTAAATACCTACTGACGCTTCACATAAAGACAGAATTTTGAAAAGTTAATGCAAAACACCTAGCAAGCACCAGTTTTTTTCCCTGTGAGCTTTCAAAACGCATCTGAGAGAGAATTCCCCAAGGCTGTCATTTCAATCAATTAGTTTGGGTATACATTTTTATTCCTTATTACTAATAATTCCACTTCTGTTCTATGGAAGATGGATAACATCAGATTCAAATCTATTATGATTGTGTAATTCTCCAGCTTAACATACAGCCGGATTGTATTTTCACAGCACTTGTACGAGACAGAAGAACATTATTATATTTCAGTTTATGTCTGAAATACCAAGCCTGATGGACCTGACAGGCAATGAATACTTCTCGGCCTGAATGCTTTATCTAATCTGAGGAAATAAAATTTAAGAAAAAAAAAAGACAGACTCTCTCTTGAAAGCATTCTACAACCATGAGCTAGTTGTCTAAGGTTAGACAGGATGTCTTCTGCAAGATGAAATTAAAGCCAGGTTTCCCAAACATCGTGAGCATCTTGTAACCCATCTAACCTGACAGTCCTCTACGTAAAGAGCAAATAAACACATTTCTGCCTTAACAGTAACCATACGGCCAAGGGACAGCATTTAAAGGAGAGAAAGGGGAGAGGGGGAAAAGGCGATTGTGTTCTTTCCTTACTTATTCCTTAGAAGAAAACCAGTCACACCTCTTCCACTGTCTTTTTGCCCATCTGCTTTGAAATCCCGCGTGAAAACTGATAATTGTCCCTGATAGCAAACGAGTTTATTTTTGGTTTCAGCTTACACTGCTCCGTAGATCACACGGCGAGATCAGTGCCTGCTCTAACTTGGTTAGTCCGGACATTGGGCTCACTGGGGGCAGCCACCCTCCCAGCACCTCCCAGTGGGCTGCATACCCACCTGGAGGCAGCAGCATTTGCTGTTTGTATTTCTGTTTTCACTTTATAACAGGTTCTTTCTAAAGATTCCATACGTTTGTCACGGGAGAGACAAGTCATGCCAAAACTGGCCCATGTTGCCTCCAAGAAAATACATACACTTTCTGCATTCCTCCGTTCCGACGCCCGAGGGTGCTGTCAGGATAAAGCCCAGGATTCAGGAGAAGCTGGAGGGAGGTGAGGGGCAACAAGCACCAGAAAATCCCGACCCATCTCCTAGCGATGCTCTTGTCTTCCATCAGGAAACCAACGAAGGAGAAAACCAAGCATTCTCATTCTTCGAATACATTACACTACTCTGCACGATGATAGAGATGTGATAATAAGGCCGGTTTGTCCATTTGCAACTCAATGTTACCCAGCGCAGCCCTAACCCTGTTCCACTGGTGGCTTTGGTGGGATTCAAAGACACAAGTGAAGGGGTGGGAAGAAGGTTGGACAGAGCTCCTGCAAGGGTTCCAGTTGCTTCAGCAGGACTAACAGCTCCCTCAAGACTTCAGCAAGCCCAATCGTGCTTTTAATTGCCCATCTTATTTAATAACATCCCAACATACAGCTTACATTAAAGGCATCTATTTAAGTTAGAGCTTGAATGTTTTTCAATTCTTCTGCAAATAAATCACTAGATCGGTATCCATCACTTACCACCCTATCTCTGCCTGTCTGAATAAGCAACACATGGCATTTATCACCACCTTCTGCCATCGTTTATCATGGTGCAGCCCATTATCATCCTTGGACAAACCTCTCCTCAGGACTGGGGGGCTGCAGGATTTGGCCCACTTAAGTTTAATAACAGAGACAAATTCTTTCTGAAGTCTTTCTGATGTTAGTAACTCGAATGGTTTTCTTTTTTTTTAGATTTGGTCTTATTGCCTTGTATTTAAGGCTCAGATAATTAAGTGGATTTATATTTATATTGTCTTACTTGTTTACTCATGCCTGTTATTTAAAACCTAATAACAAAAAATGAGATTATTACTGGAGTACTCAGGATATCAATAATCTAAATTAAGATCCAGTACAAATGACTGCTTATTCTGCCTTGATGGATAAACAAACATCCAGCACAAAAAACAACGAGGACAGAAAAATGAACCCTTGCTCTTCCATCCTCTGCCAAGCGTCAGAACATGCACCTACCTTAAAGGTAGGTAAAAAGCAGACATCAACATCAAGTATGGGAAAGCAAGTTAAAAAGTCAAATCCTATGAGTATAATTTTGGATGTGAAGGTCTTGAGATACAGAGAAGAGCAGGTTTGAGGGAAGAGAGAGCACCCTTATTGCACGTGAGGATCAACTAGTAAAAGCAAATAAGCACTCAGGCTCAAAATGCTTTCTCAGTTTGTGTGTTCTAAAGCTTGGCTGTTTTCTCCAAGATATATCACTATATCTCAGAAACGGTATTATCTCTCCCTGCAGACTTTATAGTGCTTAAAATGTCAGCTCTTCTTGAAGATGCCTGCTTTGCACTTCCCATCTGTTCCCAGAGCTGAAGCTGCTGCCCATCACCACTTCTCACCCCTCCCACGCACACGTGGGGAAAGGTATGCTTCTGCAGAGAAGAGTTTCCAAATGAGTTACAGCTTTTGGGTGAAGGTTAACCTCATTTCCATACTGAAAGCAGAGACCACAGAGCATGGGTATTATATACTTGCCATATGAAATTCTATTTATAGGACCCGGCTCTCAGACTAGGCACAAGAAAAAAAGTTACCAGTTGTTTCAGTGTAATGTGCGTACAGCAAAAGCAGTCTAAAATCCTTAGGAAAAGTCTTATACTAGAAAAAAAAGAGCTAAGAGATAAGTGTTGGTGGGTGTAGCAAAATTAGTTTCAGTCCTTCCCAAAAGAAATAAGAACTTAAGCAAAGAGGAAATGCCTAAACTCCTATTTTGGGTGCTTAGGTTGCGTTTATTTTTATTGGAAATAAAATGATATTTTTTTACAAAAATCAGTCTTTTGCGTTCATGCAATGTGGGTTAAGGGATGAAGAGGAAAGCAAGGAAGTCCTGGGCAAGCGGTTGCCCAGTCACACGGAGCCTGTTGCAGCACAGGAGATGATTAAACCTTGGACCCTTCCCAGAGAGGTGCCCATACCGCAACCAGTCTCTGTCCCTTGGATACACTGTCCCCATGAAGGGCTGAAGCCAAACTAGCACTCTCGGCTGAAGTCCCACCATGGTTTTACCACGGGCAGAAGGGAGGAGAGGCCTTTGGGCCAACCAGGCATCTTTTCACACTAAACTTGTTTTGCATCATTCTGCCAGGTGGCCTTATGGTGAATATAGGTACAGCCCACGCCCACTGGAGTTCATATATACACTGCTGAGGTGGTGAAAATGAGACCCAAGAACTCAATTGGTGTTGTCCACCTCAGCAGCATCCCGGCAGTGCCACCATCCCAGCGTAAGGGGCCACGGTCGCAGACGAACAGCGACGCCGGCATCCCCATGAAAGAGAGCAACCCCTCTGCCAGGCACAGATGGAGAAGACACTCTCTCCTGGCCACGGCTGTGCCCGGGGCAGCCCAGCCCCTCGCAGCCCCTTCACATCACACGCTCACGTAGGCAGGAGTGCCAGCAAGAAACCCACCCCCTCTCCTGGCTCCTTCCTTCAACATACTGTCAGCTTGCCGTAAAGCCAGCTCGCTCCCCCTCAGAGCCCTGCAAAAATATTCCTGCCTTCTGCTGCTGCCAGCTTTCAGCAAGGGGGAGTTCTGCTTTGCTCCAGTTTTTCATCCAGCCATGCTGCCACGACTTCGTGGAAGTCTCCAGGCAAACCTTGCCAAGAACCCAGAGCTGAGCAGCACCCGCTGAACTCCGGCAAACTTCAGCACTCGTGGTTTGATGGATGCGGTTCCTGGCAGCGGTGTCCCAAGGTGGTGCTTTCCAGCTTTTCACAGTGGAAAGCCTCCAAAGCACCTCTATCCCAATGCTCAGTCCCTGAGGTGTTCCCCACCTCCTGGTCCCTTCCCCATGGCTTTACCAGTGTGCTTTTCTCCTCTCTGGAGAAAACAACTGAACCAACGCAGGCACGGCAGGATGAATGGAAAAGCAGGAGGTGCACTACTTCTCCGACTGCTACCAATTAAAAGTAGGTTATGATCCATCCAGCTTAATGTTTTAGGGTTCTTAAAATTTCACACCATTAAGTAGGCTTGTTCTGAACATCTACTATGCCTGCTAGCGGGTCATTAGCTGCCAGCATGGCTGGGACAACCACAGCTACTTCAGTCATTGCTTTTACCAACTGCACTTAGAAGAACGTCTTCATTTTTTTGTGGAACTGGCACTTTTTCGATGGATGACACTCCCTCTTTGTTTTCATTTTTATCTGGTTCTTCCATTTACTCCTTTTTGATGGTCCGCTCTGGCAAAATGATCACGTTCAGGTCAACCACCCCAGACAGCAATGTTTCCTCCTCTACCACTCTTCCACCCACCAAGGAAGACCAGGATGGAAAGTGCTCAGGGATCCAACCTATTCCCAGGTGCTTCTGCTCTTCCTCTTTTTAAAGCAGAAACATCACATTGATTTCATCCCAGTCAGGAGTTTCTTGACTTCAGCAGGAGCCAACTGCAAGTGTGGGACAGGGCAGGTACACAGAATTATAGCAATCCCCATTGAAATTGGGGCAGGTTATCAAACCTAACTTCCTCCATACTCAAAAATAACCACCCAACATTGTGCCATCTTGAATCATTACAGACTATTTTAATGTTTTCTTCTCTTTCAGTAAGTATATATTAATAATTTCAGACACTTTCCCCCTTTTGTTCCAAGTCTAATAGTTTACTGTTTCTAAGATGGTCCTTCACTACACAAATCAAGGACAGCAGTAATTTAGCAAGGACGCTCATAAAAATCCTCTTTTAGTCTATTCCACAACACTATTCCATGAAATAAAGGGCAAATCAGAGCATCTCCCACACGTCTGGGAGTCTTTACGTGTATCCTGAGATGATTAAATGCTACTGAAATAAACAGGGAAGCTTAGAATCATAGAATCATGATTCCATGATTGGGTTGAGTTGGAAGGGACCTTAAAGGTCGTTGAGTTCCAACTCCCCTGCCCTGGGCAGGGACACCTACCACAAAAAAAGCCAAGCTTCCACCAAAAAAAAGCCAAAAGCTTCCACCAAAAAAAAGCCAAAAGCTTCCACCAAAAAAAAGCCAAGCTTCCTTTGAGATAAAAAGTCCTCTTTCATCTCAGCATCGAATTAAAATGGGAGGATTATCAAAGATGCCGGCATTTCTGTGAAGCAGTGTTTATGGAGTAACAAGGAGAAGGTCTGCACACCCTCAGCCAGCAGCACTCCTCATCCCAGCCCAAACCTTCCCTGGGAACTTCAGCCCCCCCCAGGCCATTGTGGGGAGCTCCTGGACCTTTGCCACCCAGCGCAGGATGTTCTTGGCAACAGCCAGAAGGGCACTGGAACCAAATAAGGAGAAATCTAGAAGCTGGTTTGTCTCGGCACCCTTGCAGCCAAGAAAATCCGCCAAAACTCATGGAACAGGACATGGGGTGGGGGGAACCCACAAAAACCCAAAAGAAGCAACAGATTGAACTTATGACTGTCTGTCCAGCCAGCACCAGCAATCTCTCATTACAGATCAGCACTGACGAAATAGAGGGACAGTGAGTGTGACACGGTTGATGAAAGACCTCGAAACGTTTACGCTGATGCAAAGGTTCAGTTTCACGTTCCCTACAAGCTTTGCAAACAAGAACAGTGCCAGAAAACACGGAAGAATGATTGTAAGGTTTACCTTTTTTTAAAAAAAAAAAGCCCAAATACCAAAACCCCTGCTCCCTGTTTTTTCATTACAGCCCGTGCAGTGGCAAGACAGGTGGAAAAAAGGCTTTCACAGTTGGAAAAAAATAAAAGTTTCAGCTTGTGAGACAAACCTGCGTGAGAGCCACGGGCTCCTTCAGGTCAGACCTTGGTGTAGAAGGTGGGGAGACAGCGTGGTCCCGGGGAGCCTCTGCCCACCCGGGTTGTGCCCCAGGGAGGGACCACCCTGTCACCGTCCCCGTCCCACACGTACTCACCAGCAAAACACCCCTGCGCAGGGAGGGAATAGTTTAGTACTCCGAAAACAAAACAAAAACCCCAGGAAAGCTCTAGTCCTGGTTCTACTCCAAACACCTATTATTTAGTCTGACTGCCCCCATTCTATTTCCTCCTCTTTGATCAACTAATGACCAGGAAAAGCTATTACCAGCACAAGAAAAATATATTCCTGCTATCTTTGAACTGCTGCGGCGAGTGCAAATGCATTGCTTTCTATGGGAACAGAGAAAATATTTCTTCAGTGGCTAACATGAGAAATGAGGGCAAAAAAGGTAGGAGGAGGTGGTAGGGGAGAAACTATTATTTTATTAACTAATTAGATCAGTGTTAAAAGAAAATGAGCCTGCCTGCAAATCTCTGCATTATTGATTCTGGAGAAGCTGCCGTGGTGTACAATGCAGACAATGAAACACTTTGATTTGCATTTGGAAATGGCTATCCCTGCCTGGACAGGGAACAAAGCCATCTACAAAATAACCTAATTATTGTAACGAGGCAGGGCGGGTGGAAGGAAGGTCTGAAACCATTGCCATCCGACAGATTTGGGAAAAGAGTGACTGCAGGTAACAACTGCTCTTGGGCTCTGTGTTTCAAAGTGTCCCAGTACCACCGCGTGAAAGAAAAGAAATCCCCCTGCCATTCCTTTGGTTTTTGGGACCAGCAGATGGACCAACTATTCCTGCTTTCCACGAGCATCCCCGCTTCCGCTGTTCTGGACAGTCAGCAAGGCCACCACCATTAAAAACAAACAAAAAAACCAAACACCACCAAAAAAATCACAGCAAACCCCAGCAGTTCTGCAGTCACAACAGGGCCAAAACCGACTCAACTACTAGGACACCAGCAGGGGGTCAGGCCAGCACTGCCCCAGCAACAGCCACTGCTCTGCCCCACGTCTCTTGGGTTGCCCCACAGCAAAGGTGATGCATAAGGACATAAACTGAAAAATCCAATACTTTCTCAAAAAAAAGAAAAAAAAGTAAGTACATTAAGAACATGTGAGAACAAATATTTAACATTAAACTCTCTGTTCAATTCCTCCTACAAAAGCACTCCGAGAAAGAAGGAAACGCCTTAAAAAAAAAAAACCAAACACACAAATAATCAGTGGAATTTTGGAAAATATAAATCATCCTTTATTAGTGATTTCCCAGGGCACTCATTCAACACCACACTCTGCGAAGTCCCAGAAGTGCACGGAGCAGCTGCCTCCCAAACCTGCCACACAGCACAGCTCAAAGCCGTGGTGTAATTTAGAATAATATTATTCTTCAGGTTCTGGCCTGGCAGCTCGATGGTGCTGCCAGCAGATTAGCAAGTGCTAGCGCCGGGGCCGTCTCCAAGGCAGCAATGAAAAAGGGTTGATGGATTTTTGGATGTTTCTCTTTCTGACCTGTGCCCTTTTGAAAGGGAGAGAAGGGATGAAACAAAAGCCTCCTGGCAATGGGGTAAAAGCAAGAGAACCTACAGGAGGCAGCTCCAGAGGCTTCAAGCCGAACTCACAAAAGGAAGAGATGAAGATTGCTGCCGGGTCAAAAGTACCAAAGTTACCAAATGTGAAGAGTGCAGGAATTTCTAAGGATGGGGAAGTTGTGAAGTGGGGTCGATGGTGGCTTGTGAGGTCCTGAGCAGGGAAAAAACATACAGAAAAGCAACTCTGCACCACGTGCCAAAGGATGTGGGCTCTCCCCAAGCGACGTGCAGGTGACCTGCACAATGCAGCCGTGGCAGAGATGTGAACACCCGCTCCCTCTTTCCTGGAGGCTCACCAACCCAAACCACCAAACACACACAAATCCCCCCAAAACCCAACCACCACTGACCGAACGCCCCACACTCCATCTTCACGGAGGGCACAAAGCAGACAGAAGGGTGGGGAGGGTCCAGAACACGGCTCCACACTCTCTGTTGGCTTTTGAGTGTCCTTCTGAACCAGACTCCTGGCCTTCACCCTCTTCTGAGCACTCAATTTACAAGCTGAAAGCTACTTTCTTTGAACAACAGTATAGGTACCTATCATGGAGTCATCATATTCTTAGATGGCCTTCATCATGATATACGTCAGAGTCTTCCAGATGCCATTCAAACAACATCACAAGCATCTGCCACACGTGTCTCTATATTCCTCTCCCCAGAGGAAGACAAAGTTATGATGAAAGCCGTGAATTCACTTCACCGAGTCCCTTCCCTCCAGCGGAGCTCTGCGCCAACAGCTGTTGGGAAACTGTACAAAACCCTTTCTTAAGAAAATGAAGTGCTTCTCTTAAGGAATCATTATTTTCAAGGTTATTGGGGTTGAGTTTTTTGTTGGTTGGTTGTTCAGGGGTTTTTTATTGGTTTTTTTTATTATTTTTTTAGCACTACTGGAGTTAGCAGAAGACTCCCCGTGGTGCACGGCACAGCCCACAAGAGCTGTACGTTTGTGACACCCAAGAAGACACTCAGCCCCTCCAGCCACCGGTACCACCTCTGGTGCCCGGTTCAGGAGATCCTCGGGTGACGGGAACAGTCAGCAGGATTTCTTCCAGCCTCTAACGTGGTAACAACAGATATCCAACCCCAAAGTACCCCGCTGCTAGCACTGCTCCAGGGTGAAGTAGAGGGTTTATTCTGTAACTCTTGTACCAGATGCAGGGACCCATAGAGGTAGTAGCCATGTGCATCACCATTGCTTCGTGCCCAGTTATCTGCTTGGACAGAACCCAGAACAGACTCCAGCCATTCCAAATCCCAGTCGAGCACTCAAACCTTCCCAGTTAAGGGGATTACTCGCATCAACAACTGCTACTTTTGTATAAGTGGAGGGCGCAGACTCTCACCTACGTGAATCGCAGTTCAGAGCAGCAGTGTCTAATGTATGGGAAAATCCAAAAAATGCCCTAAATCCCAGTGAGACAAACACCTCCAGTTCACTTACGATGACACGTAGCCGGTGATTACACTAATGGAGAGGCACAACCCTTCCCCTACTCCTAGCAGCAATTCTAGACTATAGTGTATCACTACTCCAGAATTACACTTTTGCATCAGTCAACCTCAAACTCCGTCTGAAACATTCCCGGTCAATGCAAAAGCTGTTTCTCCAAGGTGCACCTGGAGAGGTAACGGGATTAACTGTAACAGACCTTTGCAAAAAATGAGATTAACTGAGATTAGTCTTCTATGAAACTACTGTGAAGAAGATCCATAAGAGAAGAAAATGATCAGCTGCTCCATCGTAGCTACAGGACACTCTCAAAATTCCCAGTACCAGCATAGGAAGCACGTTCTCATCTACCATCCCCACACCAAGTGGTCAGTGGGCACCTCCTCCACTAGCCAGGTTGCTTGAGCTCCATCTGTTCCATCTCCCAGCCACAGGCAGATGTGGGAAATGGACCCCTCAGTCTCACAGTCACACACACCGAGGTCCTCTCACTGCCAGGATCTCTATCTGTTGGTCAGAGCATTTGTTTTCACCAAAAAACCAAACTTTTCACCATGGTGATCTTTTGAAGGTATCAACCCCGTGTCACTAGTTTATATAGTTTATTCAAACTCCAAAAGTGCAAGGCTCCACTCCCAATGTGCCTCATTGAAGATTATCAGGGTTTTTTTCCCAATATTGAAAGTATTCCACATGCATTTTTTCCTCCTGGCCATCAATGCTGGGGAGGATCTATCCTCTTCCACAGTGCATCTGGCTGCAACCAGTAATTCTGTGATCCCGGGGAGCCAAAAGCCCTCTCTGGAATGGAGAAGCCCAGTTGAGCCAGTTGGACACCCTCATCAACACAGAGAAAGGCATCTCCATTCTCTCAAGGCATTTAGGTCTCCGTTTTGGAAGTATTTTCCTTAAATTGGGTCAGCTATTGTTACTAACATGTTCTGCAATTACTTTCTAGAAACGATGGCACAAAGGAGAGTTTAGGACCCTACCCATTTTGCTATTATTTCAAAATAAAAATAGATTTTAGATCTCCCACCCCTCAAGGACAGCATTCACCACTTGTTCTACTGGGAACAATTTGTTAAACACCCACTCCTTCAGACGCCCTTTCCATCGTGAGTGTTTCTCTTTAGAAACTTGGCATTTCTCTGTGAGACTTGATTTAATGCTTTAGTTACAGCCTGTTACCACAGAACTGCTTTCCATCCCCCTTCTCTAATGTTGGATGTTGACTAACACAGCCCTGGATCACCTGTAAGCACGAGCTGTCTCCCCCACGACCAACTCTTTCCCCAGGAACTGGGGGTTCCTGTCCCATTGGGCTGGTCTTGCTCCACCAGATCAGACCACCCTTCCTGCCCCAGCAGCTCCCCCAGGCCCCGCATCACCAGTTCAGTCCTTCCAGCCCACCATCACCATCACACCACCCCCAGCTCCAAGCAAGTAAAACACCCTGCTGTGAATTTATGCAGTTAGCAAAATTCTTGGCTACCACGCAGAAGACTCGCTCATGCACAAAGGATCTCCTCCCGCCCCTCCCCTCACAGTACGCAGGGCACCACCACAATGGCATCCTCTTCCTCTCCAAAACCAGCTATAAAAAGAAAATCCACAGCAGATGTTGGGATTTTTAACCCCGCCGTAAGGGGAGCCTCACGGGAAATCAATGTCACCATCTTGCCCTGGAAAAGCCCCCCAGTCTCTGCACCGGGGTGCAACGGGGTGAACCCACTCCCCCCCTGTGCCAGGGGACATCCCACAGGAGCCCCTGAAGGGTGACGCTCACCTAGAGGGCTCCAAAGCTCTGGAACAGCCCTTTGCATCGACTGCTATTATAGAGAACGTGCAAGAGAGAGGATTGTGTTTCAGGAGACAAAAGGCTCAAGTCTGCGACTTCAGTTTCACGTTCCTCAAACTGGGTATAATTAAACCCTGCTTTTCAATAGCCACTTCAAAACAAATGTCTCTGTGATGCAGAGAACACTGAAAGTGGGAAGACACTTTTTATTTAACCTCAAAAAAACTATTTTTGCTCAAGAATCCTAATTCCCCCCGGCTGGAACTTTCTCTTCCTCCTGGCGTGGGTGGGAGCAATGGAAGATGAAGGAAAAAAAAGAGAAAAATGAATGGGGAGGAACAGCCAGGGCCTCTCATGCGAGCTACAGAGAATAAAGAAGGAGACAAAGAATCTCTAGGAGATTCCCTGAGTCCTACAAACCGGTTGAAAGCACCTCCTCACCCTGCAAAGGTCTGAGGGGAAGCACAAAACTTACCCACACACAAAGGACACCAATTTTAATCATGTACTCCAGACAAAAACCCACAGTCAGCCCCATAACCACCTACCACCCTACCAGAAAATTGCAAAATCTTACTTTATTTCCACTGTTTGATTTCACCGTTCTGCTCCTTCACTTTCCATCTCCTGCACACAGTTTTCCACGCTCCTGCTTCTGGCTGGGCTGTGAAGAGCAGTGTTTTCCCAAGCCCTGCAGCTCCCAGGAGGTGAGGAAAGGTGCAACCACAAGCTGTGAGCCAGCAGGTGTAGGGGAGAAATAGTCCCACACCAGGGCCCCCATTCCACCCAAGAGCTGAGTGGTGCCAGGTGCTGAGCATCTACCCCGAGGAGCAAAGTCCCACCATGCTGGGAGCAGTCTGCCCAGCAACCCCCTCTAAGGGCAGAGGGGTGAGGAGGGGGCTCAGCTGCTCCCCTGCTCTCTGAAATACCAACACCTGTGCTGAAATACCCACACCTGTGCTGAAATACCCATTTGAAAGACCAGCATTTCAAATGGGACCTTTGCAGAAGACACTCTCTTCTGCTCTGATGTTAAAGCCACTGTTGTAGCACGTCCTTACTACAGCTTGAACCTCAAGGGATGGTCCAAAGCACAAAACTCTTAAGTTTGAAATCTGCTTCTGTCCTAAGTCACTAGAGAAAGGAACAACTGATACAAAGGAGAAGAAAAATAAACGTGATTGAAGTTGTGTTTGTGGGATCTTGGAGCTAACAGAAGAATTCTGGCCCGCTAGAGATAACAGCTCACCCTTCTGCGATGGGCAAGCCATGCTCTGGTCCTCCAGCTTGAGGAGCAGGAGCAAGACCCCAGCTGCCTCCTCTCTCCATCAAGCTCACAGATGAATGCACAGACTAGTCAGCACCTGCAGTAATCCACACTGATGTGTGTTTTTTACATACAAAGAGACTGTAAAGTCCTTCCTCCCCAGTGCAGAAAGAAAACAATTCCAAATATTAGTTAAAAACATTTTTCTCACCCATCTACTGCTATTTCAACTCTGTTATGTAAATTCCAGTCAACCGAAAACTTGATGTTTCGTTCTGTAATAGACCCATTCAAATTTCCAGCAAACACACAGGTTTTAATTTCTTCCTCCTTCCAATGATACATTTGGTGTTCCTCAGACTCTGGGATCACTGGATCTCCTGAGGGACACAACAGCCGAGTCCAGAGGGGCCACATTTCACAGAGGCAGGAGCAGGTCCCCTGCAAAGCCCAGCAGAGCAGGCGTCTTTCAGAGGGGTCACATAAAGGCCATTTCCAATTTTGGGAACATACATAATAACCTGAGTTTTTACACCCAGATAATCATGTGCCCCAAGTAAACTATACTTCTGTATTAAGTTTGCAGCTCTCGTCTTCCTGGTGAATTTATCAGCTCACGTAGTTCTTGAGTAGCTGTCCCCAATTCACCTCAAAGGGGCAAAGGGTGGGGAGGGCCCTGAAGAAGCCAAGAGGGAAAAAAAAGCTACTTAACTCACTTACTCAAAGTGGAGAAAGACAAAAAAACAGAGGGGGAAACTAATATATGGTTGTTCAAGAGAGAATTCAATAAAGCTATCAGTGTTTGAAGAAAGCCTAAGAGGCCACAAAGGTACAGTCCAGGCCTGAGCTCTTCTCACCGAGAAGACCTCTTGTCTGTGAGCGGATACACCAGGTTATACCAGCAAATAAAGCAGAAGGAACATTACTGAAGGTGGAAACTGGGCCTATAGCAGGAGCTACAGCAGTTGAAGGAGACAAACATTCCAGCCCAAAGCCATTGTGACCAAGTGGAAGAACATCCTCAGCTGTCAGTGGGTCTTTGGGTTCAAGTTCCATCATTCGCACTGTCCTAAGAAAATGCAAAGGAGTCCCTGCACTGTGGCTCCTCCTAGAACTGACAGGCCATACCCTTTGGGTTGGTAAAAGATTCCTCTGGTTATTTTTGGAACAGAAGAATGTGAAATTATCTACACAAAGCCTTTCCTTTGCTTTGACCAGTTGCGCCGAGCAACTACTTCTAATCTTTCTGGATGTCTCCTGGACACAGTGTTGATGAAGACATGTTTTTTTCATAACACAGCGTTTTACTTTTAACAGTATGCAAAGCCTTCCCCGAAACTTTCCTCATCAATTACCTGTCTAGAAAATGAGAAGTCGGTGTTAGAAACTGCCAGATCCTTAATATGATTGACTGTGTCTGGTTTCAGTCAGCGAAAGGTCTCCTCGTAACAAATGGCTTGTCCGTTTGGTTCTCTGACAAGAAAGACTGTCGAGGCCTGAATATCATTTCTGCTCAATCAAATCCTAATGCTGATGGAAAACCCTGGGTTTGGGTGACCCTCGATGTGCCCCAGTGGGCCACGCAGAGATGTATCGCCGCTCAACACATCCAGCCCGTAGCGAATGAGGAAGGCTCTCCTCCTTCTCCTCCTCCTCCCTGCCGCCGCCGCCTCCTCCTGCCAGGCCTGGAGTGGGAAGATAGGCATTCACTGAGATGACAAATGGCACCAACACGTGTTTCTCTCTTGGCACTTCCCTGCTAAAGGCTAACGAAACCGTTAACTATGGGAAACAAAGAGATGGATGAGAGAAGATCACTTCTACAAAACGCTTTCTATAGAAAAAAAAAAAAACCAAACCCAAAAAACTAATAAAAGCTTGATGTATGCAAACTGAAGCTGGGGAATAGCAGTAATTTTTCCCTGGTAATGGGTCTTCATGATGTCAGATACAGAAAGATTTGCACTTTATTATCAATAAGAGAGTCCAAATTAAAGCAGTGACTCGAAGTGGCAGAAATCGGCTTCGGGATACAGTCAATACAGCACCTCTCCCCTCTCACCACACAGGCGGTGTCTACAAGGTTTTAAGATGCCATTCCTACAAATATTTTAGTGTATAATAAAACTGTTGATTATGGCATAAAGAAAGCCATAAGATTTGATTTCTCCATATTTTTTTTTGTGTGCACACTGGTCAGAAGAGGACTGACCATAGAAAAGAACAGATCATTAAACTGCAGTGGAGTAAACATCAATATATTGTAGCTATGCTTTTCCTTTAAAACATTTTGCAGAATAATTATAGCTGGAACAAAGGAAGCTCAGAAAATTTCAACACTGGAGTTTTTTTTTGCTTTTTTGTGGAGGAAGGAAGAGGGAAAAAAAAAAAAAGAAAACAGCCATAAAGAAGTTCCAATATTCATTTCTAAATTCTAACAAATACTTCGATTATACTACGCTTTGCTACATCTGGCCTTCAGCTTTGGACCTCATCCAGCTTCCTGTAGAACTCGAGGAAATCCAGCTCAAAACTTAGGTTATGTTATTTTCTAAACGGCATAATACAAACCCCCAGTTTAACTGGCATTTTCCTCTCCGTCATTTAGTAACACAACTGAGGCGATTTTCCTGAAGAAGAGAAGCAACTCCCCTTTTCATTTATTTAAAATCGCACGTGCTTCCTCAGTGGCACACCCAAGCTTTCAAATGAGGAACAGCCATCGATTATTTCACTATTTCCTTTGACACTCCTTTAAGACTTATAAAGCACCTAATCTCTTTGACATTCCTTTAAGAATTATAACGCATCTAATCTGCACTTATAGTTACCTAAACAGAACAAGTCTGTGTAGAGAGGAATCCCAGCAGCTATAAAGAGGAAAAAACTTCTTCACCGTGAGGGTGCCAGAGCCCTGGAAGAGGCTGCCCAGGGAGGTCGTGGAGTCCCCTTCTCTGGAGATCTTCAAGACCCACCTGGATGCCGTCCTGAGTAACATGCTCTAGCTCTGGGCAATCCTGCTTCAGCAGAGGAGTTGGACTAGATGATCTCTATGGTCCCTTCCAACTCCAAAAAATTCAGTGAAAATTCAGTGAAAAGACAACTGCTAAAAATGGCAACGTGAGACTTCACCCTGAAGCACGACATCCCCTTAAGGCCTTGGTCTTGCAAATATTCAGCGTCTGAGCAGTCCTACTAAAGCAAGACTCAATCACTGGCTTTGTCGCTGGTGGAGTTTTCTTTTATTCGTATATATTTTTAGGCAACATATTATGAAAGTTGGAAAGAGGAAAAGGAACCGGTAGGAGGAGGGGAGCCCCCGGCCAGTGTGCACCTACGGCCTTCGACACGGCACCTCAGCTCAGAGACCTCCGCGAAGCTGGTGGCCGAGCCAAACCCCGAGTTCGGGTGACAAAGAGAAACTGCTCAAGGTCTCCCTTCGTGGCAGAAGCCAATGCTCCCGAGTGAACATCTTTCCTCTCTAGTGCAACGCCCTGCAGACGGGACTAAACCTAAAAATAATTGCTAAGAAAAGGTTCCAGCGTTCAACACAACCTATGTGCTGCTTTTCTAACCCCTCCTCCGCTCATTCTCAGGTGATGACATAAAGAATTACATAAGAAAACAAAACAAAAAAAAATAAAAAAGATAAAAATTAACTTAATTTACACAACCAATAAAAAAGTTTAAAGCAATGATAGAAAAATAATATAAAGGCTAGATACATTAAATGCCAGTTCAACAGTATTAAGCTTTGGTAGATCAGTTAAAGAGCATAGCACCAATAAAATCCAATGTCAATACAGGCTTCAGTACGCATGAGCTGTGATGAAAATGTAAATTTTGGCAAGAAAAGTAGTGTATGTTCCCTGACGCCACAGTTTCATTTCAACATCCAGCAAAAAGTCTTTAGGCTCTTTCACTTGTCGCTGAAGATAGACGATGCCCGTGTAGGAGTTCAGCCGCCGAGTGCTGAAGTAGTTTTCCTCGTTTCCCTTGTTGATAGTAAGGATTATGTTGTCTCCAGCATAGGCGGGCGACGGTCCAATACGGAAAATATGAGCCGGGACCACAATATTGGTTTGGAAGTTCAGCTGGTAATAGGTAATGCGCACCGGGGTATTTTGGCAGTCCAGATAATTGAAACAACTGATTCGTTCACACCTCCTAAGAGACGAGAAATGAAGCACATTCAGCATCCACGTAACAGCAGGTAAAAACACGTGTATTTCAGAGCAAGACAGACAGGAGTCCCAAACTTCAGCTGTGTCATAGTGTCATAGTGTTGTCCAGGCCGGAAGGGACCTCCAAAGGTCATCTAGTCCGACCTCCCCGCAGTCAGCAGGGACACCCCCAACTAGACCAGGTTGCCCAGGGCCTTGTCGAGCCTCACCTTGAATGTCTCCAGGGATGGGGCCTCAACCACCTCCCTGGGCAACCTGTTCCAGTGCTCCACCACCCTCACAGTAAAGAGCCTTCTCCTAATCTCCAATCTAAATCTGCTCCCCTCTAGCTTAAAGCCATTGTCCCTTGTCCTGTCATTGCAGGCCTTTGTAAACAGGTTCTCCCCAGCCTTCCTGTAGACTCCCTTCAGGTACTGGAAGGCCGCTATTAGGTCTCCCCGAAGCCTCCTCTTCTCCAGGCTGAACAACCCCAGCTCCCTCAGCCTGTCCTCGTAGCAGAGGTGCTCCACCCCCCTGATCATCCTCGTGGCCCTCCTCTGGACCCTCTCCATCAGGTCCACGTCCTTCTTATATTGAGGGCTCCACACCTGCACACAATACTCCAGGTGAGGTCTCACCAGAGCAAAGTGGAAGAATCACCTCTCTGGATCTGCTGGCAACACATCTCTTGATGCAGCCCAGGATGCGATTGGCCTTCTGGGCTGCAAGTGCCCACTGCCTGCTCATGTCCAGCTTCTCATCCATCAGCACCCCCCAAGTCCCTTTCGGCTTGTAAAGCCGCTCGGTTCCATAAGGCAGGAGAAGTGTGTGTGAAAGTGTGAGCAGCAGAACGTGGCTTCCCAAAGCGCTGCCAGCCACGGAGGCTGGAAAGGGGCAGGGAGATTATGGGGCTCCTGAGCCTCAGCTGCTGAGGAGCCGGGGGGGATGTGCCGTTCCCAGACCCCCGCAGCCTGGCGAGGGTTTGTCATCCTGCTCCTCCCCTCAACATTTCATCCCTCTCTGAGGAACTGCAGGTCAAATATTAAATGGGAGGCCCCAAACCACTGTAAAAGCAGTGAGTGCACTGGCAGCCACTGCAATGATATAAGCAGCGAAGAAGATCTTATTCTTTTTAAAACTTAATTATAAACAGAGCCCTTTTGGAGCTGCAAGCTCTGATGACTGCAGAGTTGGAGGGCAAATGAGGGCTCTAGGGCTTGGAAGAAGGAAGGGGCAAAACCCAACAGAAACTCTACGTGGGGAAAGTCCGTGTGCTCCAGGCACCAAAGCATCTTCTTAGAGCTCCGAGCACTTAACACCCACCCGCAAATTAAAGTGCTACTCTTAATTAATCCACAGCCACTGGACGGGGCTTTGTGGTGACAGCAATACTTACATGTCAGACACTTTTCTGTAGTTGGACGGGCACTCGAAGGACAGGCAGCGGAAGCTGCCCTGGATGTTATAGCAAGTCTCTGCAGCTGAACAGTTATGGGTTCCTATCGCACATTCATCGATATCTAAGGAGAAGAAACACAAGGTAAAAGACGTGGTAAGTGCAAAAATAAGACGTAATCACAGTTTATGGGCCGTGATATCACGGAAATCATAGAATCACAGAATGGTTTAGGTTGGAAGGGACCTTAAAGATCATCTAGCTCCAAGGCCCTGCCATGGGCAAGGACACCTCCCACTAGACCAGGTTGCTCAGAGGAAATGGTCTGAAGTTGGGGCAGGGGAGGTTTAGATTAGATCTTGGGAAGAATTACTTTCCTGAGAGGGTGGTCAGGCACTGGAACAGCCTGCCCAGGGAGGTGGTGGAGTCACCATCCCTGGAGGGATTTAAGAAAGGTGTAGAGGTGACTCTTCAGGGCATGCTCTAGTGCCTGAGATTGTTGGTTTGTGTCTGTTTGTGGTTGGGTGTGGTGTGTGTGTTGTGGTTTGTTTGGGTTTTTGGGAGGTTTTTTTGGTGGTTGGACCAGTTGATCTCAGAGGTCCCTTCCAACCACGAATATTCTGTGAAATCACATGTTGCTGAGACTCCACGTGCACCAGAAGCAGGAAGAGCCCATGGGTTTGGCTCCGCGAGCTGAGGGCTCGTTTTTTCCCCGCTCAGTCACCGTGTGTTTCCTCTCCAGTACCTGAGCCTGCTCCCTGCACCGCAGGACTGCCAGGACCCCGGAGGGAACACCCATGAATGCACATTCAGGTGAGGGCTGTCGGGTTCATCTCTGTGCACAGACACTTTTTGGCATTGGGAGTGACAGGGGAAATCACGTTGATTCCCATTCTGCTGAAATTCCTATGTCTTGTGCAGAAAAAAAATCCCTTCCTTGACATTATCAGTTCACAGGAGCTGACAGTACCACTCGGTAGCGTGTGCCATGAAGAAGGGAGCCCACTCTTGCCTACAAGATCCTTGCCTATGGTCCTTTTCGTGCTGTTGGATAGTCCTTCCCCTGCTCGGAGAGAGCCTGGCCGGCTGCAGCCACCCCACATGTGGCCAGGGCTGGCCACCTACCCCAGGGGAAGTTTGCTCCTTTACCTGTAACTCTGCAAACATCATCCCCCCGCCCCCTGAACCTCACTGGTCTCATCCCAAACACACCTGGTGCACCCCAGGGTTTAACTTGCATAAACATGAGAAGGGAAAAAAGTTCTCAAAACCCAAGATCCCATTTCCCGCTGCAATAAAACCCAAATGTGAACATGTTTTGGTCCAAACCAAACACGAGCATCTCGACAGAATCGCCTGTGTTGGCATATTCTTCCTTGGTCCTGAGGTGTCAGAGATGTGTTGTAAGTAATACTATAACCCAGGCTGAAAGGAAACAGAATAAAATGGCTAGATAGCGATAGTCCAAGGTGGTGGAACCCTAAACTTCTCAGACCAGCCAACCTGTCATCCCCGCAGCTGCTCTGTGAGCTTCCCACAGCTGTTCCGGTTGAAGATCGTTTTTTTAAATAGTTTCCTGAAAGTGATGGGCCATTTTTTACAGCTTCACAGGTCACTGGTACTCCCTGAACCCAGGCTAACTCTAAGCACCACACTTGTGGTCGCGTGTTGTGTTTCTAAACAAGCCGTCCAGCCCCTGAGGACAGTGCAGGTGGGATAAGGTCAATAACCAGGGAAGCATCTCCCTGGCTTCAAGCAGCAGAGCCCGTGCAGAGACTTGTGCACGGCGTGGGCACCACGTGCAAGTGCTGGAGCACGAGGGAGAGTCCTCGCTGAAAGGCAGCCACAGCTGTGAATGGCTCATACAACGCAGAGCATGTGGCTTCTTCTTCATGGACAAGGCTGTAAAATGCCCACGTGGCCCAAGCAGTGGACATTCCCCCACCAGCCCGTCTGCAGAGAGACCTTCCCCTCCTCAGAACAAACACGTCATGGATGGAGGGACACCCTGGCTCTGCCTGTGCAGCCTACTGTGACAAAAGCCATCCCTCAGGAATACACAAACCCCATCAGAATACACCCATGGTAAAAGCCTGCAGGACCTTCACACTGACTTTCTGGGAATGGGGAAACCTGGGCTATGTCAGGAGAAGAAATTACGCATGCACAAAGGTCGCTCTGGATAAATCAGGGGGGGAAACACAAAGGAAAGCAACCGCTGCTGTAGAGCTGCATGATCCAGGAGATGTGAGCTCCACCAGACTGTTAGGAAATACGGGAACTTAAGAACAACACTTTAAAACAAGGCACACATTTTTGAAATTTTAGGTTAAATATACCCCTGTAATGAGAAGTAATGTTGCAGAAGACAAAAAAGAACACTTAAAGCTCAAAGACACTTTATGGCCTAGAGCATAAACACGGGTACCTAAATAATACATACGCACGAGCCCAAGCCATGGACCTTTAAATGCTGAAAACCAGATGCAATAACAAGGATCCAGCTTGAGCAGAAAATACTGGCAAAGACCTCGCAGTCACATTGTGTACTCCCAAATGTCTAGACAACGCACGGAGGCTTTAAAATGAAATAAATGCTAACAGACAAACCACGTGGACCGTGTAGGGCCCCACAGTTCTGCCAATTGTCACAGGGGAGAGAGACTCTTAGAGGAAAACCATAACCTCCCACTCCCTCCGCTCCCTCGGGATGAGGACTGATCTCATACCCGGAACCGACTGGTTTAAAAGTCTCGCGAAGAAGAGTCTACAATAGGAAGCAGGAGAGAATCAAAGCGAGTTAAATCCCTTGCTGATTCTCCGAAGTGCCCCTAGGTGAAAAGAAAATTTCTTCCATATTGCAGTCGTCGTCATGAAAGCACTCCCTTCACCAGTTTGGCTCTGCTGCAGAACACCACAGGCAGCTCCCTCCAAAAAGATCCATATGTTGAGACACTATTACATGAGGTACAACTCCTCTGCTTGAAAAAAAAAAAAAAAAAAAAAAAGGTACAAAGAATGTACCCCCAGTAACTCTTAAGAACTGGTCAGATGGCGAGCAACTGGAGCCAGACCCTCAGCTGGTGGAAACCAATGTAGTCTTTTTGTGTTTGGTGCAGCTGACATCAACTCAGACAGCTTCTCCGACCATGTTTCCAGAGGACTCCATACCTGACCTCAATGTATACATCACCTCCATACATAACCCTGCCCAAGCTTCTCTCTAGGAGCTTACAGAGCTCCAAGGCCAGGCCTGTACCCGGGGGTTACTTCCAGTGCCTGACGAAATGCCAGCTTACCCAGCCGTGCCCGGAGCTGCCACACACGCGCCGAGTTTGGCGAGCAGACCAGCCTCAGCCTCTAAGCCTCCAGCTGGCACTTGAAGAACTTCTCCAAGGGTCACTCAGCAGGGCTGGCCTACACCAACGGGAACCCTCTCCCCAGGGGGTGAGCCTGCAGGGGGGAATTTCACCCCAGGCCAATGATGGGATGAGATCCGTAGATCCACGCGGCACATCCTTTCCCTCCGCCTCCAGCGGCTGGAGGAGAGCTGCGCCGGCCCAATTAAGGCAGTGACTCACAGGACTGACTCTGGAAGAGGTCCCCAGCTCAAATCACGCTGCTGGCAGAGGTGGCAACGGACTCGCCAGCACTCGAAGCCAGGGGAAATAAAAAAAATAAAAAAAATAAAGAAAAAAAGCCCAAGGAGCGTAAAAAGCCCGAGGAGAGTTACAGCTGCGGTTTTCTAAAGGTGACTTTTACATAAGAATTTAAATGCATGTGGATATAACTGCACGCTGAAGTCATACTTAAAAACACATTAAAAAAAAAAAAAAGCTTTTAAAAATACTTTACTTTTAATTTAGTCTGTTTCTCAGCTCCAAAGTCAGGACCAAGTGCGTTCACGCTGTTCGTGATTTACACAGTGTAAATTCCCTGCCATTACCACTGAGAGGAGAATTCAAGCCTAGGAGATACACAACCAAAAGTTATGTGAAGGGTTCCTGAAAAAACTAAGAGCAGGAAATGCCTGGTAGTTCATGTAAGCGACGGCAGGAATGCGTGCAGAGTACGTAAAGGTAATCAGATCTTCAATCATCGTTACGCTCTCAGTGCATCCTTTGGAAATGTGGGGGTTTTTACTTCGAAATCAGACAGCTGTGCACCAGATGAAAACCACCCGACACCCAGAAGGCACTTGTATGATTCTGGAGAGAAGGGGGGTGTGGGAGGAGAATACCTGTCACTTACACCAACATAAGCTAATGCCAACATATTTAAGCTTAGGTGGCAGACTTCGGGATGTCCAAGTCCCTGTTCCACCTCCCACGTTTGCTCTCCCAGTTTTCTGGGGCAGGAAAACTCCCAATGAAACCATGGATTTCTACATCTGGCACCTCTAAAAATACCAGATCACTTATTGCTGTGCCAAGGTGCACATACAGCTCAGGCAAGTAATCAAGTGCCCCCATTTGAATGATGAAGTGGGCTCCCTTAGGAATTCATTTAAACAATTAGCTCACACTGACAGCTGGGTTGCCACAGTACATTTCCTAACACAGGATAAAGCTGACATTGCAGATACCAATATTTGGCAACTTTGTCAAATGCTGGCTTTTTAACAGTGACTGATGTAAAAAATGGAGACTTGACTGAGTAACCATAACGGCTTAGATCATTCCAAGGATTAAAACTTCACAACATAATCCCTTCAGTTCCTAAACTCCCCATTACCTCGACAGGTTCTTCCATTTGCTGCCATGGTGTATCCCTGCTCAGGACAAGCACACTGGTAACTACCAGGAACGTTCACGCAGCGGAAAGTACAAAGAATTCCTGCACTTTGTGTGCACTCATCGATATCTGGGGGGAAAAAAGCACAATTACAAACATATGGAAAAAAAAAAAAAAAGGAAAAACAGAAATCTGAAAAGGGAGGTTGTGAAACACAAGGAAATTCTTATCTGGCACATTTATAACATATTCTTAAACAAGAATGCAACCGTGAAGGTCTGACATTACTCTAGGACAGTTGATGGTGCTTTCTGAAATGCTGAACACAAGATCGCTCCCAAAAAGCCTGGCTGCAAGTAGTATGGACTTAGGGAAAAGGACAATAAGCCTAGGGCACACCTGAGTCTCAAACATTCTCTGGTACCTCTGTAATTCTTCTAGGATTGCTCTGGGGGCTTTCTTGTGCTGGGAAAAACATGAGTTTCTTCACCATTTCTTAAATAGAGACTCTCCAAAGTACGTGTCAGCATCAGTAACTTTAGGAAAGCAGGTAAAATCCTCCCTTTCTCCATTCTGATTGCCCTACCCCTCATTCACCCACCACAGCAGAAGTTCAAGCAAGCCTTCATTCAACCATGGCTTTAATTGACGCAATAAAACATATCTTCCTTCCTAATTTTTTCAGTCATAAGCTCTAGCCCCATGAAACAACAACCTCACCAGTTCAATGGTCAGACGAGCGTATTCCAGCCCCAATCATGAAAATAAACTGATTTTTCCCATAGCTGTAGTAATCTTTTGCAGCTTCTGCAGCAGGTTGTAACTCAGAGTCATCCTTAGGCATCACCTGCAGCATTAGGTGCTGCCAAGGGTTCAACAACACCTACTGTTAACGAGTTAGCACTGATTGATTAAGAGTATACACATATTTAACTTGACCTGACAAAACAGCAGCCTTACCTTTACAAGAATGCCCATCTTCTGCCAGCTGGAAGCCCTGCCTGCAGTAGCACTGATAGGAACCATAAACGTTGGCACACTCCTGGCTGCAGGGACTAGTGTCGCATTCGTTCACATCTGTGTCCAAAGACAAACCCACAGACATTGCCACGAGGGTTCAGAACAGTATCCGCCACCTTTTCTTGCCCCTGAGAACAGCTACCATCCCCTTCTGGTCAGAGTGGATAAGGACGAACTAATTTGTCCCAAGAAAGATGTTTCTGCTCCGTGGGCAGAATGCCAAGAAGCAGGAGGATGTCTGCTGCACCTGAATTTCGGGTCTCTATATGTCAATGAAAACACATACACGTGCAAACACGTGTTCCAGGCCTTACATCTTACAGTTAAAAATACGTAATCATGGAGAACTTAAAGAATATCCATTCAACTCAAACTCAGTTATTTCAAGTTTTGTCCCTACCAAGTTTCATCTTTATTAAAATTGGAATGAAAAGGCTTCTATTCTTTGTTATGTTCTCCTTTTCTCTCATCTGGAAGGAAAGGAAAAAGTATGTGAGAGAAAGGAAGAAAGAGGAGAAACCTATCAGCTCTCATCTGACAGTTCAACTGAGCACCTGCAAATCTGAGCACACATAAATCATGGATTTACTGTATTTATATTTCACTTCAACTCCTTCTCTATAAAGTCCCTTAACTCACACTGCAATTTCTTTTTCGTGGAAAAAAAAACCCAAAACATTTGGTACCTTCACAGTGCTTCCCATCGTAAGACAAGCGGAAACCAGAGGAACAAGTGCAATGGTAGGACCCAGGGGTGTTCTCACACGTGTGCTGACACAGGCGTCCGGGGTAATTCCAGCACTCATTTATATCTGCCAGCAGAAAAAGCAAATATCCAATCAACTCAGAAACAAAAACGTCAAACAAGATGCAGGAGGTCACTTTTTTAAAGTGTCAGAGATTGATCTGCAGAGCATGGAGTGCTGCAGCCTCCGGTTTTCTGCTGACTTTGGGCTTTAAGTGGTGTACATAGAATCACAGAATCATAGAATGATTTGGGTTGGAAGGGACCTCAAAGATCATCGAGTTCCAACCCCCCTGCCCTGGGCAGGGACACCTCCCACTAGAGCAGGTTGATCAAGGCCCCATCCAGCCTGGCCTTGAACCCCTCCAGGGATGGGACAGCCACAGCTTCCCTGGGCAACCTGTTCCAGTGTCTCACCACCCTCATAGTAAAAAATTTCTTCCTTATATCTAATCTGAATCTTTTTTCTTCCAATTTTAAACCATTTCCCCTTGTCCTATCACTGCACTTCCTGTCAAACAGTCCTTCTCCAGTTCCTCTATAGGCTCCCTTCAGGTATTGAAAGGCAGCTATAAGGTCTCCCCGGAGCCTTCTCTTCTCCAGGCTGAACAACCCCAGCTCTCTCAGCCTGTCAAGTGGTGTACAGTGGTGATAAAATACAAAACGCTGTATCATAGTCTCTTATGAGGGAAGCTGTGAAGATAAATTTCTACCTCAGCAGAAGCACAACCCGTAGGGAAGCGCTTTGGCAGATGACCTTCACTGATAACCTCCAGCTAAACCAAACCGAGGGCACCTGGCCCGAAACCCCAGCAGGGAGCAGTAGAGCTCTCAAGGGCCCGTCGCGCTCCACGCCAGCTGCCGTGGAGGTGATTCCATGATCTTTGGAGGCCCCACATCGCGGAGCTAATATCAGCACACCCCAACGCTGCTCAACTCTGCCTGGGGGCCCAAGGCTCAATCGATCAGTTGGTCATTTCATCTTGTCTTGGCCGTACGTACCGATGCAGCTCCTGCTGAAGGCGTCGTACTGATACCCCATCTTGCAGTCACAGCGGTAGGCCCCAGGAAGATTATGACAAATCTGCCCCTCGCCGCAGCGGTGGACGCCAGTCTGGCACTCATCCACGTCTGAGGAGCCACAGAAAGCAGTTAGTTCAAACACAGCCTGCTGAAAATCCCCTCTGGCGGAGAGAGCGAATTAAATTAATTAAATAAGAGGAATGGGAAACTCTTGGGGTTGTCCCCTGGACAGAACAAAGACTATCAGCTTTTCCCACTGTGCTCTTTACATATCTCCAAGTCAAACTTTTGAAAAGCGTTACCCTATCTGAACAGTGAAAATGGTAAGTGTAACTGGAATGGAGCTCTCCCGGCACATTCCACGTCTCAACGTAAACACGTTTTGATTCTGATCAAACCGTGACATTTAAACAACCTATTCTGCTGTTCCGCCATCCCGGGAGTCACGGCGAGCCATTTCAAGCAAAACAAGGACTAGCCAGAAATTCTGCTCGTCCCTTCAATTAAAGCAATTGCTATTTTCATCCCGCGTTGCCCTTTCCGTCTCACTTCTGCTGTCTGCCTTTTGCTCTTTCCTAATGTTGATCTTCTTTCTTTTCTCAATCAACTCGCATTTTGGTATTCCTCACGGCCTCTCATCCGAAACCCAATACCAACAAATCAGTTGCTTCTCCGCTCACACTCATCACTTCCAATCTCATTAAAAAAATCCTCAGATGAAGATGAGAGTTTTCAATACCCGCTGATTTCCAGGACTTGCAACATGACTAAATAGCTCATCAGTATCTAACAAATCCCTGCCACCATCTGTGACAAGAAGCAGCAAAAAGTCTGATTAACCCTCAGAAGCTTGTATTTCTTCAAGTATTCTGAGTTCTGCCATTTCCTAAGCCATCGGAGCCTGCTTCCTTCCTACTAGTCGCATCTTAAACAACTTCTACAACCCAAATCCCTGTTCATGTGGTATTAATTAGGATGGCAGTCTAAGGCTGGGGGTTCTCCACATTGCCCTATTTGAAGTCATAAATTTGAGCCCTATCTCATTTCAAAGGGTTCCTGAGCAGATCTTCATCAAACAAGAGCCTTGGAGAGAGCTTGGGAAAGTAGGCGCTTGCTGAGAAAACGATGGGGAAGTGAGAGCAAGTTACTTATCAAAGAAACTTGAATTTGGAAAAGTGGAGATCGTACCAACCCTGGTGAGAGGCACAAGCAAACCCTTTGTTCAATATTTCAGCACACATTCCCACCTACACGGTCCCTGCTGGCATCAGGAAATGCCACTCGCCAAAAAGGGATCCCTGAGAGGCTCACAGATTGCTGCTCAAACACCCTCTCCTCGTTTTCTTTTAAGGTCAGAGGTAGCATCAAACCAGGAAAGTGTCTAATGCAGAGACAATTTTGTAAAGCAGTGGTTTTATTTGCAGTGAATTCATGTGTGCAACCATTTCATTAGTTTGTCCAAACTTATGTATTCCACTCTGTTCAGACTTTAATTAGTTCTAGGGCATTACACCGTCAGAAATGGGCTACATTTCACGATAGTTACAGTAGTTTTCAGTTAAATGTAAGAGGTAGGTCTTAATAACTCATTGACTAAATCAGAAAATGTGAACGTTTTAAAGAGAGATGAAGCCCCTAAAGAAAGAAGATGACCCTACAAGTGTAGTTCTGCTAGAGAAACACGTGCAGATGATGTATTTACTACTGTGAATAAATCTGAATCAGGAATCTAATTAGCTATTGTAATGCCTTAAAGAAACTAGTCTTTATCATAGAAAGGGGAAATTAGGACCATATGCTTTTCTTCTTTCTTCTCCATGCTTTCTGCCTACTTAAAGAAAGTCAGAACAAAGAAAAAAACAACCAAAAGATACAGACTGCAAACAGAGTGCACCCAGCAAAGACAGAGAAATCACCCATTAACATTAAACACTTGTTTTCCCAAAATCAAACTAGAGAAGCTTCCTTATACCTGCTCCTTAGAAGCACTGTCAATCGTGTGAAGCAGAGACGAAGTACCATTCGTAATTACAGTACATTGTGTTATCTCATCAGGCTTTAAAGATATAAATGCTGTATGAATAATGGCAATTTCCTCCTCTGCCACATATTTACACACAATCTGGATGGTCTTGGGGGTAAAACCACAAAGGGAGATACAGACAGCTAAAAGGAGAATGAGGGAGTTTATGCAGAAATAGGCTATTTTTCGCTACAAGTTGCTAATCGTGACCAATACGGCTTCCACCCACCTGAACATCACAACAGCATCTTTCGTTCATTTTTTCATCCTTCCCTTTATTCAAAGGGAACTTAAGGAGGAATTATCAGGATATCATCACTAACCAAAATACTGATTTAACATCTTGTTATTTCCCCCCCCGCCATTGTTTTATAATTTCCTG
Organism: Tringa tobata; assembly: GCA_033628505.1. NCBI lineage: Eukaryota > Metazoa > Chordata > Aves > Charadriiformes > Scolopacidae > Tringa > Tringa tobata. Next base: position 281,159 of record JAHREE010000512.1, read on the forward strand.
CCTCGTGTAATACAGAACGTAGGGAACTCAAAAATACACGGCCAGCCCTGCCTTGGGCACCAAGGACCAAGCTTGCAATTCCTTTGTGCCAAGCCTGCTCATTTACAGCACAGACACTAATAAGAGATGAAATCTGCTATTCTGAGCCAGTAACTCCATAAACACCCTGGAACGAACACAAATCAGCATCAAGCTGCGTGCCAGCCGTATGAATATTTCAACGTTCTTGTCACAAGGGAAGCAAGAACTTATCCTGAACATGCACACAACTGGGTGTAGATGGGGAACACCATTCCTAGTGCTACAGAGAACATCTGCTTCTGACGGACAGCGCGAGTTTAAAAGGTAACTAAGCCCCAATCACTCCAGAAGGAGGTCAGTAAATCCCAAATGGTGTCAAAACCAATGTCACCTGGAGCTCCATGCAGCCCCCAACACCACTGCAGCGTCCTGCAGTGCCAACAAATCCCTCAGCCGCTGGGACAGCACACGCGTGAAGCCAATTCCCATTCCTCAAATAAATCTAGGAGTCTGGAGGTTAACTCAAACCCTCTTTTTCCAGCTGAAATGTACTTTGCCCTGTGAGAGGGCTCGTGAATAGGCACTGGAGCCCGACCTTACCGACGCATCGGGTTCCCTCCTCATTGGAGTGGTAGCCTCTGCTGCACGTCAGCGTGTTCCTCTGGCAGGTGTAAGAGCCAACGGTATTGATGCAGTTGAACCCTGGTTTACACGGCTCAGGGAGAGATGTGCATTCATTAATATCTGGTGAAGACAAGGAATTAGAATAGTGAGAGAAGCTATTTAACCTTTCCGGTCTGTTTTCTTCCAGCTGTCACTTCTTTTCCTTCATTTCAGTTTATTGTGCTACAAAGAGAAGGCTGATGAATCACAGAATCACAGAATGACATGGGGTTGGAAGAGGCCTCTGGAGATCATCTTGTCCAACCCCCCTGCCAGAGCAGGTCCCACCCAGAGCAGGTTGCACAGGAACTTGTCCAGGCGGGTTTGGAATGTCTCCAGAGAAGGAGACTCCACCACCTCTCTGGGCAGCCTCTTCCAGGGCTCTGCCACCCTCACAGGAAAGAAGTTCCTCCTCATGTTTCAGTGGAACTTCTTATGTTCAAGTTTGTGCCCATTCCCTCTTGTCCTGTCACTGGGCACCACAGAAAAAAGACCAGCCCCATCCTCTTGACACCCACCCTTGAAGTATTTATAAGCATTGATCAGATCCCCCCTCAGCCTTCTCTTCTCCAGACTAAAAAGGCCCAAGTCCCTCAACCCCTCCTCGCAAGGGAGATGCTCCAGGCCCCTCATCATCTTTGTAGCCCTCTGCTGTACCCTCTCCAGCAGGCCCCTGTCCTTCTTGAACTGGCGAGCCAAGAACTGGTCCCAGTGCTCCAGATGGGGCCTCCCCAGGGCAGAGTAGAGGGGCAGGATGACCTCTCTCGACCTGCTGGTCACACTGTTCTTGACGCACCCCAGGATGCCACTGGCCTTCTTGGCCTCAAGGGCACATTGCTGGCTCATGGTCATCCTATTATCCACCAGGACTTCTCGGTCTTTCTCCTCAGGGGAGAAGCCCTGCTGTTCTTCAAATTCAATATGCAAGTATGCATATCTTTAAAAGGACAGCAATTTTTAAATTTAATTCACAGCAGGATTTGAGGAAAATTCCACGTGGTCAATATGCACCCCTTGGACAGGCTAGAAGGAAGAGGAGTTGGCCAGTGCTGCTGCACCTCCGACAAGCACATCACTGGCCGCACTCACCAACGCAGTTCCCCTCGGGGTCTTGCAAAAATCCATCCATGCAGCGCTGCTTTGACTCGCAGTAGAACGATCCTTCCGTGTTCTGACAAACGAAGTTTACTTTACAGCTATGAGTTCCTCTCTTGCATTCATCAATATCTGTCAACCAGATCAAAACGCCAGAGTGTGACTAGTTAAGCTGTACTTTTCAATAGTCTTCATGGCTAGTTTATAACTTTATTTCTCAGAAAGGAAGTGAGGAAGCATCACCTAAACCAAACACACAACATCGCCGTCGGGAAATCTGAGGTTTAGGTGTGTTTCTACAGGACACCCACTTCTGCACAGGCTTCAGAACTAGTCAGCTCCTGCAGCAGATCGGATTCAGGTCCCTACTGCCTTGTTCATAGCTTCTCTTGCAGAGCACAAGTACTGAAACATCTGCAGCTTTCATACCCTAAATACCCAAATTAAAGCTAGGAATAAGGATGCATAAAATGAACACTATTTCAAAAGGAAAACGGTCTCATTCCTTCTATACCTCAGGAATTCTAAGTAGAAACCCACCCCCACTGCCCACTAACAGGGCACCTTACTTGGACAGGGCTGGGATTTCACTTTGTACACAAGGACACGTGTAAACATGTGTGTACTTAAGCACACAGAAATCAGTTCTGGAATTCTAGTCTCTCTTATAAGTCATTACTTCAAAGGCCACTTTGAAACGATTTGTAAATTTTATAATCTGCTATAATCCACCTTTAAGACCAGAAATCAATTTAGCCCAGCAATAAATGTTAGAAATGCCATAGATCAGACAACAGAACAAGACGTTCACAAACAGCCTCCTCAAGTAAACCAGGGTTTACTTATGACAGCTGTGCATAAAGCCAGATTTCTGATCATTCCTATTTTATAAACTTATGTTACATGTCAAGAGCTAAGCTCTTTCCTTTAGGCATCTCTTACTCCAGCTGTCAGCAAACCCTTTGTGTAAAAAATTTAAGAGTAAATAAGACTGACTTTTGCCCTGAGAGGCAGGACGCATGTGTCTCTTGCATATTCCTGTGCTGCAGAGCAACTTCTGCTGTGCTGTGACTACCCAGGTTACCTTCTCCGTTACCCTCTATACAGACCCAGGGGAGGGAGATGAAGAATAACTTCTTAACCCCGTGACCATTCAAGATGTAAATAAATGCAGACAGACCTCCTAAACACAGGAAGGACCGGACTGAGTCAGCCCCATGAGCCACTCAGGCTGTGATTCAGTGTTCAACAGCAAACAGTGTGTGCCCCATCAGAGAAAAGCAGAGCTACCCCGAGGAACCTAACAGGAATTCCTCCATCAGCAAGATCTCTCTCTAGCCCTTTAAAATCAGGGTAAACCCTAATTCATAAGGTTACATGTGTTTTCCAAATTATTTATAGTTATCACTGGAACCTATTCCAAATAAATGAATGTAGAGAAGGAGCTTATGAAACCAAACTGTTCCACGATGATCAGGTTTTTTTAGTTACTGTCTCGATAGCACAGACCCACAACAATAAAATGGTGTGCAAACACTTTCCTTTCCATTTTGGTCACAGCAATTGCACCAGCTGAAAAGCACTTGTCTTACCAACACATTCTCCATCCTTAAGCTCATAACCTGGCTGACAGCTCAGTTCCTGGAGACACTTGAATGATCCCACGGTGTTGACACAGTGCTCTCTCCGCTGGCAGGTGTGTGTATCTGTCACACACTCGTTAATGTCTGCAACAAAGAGTTAAACAATTCAGTGCTGCATATTTATCAGGAGATCCTCCTCTTCCTGCTCTTTTGGAAGGAGGCAAAAGCTCAAGTGAAACCATTTCTTCCAAAAGATGGTCAATATACACTTTGCTACGGTGTTCTGATGGAAAGAGGTTTTATTCCAGGATCTTTTGTTCACACAAATCTCAGGGGTATCTCCTTCTCCCCTCTTCCCAAGGGAGCAGTGGATGGTGCACTGAGGCCAAGGGATGGGCAATTAATGCAGGTTGGGCAGAGGATTGATAATCAGCTTCTGCTCTACTGGATAGAAACCTCCTAGACAACTGAATGAGAAAGTGATTAATGCTTATTGCTCGTTACCAGGTGTCCTAGCTCAGGCTGTGTATCGGTCCTGCTGCTTCACGCCAGATGGAGAGGACCTGCCAGTGCGGAACTGCTGCAAGAGATAGACACTGAAACCCCTCTCTTGCTGCATGTGGAGTCATGTCACACGCTTATTTCCCAAGGAATGCCTCGTTAGAACAGGAAACGCAAGAAAATACGGAGAGAGGAGTCCCGAAGGCTCAGTCAAGTTTGTAAAAGAGATCTGATTTCAGCACATGGAGTAGTAGAAAAGTTCCCTTCAAAAAAAAAAAAAAAAAAAAATCACTTAAACTCCAGATCGCTGAACATGGGACACAGTTTGGAAAGGAATATGCCACACCTTTAAAATGTTATGTTTTGATAGGCCTAGATGAAATAATCTCTTGCTTATTTTAATAATGAAAGCTAGGAATGCTATGGTGAGCAAGTACTTAAAAGCAATAAAAAGGCGTAGAGATGGGAAGAGAAACTTTCTTGCCATTCTCCACAAAATCCTACACGTTCACGGCTCTATATAAAGCTATGAAGTATTTCTAGTGCTAACAAAAGCCAAATGTGACCATAACTCTCACCAATCATCCAGCCTCTCTGCACATGAAGCTGTTTTCATACTACACAATAAAGCAAGTATTGTTTAAATCAGATTTTCTTTTTGGCTGTAGAACCTCATTCTCAGATAAGTCCAACATCAGATATATGACTTCCCCGGGTGGTGCATGAAAACAGGAAAAGCCATTTTAGAAGCCTTTTGTTTTAGAAAACGTGTCAGTTTGTTTTCTCCCAAACGGATGGAGATGAGCACCAAGAAATTTCAGCTCCTGCAGATGTCAGCCAAGTGGTGATGTGCACCGAGTTTTGTGAGGCCAGTGTGATAGCTTGGTGGCATTTCACTTTTCATTTACTTCTGTTTTCTTTCAGTTTGCTATTGCTATTCTTCACACGCTGTGCCCTTGCTTTCCAAATCCAGGTCACTAGCATCAGCTAGATCCTTCTGCCTGTCCCACTTCCTCTGACTGGCAGGTACTCACCTGCCCCAAAGCTTTTACAGGATTGTATCCTCCTAATTCTTGTACAGTTTCCCAGTTTCTACACAGAAGTAATCAGCAACAGTCTCATAAGTCTGTCTCTTCTCCCAAGGAACAGGCCATGGGACAAGAGGAAATGGCCTCAAGTTGGGCCAGGGGAGGTTCAGATTGGATATCAGGAACAATTTTTACATGGAAAGGGTTATGAAGCCTTGGAATGGGCTGCCCAGGGAAGGGGCTGAGGCACCATCCCTGGAGGGCTTTAAAAGATGGGTTGACATAGTGCTTGGTGACACGGTTTAGTGATGGTTTTTCATGAGAGTTAGGTTGGTGGTTGGACTGGATGATCTTAAAGGTCCCTTCCAACCTAGACAATTCTATGATTCATCTCTGAATTTCTGCCTCAGGGGACAAATACACCAAAACCACACACCCAGAATTGAAAAAAACACACCCTCCATTCTGGGAGAAGAATATGAGCTGCTGTGGTAGACCCCCTCCCACCTAACCAGACTTAGTTCTTTAATAAATCTGAGGTTTGGTTTGGTTTCATTTTATAGAGAAATGTCTATGGGCAGCCACTTAACAGCACCCAAACCAGCGCAAGACTTTCTCCTGGCTACACAACAGAACTGAGATTATCTTTTCTTGCAAACCTTCTCATATCAGCAAATTGTCAACACTACACTGGAACATGTGAACTTAAGTCAGCTCCACGCAACATCAGAAGAGCCACTGGGAGGAAAGCATGTTTGTCTGAAATACCACCCAAATAACATAGGAACTATTCCACCTGATTAGCAGGTAAAAAGAAGGTTAAGATTTCACAGAGGAAAAAAAAATTAATATAATGTCATGTTTTGTCTATAATTTTTGATTCATTTTTCAAATTTCTAAGTACTTGAGAAAATAAGTAGAACAGGCCAGAATACAATTGGGGAAATTAAAATTATGGAAACGGGAAGATTACTGAATATATTTTATATATGAGGACTGAAAACAATTATATGAAGCAGGATAATATCTCTCTCTCCCTTTTTCCTCACTGTTGATTATCCATAAAATCAAGAGGGTCCATAACCAGCCTCTCTTCATTACTGGAAACCAACTCAACAAGTCACTAGGACGCTTGACAGGGCACTGGGAAAAAGATGAGTCAGGTTTCCAGTTTGAAACAAAGTTAATTCCCCACGTGGGACCAGCTGTAGTCTTCATCCAACACAATTAAGACTGTGAGGTAGGGCAAGATTATATTTATAAAAGAAAAAAAAAAAAGGATACAGAAATAAAAGGAAAAATAATTCAGTAACAGATTAAAAACAAGTCACAGTTAATTTTTGTGAAACCTACTAGGTCCACGTGTGTGGCAACAACATTCCTCGCTTTATGTCTGTAAAAACCACAATGAAATGTAACCACGTAATTTCTCATTTTTTCCCTGGAGTTGTTGTTGGAAATAGCAATATATACATAACCCCCGTGGGTATCTATTGCATCTGAGAAGCTGTCATTTCTGCGAAGGAGTATCAACATTTACCTACTGCTATTTTTCTCAATACATTGACATTAAAGATTATAATTTTTTTGCACGTTCTATAAAAATGTGAAATGCAGGCTTTTCTTTTTTTGCCCTACATCTGTAGTTCCTCATGATTTCTTTTTCCGCTTCAAATTACTTCAGCTCGATTCCTTTTATGGAATACATCTGTTTTATTTAGACCCCTTGTTATTTTGCAACCACCCATCCCGTGCAGCCCCTATGGCTTAGCAATAAAATGACCACTCTGGAGGGAGGGAAAATTGGGATGGGGGCTGCAAAGAGAGTAGCAAAGTGGTCTCCAGGCAGCAGCCTGTGCGTGGGTGGCAGTAACGACTTTGCCTGAAAGTCACCAGGAAAAGCAATCCACGTTTGAAAAGATCCAACCTGGCTCTTATCTCTGGGGAACATGGAGCTTTCAAGCCTAAAGACGTTTTAATACCTATTCACAAAGTCACACACAAAGCTGGTGTGTGCAAGGTGTTTGAACAGCTGGTGACTCCTCATCCTGCAGGGTTGGCTTTCAGGAATTCTGGCTACCTGCTCTCGAACACACCTGGAATTAAAATCTTCCAGTTTGACTGAGGGAGGAAATTCAACAGATAAAAGGTTTATCAGCTGTTTTGTTGCTGTGCAAAGACTGTTCCTCCCGTCCCTCCATAAAATATGCAAAGAGCAACATCATTAGAACAACAATAACGTGCAAACAAATGGGCAGAGCTTTGCTGGTGGTGCCTGAGATGGCTGGAGATGGAGCACAAAAGCGGTTAAGCTGGAAGAGGACACCTCAGGGTCCAACAAAACAGAAACCACAGTGTGTGTGCTTGTGGCTTTCCCCTTCGACTAGAAAAGCAGGAAAAATGTTAAATACAGCAAACGTTCTCCTGGCACCGCACGCAGAGTAGAGCTGCAGGCGAGGAGGGAGAACTCAAGGCTTATCTACCCCAAAAGCAAGAAACTTCAAAGTCTTCTGGATTATTTACAAGGATACCTGTAAAAACCTGACTTGCATTAGAGAAATACAGAGGTCTGGTACTTAGTGAGGGAGAAGAGGATCTTTTCTCTTTACAAATGACAGTTTCATTTTACTAGGGATGCCTAGGGTTTGTATCTGTCACAGTAAGACTCCGTGGTAATGTCACGGGGTAGAGGACAGGAGAGGAAGAAAGCGAATAAAAGGAAGCATTTGGCATCTTCTGTAGCACCTTCTGACAAAGCTGCTGACAAACCTGCATTAATTTAGTTTCCAAACGCTCCTGGGAGATGCAGGAAAGGAGAGATATATTCCTACTGCATAGCCCAGGAAAGGAGAGATATATCCCTACTGCATAGCTCAGGAAAGGCATCGGGGGGGTGAAGCAGAAAGCTTTTCAGGAGCAGAAGGCAAGGTGAGGTGGTTCCCTCAGCTGCTGACTCAGCAGGCCTTACATCCAGCAGCCTGGTAGGTGCAGCAGGCTCTGCAGGAGCCGTGACACACCACGCAGGCTGTGGCCAGCCACAAACACCATCCTCCATCTCACAGGCTGACATTCGCTCTGTCAGACCTTCCAGGGGTCTTCTCTCAGCCATTTAATTTAAACTTAATCATTTCATTAGTTTTCCATGCTTACCAGTACCTCCGATTTCAAAATAAATAATAATTTAAAAAAAAAATATCCGATTTTGACAATTTAAGGAAAACCCGGAAGATAGTAAATGACATTTCTGCTCTGAATTACGACACTGTATAAACTTTCCTGCTCGTGCCCTCAAGCCACATGATGCTCGTTACTGAGATGAGATCATAGAGCTTTAAAAGAACAAAACCAAAGCCGTGACGGTCAGAAAAACAAGGTTATAGATGTAGGGAGGAGGACAGGGGTGGAAGAAGGCGAGTGCATTCCCACACGACGTTACAGTCACAGGCACTGCAGCTTTCGTTAGTCACTAGTGGTCCCCAGAGGGTCCATCTCCCCAGGTGTTACCACACAACACGGCAGCAGCTCAGGCCCCTCCCAGACCAGCCTCTAGAGAAGTACCCCAAACAGAAACTATTTCATAAGCTCAGGCCTTGTTTTTTTGAAGCAAATTAAATCCTCACAAATACACTTGTAAAAATAGATTGGTTTCTTATACGAACTTAAATAGCAGGGATGATACAGCAGAATTATGATGCATCTCCGACTTTTGCACAAAGAAATTTGTGCCAGAATCAACAGAGGACTAATCTGAATTTTTAAATTCCATCGCTTTGGAATGGATCTTTTCCACTGCCCGGACTTCTGCAGATTTCTTGAGCTATATTTATGAAGTTTTGCTGTTTCATGGTGTCTGAGGATTTGGCAGTATTGACCCTGTCCAGAGAGAGCAACCGCTGTGTTTTCTTACTCCGGTTTAATAGTCATCAGCACTGCTGTGGTCATCATACCTACGAACTTTTATGACTTTCAGCAAAGTTATATGCATCTTGAGAACGTATTGCTCGGGAAAAAAAGCCAAATAGCCTACAACCCATGATGTTAAGTGGCTGAGCGAACGGCGCACATGTGTTTTTACTAACTCATATTGAAATGTCAGATGCAAAGATGGCCAGAGAGCCTTTTAGCGCAAATGGTTTAAACGCATCGCAGAGCATGAAGAATTATGATGCTGTGGTGAACGGCTTACACCTATCATCTTACCAACACATTTTCTATGCCTGTTGAGTATAAAGCCCTCTGCACAGATCACTCCGTGGCTGACACAGCAGAATGATCCCAGTGTGTTCACACATAATTGTCCTCTGGAACAAGCGTGAGCACCTGTGAGGCACTCATCCAAATCTACATCAGCGTGTTGCAGCCAAAAAGGGAAAAACAGAATTCTATTAGAGCAATTTCTGAAATGAAGCAACACTTCTTTCACGCTGGAGATCTCTCAACGAAGTGCGTTGGAGCTACCACATCAGCGCCGTGCTATAATATATACAGTGTTACGCTGAAAATAGGGCTGGAATAAACCCTCGGAGATCATCTAGTCCTTGCTCACACCCCCTACGCTTCTGTCATTCCAGAAAGAGCCGTTCTTAAAACCTGGCAGTCGCACAGAGTCCTTCCAGGAAACCTCTTCCAGTGCACCACCACCTTCACCGTCAAATTCTTTCTTTAAGAGAGATTATAAATGTCCCTTGTTACAATTTAAACTCGCTACTTCTACTAACATTTCTGATTCTTTTCACCTTCTGCAGGAAAATGATTGCCTTAAAATGCCCCTTTTTATTCTGACATTAATTAATCAAATTAGCTTCCACCACACTCAAGTAAGCAATGCACAGTGCGCATTTTATCTGGTGATATTAAACTCCCATTTTTTTCACAGACTATCTGGAGTTTCAGGAAAATGATTTGTTATCCAATAAGACCTGAGATTAAGAGGGATGTGGATCACTTGTAAGCAATTCTGAGCATCAGAAGCTTCAACTCGCATTTCACCGCTGGCTCTTCCTGCTCCCACACTCACAGATTTATAATTAAAGTATGTCACACAGGGCATTGCTTCCGACCCCCAAAATCTTTCCTGGGCAAATATATCCTTGGTCACTACCCAAAATGGATATAATGTGAAAGACCATGATGCAGTTAGGAATTCACCGGTCATCGCTCTGCAGGCTTGAGCTTCCCTGGACACGGCACGTTCCTCATAGCAGTGAAGCCCCACTGAATTCAGCTTTTCAAGAAAAGCAGAAATAAACCCAAACAAAACAGGTGGCAGGGCAGAGCTGTAGCTCTCAGGGGGCTCCTCGGGACAGTAAATACACCCACGTCCTGGAAGCTGCTCCCGTTCTCAGGAAGAGAAGCTGGGTGTCCATAGCTGGGGAGACAGACCCTGGGGAGGAACGGGAGCGGGAAGAGAAACCAAGAGGGCTGAGAAAAAAAAGCCTGGAATGCGAGAGGAAAAGAGCACAAGCCCAGGCTTGCCTTCCCCTGAAGTCCCCAGGTAGCAGGCACACCAGATAGATGTCCTTCAGGAGGTATCTGGGAAGCAGATCTGGAATTCCTTCTGGCAAATGGTCTCTGTACTGCCACGTGCAATTCACAGCACTGACAGCCCCAGAGAAACACCCGGGGCTATGAGACCTATATAAAAGCGTTTTAACCACATCCCCGTGGTGAACCCGAGCCCCTTACCTTCACAAGAAATGCCATCAGCCATGATAGTATATCCAGCCAAACAAGAGCACACGACATTGCCTTCCACCACACTGCAGACGTGCTTGCAGGGGCCATTATCTGCACAGAGAGAAATTGCAAATTACGTTGGCATTCACCACACGCCTCAGCTGAAGTTACAAACCTCCAGGTCAGCCAAATATAATCCCACTTTAGGCAATGAGGAATATGCAGTTTGTAAACAATCTGGCCGGAGGGCCCTAATCATGACTTACAACCCTGCTGTTAGACAGAAACCCACCTGCCCCACTCCTGCCTGCCCTCTTCCCACCACGCTGCACAGCTGCACTGCTCACCTCAAACTAAATCTCAGGCGTGTGACAGCCCTGAAATCAGAGTACAGCCTCTAATTACTTCCTCCCGTTTCCCCTGACAACTCCCCAGCCTCATGCCAGAAGTAACAAATTAAGGATGTGCCCTGCAATCAGATTGGTGAAGGGACCCCTAGAATTTTGTTCAGGCTCTGGCTTCATCTGCAGTTTACACCTCCAACATACCTTTACACTTATCCTGCTCCTCTTCCAAGGACATGATGAGAAGAGGCTGAGAAGGAGAGGACGCTGGAGGGATGGTGGCTTCTGCTTCCAGCCTTGTCACCTGTCCTCTGTCAGGATCTGTAAGGCAAGGGAGGCAGGGATGGATCAGGGATGGCATCATCTCCACCAGGCACCCCACGGCAAGGGTCCTGGTCCCGTTCATCCTGCACCATCGTGGTTTGTAGGAGAAAACATTTTGGTGACCTGGACAACTGCCTGAGCACACACTGTGTGCTAATGGAGATGCTCACAAACATCACTGACACAGATCAGGGCTCGGCTGAAAACAACTTCTGTAGAGTAAGACACCCCAACTCCTACCGAGCCAAACAGAAAGTGTTAATTTTCTTTTTAAGAATGCTGCCAAACCGTAAAGAGAGCGGCTGTCTTTCGTTTGGTGTGCGATGAAAAATAGAGAACCCAAGCCAAGTCTTCAAACTTGTCCTGTACATCCTATTTCCACACAGGGGAAAAGCAGAGGCTCACCTTTGCAGGCACAGGATACTCTGGAATGGCTTTTACACAGCCAAGGGCAAAACATGACAGCTGCTATCTGTCATTATGATTTTCAACAAACAGTAATATTAAAGGTAGCAGAATAGTTTAAAAAAAAAAAAAAAAAAAAAAAAAAGCTCTGTTACATTCCTAAGAGCAATCCGCTTTATCAGTATCATCAAAACAGAAGCCTAAATCCTTCCTTAAGAGGGATGTGTCCTTTTCCTATTGATTTGTCACCTGGAGCAAAGTGTGAGCCACCGATGACAACAATAAATGACAAAGTGTGATTGCAATACAGGTTTGGGGAAGAGCGATTTCATTAAAAAGCCAAGAAAATTAAATCACAGACATAGGCTGTGACACAGAGGCAAATACAAGGCACGGGCTTGTGGCATCTCCCCAGAAAGAGAGCAGAGAAGCAGCTGTGGAAGTTTCACCAATGCATGCTTTCTCCTTGCCTCACAGAGCCACTGCAAGAACATCACTTCTTCCAAGCTTCATGAAAAAGCGTTTTTAAAAAAAAAAAAAAAAAGTTAAATACAAAAACATTCACAGTCCAGCAAAGAGCAGGAAATGTACTGGGACAGGTACAAAATCAAAAGCGTTATAGCTAATGAAAGGAGGTTGTAGAAAAGCAGGGATTGGTCTCTTCTCCCAAGGAACAGGCCATGGGACAAGAGGAAAAGGCCTTCAGTTGTGTCAGGGGAGGTTCAGATGGGATATCAGGAACAATTTTTACACGGAAAGGGTTATTAAGCCTTGGAATGGGCTGCCCAGGGAAGGGGCTGAGGCACCATCCCTGGAGGTTTTCAAAAGACGGGTTGACATAGTGCTTAGAGACATGGGTTAGTGATGTGTGTGGGGTTTTTAGTATGGTTTTCTTTTGATTTTTTTTATCAGAGTGAGGTTGATGGTTGGACTAGATGATCTTAAAGGTCCCTTCCAACCTAGATTATTCTACAATTCTACGATTGGAGTAAAAATTATCACCGGTATGCGATTTAAGTGTCCGGTGTGGGTCTCCAAGCACAGACCCCGTGACTGAGATGCATAAGTACACAGCAGAAAAATGAGAAATAAAAGGCCAGTGTGGTACGTTGCCAGGTAGATAGAGCACATATGGTTCAGCCCAGCACAGCAAGCGAGGTGCCCTGCCCCACCGTGTCCCTCCCCAGCCTTTAGCTCTACCCAGGACTCCGGAATGTCGGTAGCCACCCTTCCTTGCCTGTGTGTCCCACATGTCTGGCTCGCAGTCCCCTGCCCTCCTCACAACCCTCTCCCTCAGCTGAGCTCCATAAATCCCTGTACACCTCCTGGGGCAGCCGTAAGCACTGCAGTCTGGGGGATCTGCCAGGAACACCGACCACCCAGGTACAAGGTGTCCCAACCCAAATCTGCCCTTCAACGGAGCTACCCATGGGAGAAGCAAAGCAAAGCAAAACAAAAGCGTTTGGGGGGCTTCAGCCTGGAGAAGAGAAGGCTCCAGGGAGACCTTAGAGCCCCTTCCAGTCCCTAAAGGGGGCTACAAGAGAGGTGGGGAGGGACTCTGGATCAGGGAGGGGAGCCATAGGACGAGGGGCAACTGTTTTAAACTGAAAGAGGGGAGATTTAGATGAGATACCAGAAAGAAATTCTTTGGTGTGAGGGTGGTGAGAGCCTGGCCCAGGTTGCCCAGAGAAGCTGTGGCTGCCCCATCCCTGGAGGGGTTCAAGGGCAGGTTGGATGGGGCTTGGAGCAACCTGGTCTGGTGGGAGGTGTCCCTGCCCAGGGCAGGGGGGTGGAACTGGATGATCTTTAAGGTCCCTTCCAACTCTAATCATTCTATGATTCTATGAAAAACCCACGCACGTTCTCCAGGTGAGCCATCCAGCCACGTTTCGCAGTGCTAAAATAAGAACCATTTTCTTTGCCTCTTTTGGATGAGGTTCTTTCCCCAGAATTTTAATATAAACACCAGAGCAGACAGCTGCTGCAGAACCACTGTCAAAGGCGTTATTGATGTAAGCGCTGCAACGCCAGGTTGAGAAGAATGACATAATGAATGCTCATTGTTTGGCTTGGGCAGAAAGTATTTGAAGTCTAAGAAAGTCTGTCATTCAATGGCAACACTCATTTTGCTTGTTAAATAACTGAAAGCACTTGTAACTAATATAAAGTTTCAACTTTTCGGGTTATCTGATTTGAAATCTTGCCATTGGAGAACTCCAGACATCAAAACAATTACAACACAATAGACTTTCTTTTCAAGACTTCCACCACACTAGATATATTTAGATTCTGTATGACTGAAAGATGTTAATGATTTTAGATATAAATCAAAGTTCAGGAAGCAATGCTGTCTGTCTGAACTGAGTAAAGTTTATCTAAAGGGAAGCCAACTGTGAAGTACAAAATTACTGAGAAGAAAAAGTATTTCATTAACAATCTTCACAAATCCTCTTGTGGAAAGTGAAACAGTCTTGATTTGAACACAAAAATAGGGCATAATTAAGTTTTCTAAATGGTTGTTTTTCTTTACATTATGAACCTGTCCAAATTCTATGGAAAATATCCATGCATCAACACCCATAAAAAAAAAAAAAAAACTCACAGAAATTACAGAGAAACTAAAGAAAAGCTTGGTAGATCAATGCAGGTGGCACAAAGACTCCACTGTTCATGGTGTCTCCTGCCCATTTTCTCACCTGGAGAGCAGCTGGTCCCATCATCTTGCAAAGTGAATTCTGGAAAACATGAACACTTGTAGGACCCGACAGTGTTTATACACAAATGCTGACAGAGTTCCCCACCGTAGAGAAGACACTCATCCAGGTCATCTCCAGGCAGGCTATTTGACAGTTCAGCTTCGTTGCTGATGGACAAAGCTTCATTGTGATCTTCTGTCTCTGAAACTGCAATAGAGCAATATTTGCTGGATTTCTAATAGGTGTTTTAGCATTAGGACCGTACAGTATGGAGCATTTGGTCACACAAACTCCACACACAGTCAAATCTACTCAAAAGAGTTACTCCCAGGACAAGAGCAAATGAACCCATCCTGAAGATAAGACCTTTGTGCTGAAGGTCCACCACCTCCTTCTGTAAGGCTGGAGGGACAGACATTTTACAGAAACCACTGAGAAACAGGGGGACCCTGGGAGGCCACAAGCTCACCGCTCACACTCACTGCTAACACCACAGCTCTTGTTATTTGAACAAAGGTATCACATTGAAGCCACATCTGAATTCGGCCCCACTGAAGAACCCCGCTGATTTTCTAATTTCAGGAGAAAAACTTATCCACCTGGTTTGGTAACTCGTTTCAACACCACTATTAATTTATTGGCTGCATCTGTAGCTGGCATTACAAACATTCTGGGACCCACTTAACAGTGACATGGCTATCCTACCTACTGCTTTTCAGCACTGGCAAAAGCACCATCCCTTCCATTGCCTGACCAAGTTTGACAAGACTTTCAGCAATATTAAAAAGAATTGTGCAGCAAATTTCTCAGTCAGCTTTTCTCAAACACATTCGTACAAACTTGCTCGGTGAGGTCTCAGCTAGCGCAAAATAAACCCTTACATTTGTTGGCGAGAGAAAATACATGTTGAGTTCCCAAGAAGAAGGTGGACAAAAATTGAACCCCAGCATATGCTGGAGGTTACCACACAACTCACGCATGACATGTGGCTACAGAGCGATGCTAGAAGGAGCATGACCTTGGGCCAAGGGAGGAAGCATAGCTGTCCAAGCTCCAGATTTGTCATGCTCCCTTTGTCATGCCTCTTTGGCTGCAGGGATTTGACCTAGCTCTTTGGCATCACTGTGTTCATATGTTGAAAGAGTAAAAAAAAAAACTTCCAGTGCTCTGGGGCTTCTCCAGAGCGTGCCGTGAGAAAGCTGCTGTGATGCTCTGCAGGACAATGGGAAATCTATTCCCAGGATGTTTCATTAGTATCATAATTCATGGGACTACTATGGTGGGAGAGTACTCATCGTTTGCTTTATGCAACATCTTTCAGGTTTCCTTCTGCTAAAACGATCAGCTTCAACTCTGCTTCTTGGTAAGAAGGGCTAATGGCCGGTCTCTGTACTCTGTGACTGGGGGGAATGAAGCCCCAAACAACTGAAGAAGGTATGTTTTGAGGATCAGAAACATCTACATATTATTTTTTTCTTTTTCAAAAGTGTTTTAAGAACAAGGGAGACCACATTTGATCTGAGAGGGAAGGCAACTGTGCTCCTGCAGCATTACTCCTTCCAGAACCTGCCTGTATGACTGTGTGAGATGGAGACCTTATCTGCGACGTCTTCCAAATCATGAACGGGCACTTACCCTTCTCAGGTGTCACCGTTGGCAAAGGTTCAGGATGCCTCTTTATTTCGGGATGGATAAAGCGATCTCCCCCTTCGCAGCAGGACAGCATGACGTGACTGCAGGGGTAGCCCAGATTAATGTTGGACTCGCAGGTTTTGCCCTCACTCCTTAGTCGCAGGCCCAGGTTACAGCAATCACAGCATTGCTGCAAAAGGAGGAGACCGTCAGTAACGAGGATTTAATTCAGCCTGCTTCAGGGATGAGCCCAAACACACACACCTGGAACTGATCTGCACTGCCTTTAACAGCGGAGCGTCTGGAAAAGCAATTTAGGGGTTAAGACAGACAGTCACAATCGTCAAAGCTTTTTCCTTGTTCTTGCTTTTGCCATCCTGCAGCCAGGCTGAAGGCAAAGTCTCGCTGTCACAACCATTTCAGCAGTCTCACGTGCGAGGAAGTAGTGGTGCCACAGAGCACCTCCTGCCAGCTCTCGCACACAGCCCGCTGCTCTGTATGTGGTGTATTGTAAACAAAATGATACAGACCTATTCCTCTTCGCAATAGATCTTAAAAAAAAAACCAAAAAAACCCCCAAACCCAAAACAGTTAGTTGTTTGAAGCAATGGGAGAGAAATTGTAAACATCCTGCATGGACATGAGGATCAGCAGCAGCATCTGAGCTCTCTCAGTACGTCCACAACGACTGTTTCCTCTACGCACCGCTCCCCTGCAAACCTACCATGACCTTTAATTAATTACCTAACTGTCCTGGACAGCATCCCACTGAGACTGTGGCTAGGGAAAGGCCAGGGTGTATTTTATGAGCTATTTGCCTTCCTTCTCCTCCTGAGCACACCTGAGCAGCAGCTTCACTGACAGGTTGAACGCAGTCTCTCCTCTGCTGCAGGTGGCAGACGACCAGTGCCTTGTGCTTTACACGGTGACATACAGACCTACTGCAGAGCCAGGTCACGAAAATACACCAGATAAATCATCCCAAATTCAAAAAGTCCACACTGCATGCCCACAGCGGGCACCTAATCGAGCATGGAAGGGAGGAGCTGTAAGTCTCTGCCACAGAGACATTCAGGGGCCATATGTGAATTGAAGATGCCTGTCTGGATGTAAGTGTAAATGTCCTGACCTCCCTTAAATATATATATATATATATTTAGATGCTTTCACTGACAGAAGAGCTATAAAACGTGGAGTCTCTTTCCCTCTGCAGCTCCTTTGATAGTCAAGACATCCAGCCCATGTAGAGTTTGCAGCTACAGGGGAACAGCCCCCCTGAACCAAGAGAAGCCATTTCAGTCTGGTCCAATATTCCGTCTATGAGGAGGTGTCAGACACATAAAATGAAGGTCACAATTCAAACTGGCACCAGTTAGCTGTGTCAACAGAAAGCCCAAGGTCGGAACAGAAGAGAACTGAACTGAGCTCCTGCTTCCCAGCAGAGAGATCTCTGACCTGAGGAGAGCAAAGCTGGGGGGCATCAGGAAGAGTGTGATCAGCAGTCAAGGGAGGTCATCCTGCCCCTCTGCTCTGCCCTGGGGAGGCCCCATCTGGAGCACTGGGTCCAGTTCTGGGCTCCCCAGTTCCAGAAGGACAGGGAACTGCTGGAGAGGGGACAGCAGAGGGCTACAAAGAGGATGAGGGGCCTGGAGCATCTCCCTTATGAGGAGAGGTTGAGGGACTTGGGGCTTTTTAGTCTGGAGAAGAGAAGGCTGAGGGGGGATCTGATCAATGCTTATAAATACCTAAAGGATGGGTGTCAGGAGGATGGGGCCAGTGGTGCCCAGGGACAGGACAAGAGGAAATGGGCACAAACTTGAATATAAGAAGTTCCACCTAAACGTGAGGAGGAACTTCTTCACTGTGAGAGTAGCAGAGCCCTGGCAGAGGCTGCCCTGGGAGGTGGTGGAGTCTCCTTCTCTGGAGACATTCAAAACCCACCTGGACACGTTCCTGTGCAACCTGCTCTGGGTGGACCTGCTCTGGCAGGGGGTTGGACGAGATGATCTCCAGAGGTCCCTGCCAACCCCATGTCATTCTGTGGTTCTGTGAGAAGCTTCTGTGAGAAGCGCTGTCAGGGTTGGACGCCGCATGGAAATGGAAAGGAGTAAGGCTTCGTGATCAGCAGTCCTAGATGGGCATTCACGTTAACCACAGTCTGTCTCCACAGACAGGGAAATTGTCCACTAACACCTCAACCTGTGGAAACTCTTCTGCTGAAGAATCAAGAATCAAACGCTGCAGCTTTAGGGTTTCTAGAGCATTTTACACCCAATATGTACCTCTCGAATGTTCAGCCCAGTACCTATGACTACATCTCCTGGCTTATGTCCCTGCTTTATCTGAAAAATCCCCAAACATCACAAATGTGAGACTTTATTCACATTTGCAAATATGCACAGCCATAAAAAAGTTGCTTTTACGTGCCCAAATACATGCTTGTGAAAAATTTACAGCACAGGTCCTGAAAATGCTGAATTATTTTTTATACTAAATGGGCTAAATATTTTCAAAAGTAGTATTTTAAAAAAAAAAAAAGAAAGATCTAAGTATAATGGATTGTGGTCATGCTCAAAAAGAGAAAAATCCTTCTTTCATCCTCCCCAAATCCAAAATTTTATGAACTGAAACTTCTTTCAGTAAATATTTTTAATTTTGTTACTGTTTTTTCAGCTTCAATATGCAAATTAAAAGAAGTTAAGGATAATACATGTTTTTACTGAAGTATTGCAAAATATTGGAATATTTGCTTTGAAGAATATGGCTTTTTTTCAGTCATAGTTTTGATTCACAATTTATCCCATGTGCAGGCATCACAGAGAGTATTAAATCAGTCCTACACTTTTGGGTTCACATATTTTGCAGATGAATACAAATGTCTCATTTTCCAGTGGAAAAACTCGGTCGCCGAAAAGTTCCTTCTAAAATGCAAAAACTTAAATGTCTTCATCTTCTACCAGCGACCTCTTGAACTTCACCAGAATTCCACAACTGATTTTATAACAAATAGGACTATTTTTACATTGCAATCGAGAAACTCGCCTTGAGAACCACTGCTTGATTCACAACGTTCTGTGTTGCTCTGAAAAATATCTTTGCTGGAATCCAGCATAATTGGATTTACCATGGTGGCATCTCCATCCACTAGGAAAAAAATCCCTGTGCTTTTTGTATTAGAATAAATAACAATTAAATGCAGCCTAAGATGAAGTTGTACCGAACACAAGGTGAATACCTGGATTCACCTTGAAGCAAAAGTAAGGACCGCACCTCTAAAATGCCTGAAGAATGCCTACACGTGCTTGGTACCTGGAAGTAAAGCCCCTGTTTTTTCCCGGGACAGCCTAAACATCTTGTAAAGACTTTGGGGCAACAAATTTATCTTTCCACGCTCCAGACAAACTCCTTTGATTTCTGACCCACAGCCAGAAATAGCAGAGTGGACCAGGGGAAACGCTGCTAGGCACTGGCAGCATTTTCGGTGGGTCACCTCTGACAGAATCTTTAACTGTAATAAAATTAGAAAGCCTTTCTTAAAGTCTCAACAGTCTCAATATTTATTCATTTTTTACTATTTTTTTTTTCATGCAGTATCTGCACTGACTAAAGAGCTAAAGGAGCTAAAGGGGAGGGCAAAGCTGTTCCTTCCATAATTTTACCATTTCAGATGGTTTCTCTTGAAGAAAAACACTACACTGGAACTGGTGTGAGGGGCTATTCCAAGAGAGTATTTTGTAACTTGTTTCGGTTCGGGCAGGAATGATGAAGTTTTCCCTCCCCACTTCTTTCTGAGGAACGACACGTGTGATGAGACTTTACAGCTCGTGCTCTGTCTGGCATGCAAAAGACCCACGGTGAAAACCTAAGAATAATAATTCTGTCGCGCTTCAGAGATATTAGCGTCCTCTCCCAAACGCACAAATTCTCTTTTTACTCTGATAGTCAACTCCAGACCCAAGTAAGTAATACTTCTGAAAGTGACAAATTGGCACAGCTAATTAAACCTCAAACTCGGCAGTAGACATCCGTGTGTTTTGCTTTCCCAGGGAACAATTATCTGGAAGAATCACCGATGTATAGGAACAGACAACCAATCGGTTTCCTGCTGAGACAAGGGAAGCTGCACTTAAGCTTCCATATAGCTATGTAAATTATTATCAGAGTGAAATGAATTCTGAAATGCACCCTTCTGCTAAAACCAAGACAAGTGAGCAAGCAAGATGCTGAATCTTCAAACTGGTTTAAATTGGTCTGGCTCCACTGATTCTCATAAAGCAGATCTCATTTATATAAGCTGAGGCTGCAGCTCGTGATTTGTCACTTGAACCATTCGTTAATGGTCTGCCTTTATTTATGAACAAAAGCTTCCATCACCATCTCAAATGCGTGTTCCTCTCGTCCGTGGTTTTGTTTAACTGGGAAATGAGGCTGCAATTCCACACTGTCGCCGAGCAAACTCTCCAGTAATGCCTTCCCCATTACACCTTCCATTAAGTTTTGCCGTCTTGTTCTCTAAATTCTTCTGCACCGCAGCTATAAAAACTAAAATGCTCTTTTCAGCTACTTGCAAAGCGAGGAAGCTAAAAGTAATACAGCAAGTAATATCTTAAAAATGGAGATGGAAATAATTCCAAACAACATCACCGAGAAGTTTTAAAAGGAGCTGCACCACCAGGCAACTGAAACGTAAATGCAAACGGCGTGATTTCCCTGCCACGTTCCTGCAACTTTCCCATCTTCTGTGCTCCATGACAACGTATGGAGAAACCGCTGCTAAATGCAGGTAGTGAGGACACCTCACGTTTTGGGGGGGGAAAAAAAACCTATAGAAGCCTGAGAGCAACCTACCTTATAGGGTGATCCTCCGCAGGGATCGCTCTCCTCGGGGCCGCAGGCGTCCCCCTCCTTGGCGGCGATCATGCCGGCCAGGCAGCTGTTCTCCTTCACGGCGGAGACGCAGCACTGCTTCTGGGCGATTCTGCAAGGGAGCAGGGGGGTCAAGTGCTCGCTGGCATTGAGAAGACACCACCACGGGATGCAAGAAACCCCGGGCCTACTACACTTGCAACACATCCCACTAATTAGGTCTCTCTTCACCGTGTGTGTCAATACTGACGTAACACAGATGGTACCACTGACCTTTGCAGGATGTATTTTTTTCTCGTTTCTAATAAAAAGGCCAACTGATAAATGCTCAAGAAGTCCTGTGTTTAGGTCATTGTCTCTCCAAGTCTGGTCACCAATATCCCTTACAGCTCCCCCCCAGGTGCAACAGTCCCTCGTCCCCACGTTTCGCTTCTCAGAAGTCTTCAGGAGGTTTCAGAAAGAGAAAAAAAGACAGAAACCTTCTTCCCTGGAAAGCGGGAAAGGGAAACACGTCCGTGCACTCCTACTGCTGCACCAACCAGAGGAATGGAGCTCTGGGCAGGGCTTAGGGAAAGTGTCATATCACAAAATCCCCACAAACTCTTCTTCATAGCTCCTCAGATTCTAACCCGGAGTTTAAGCTTTCCTCTAACTCCGGTTATCGGAGGAGGTTATGGGTGACTTGCTCGCTGCATATGAAGCACTTTGGGAACATACATTTCCTATATATGGCTCCTCAAATCAAACATTTTAACAAGATGCCCCGAAGGTTAAAATGAAGCATTAAAAATCCAAATGGCAAATTCTTAAATGCAATTTAATATGTGACTATTGAAATAATAAAGCAGTCTTTCCTACTATTTTGAAGTTCAGAGTGGATTTTTCCTCCCACCCCTTCAGAGAGGTACCCTGCTTCTTTCATTCCTACACAAAAGGGCAGACGGAATGCCATAGCCCCTTTGGTTTTACTCCCAGAGGGGTGCATATCTGGTCCTAGGTTAAGGATTGTCCCCTGGAGCGGGGAAGGGTGAGGGCTGAGGGCTGCAGGTCACAAGAGCCCTCCTGAAGGGGTTATGCTGAGTATGGGACCTGTAAATCGGGCATACGTGACACAGATGAACATGTCAAAACTCAGGTGAAATAATATATTATGAGTAAGGATAAATGTCTGTTGTGGACAGATTTGGCAGCAGGAAGGAATAAAGCAAAGTTTATCTTTTTCCAAGAAGTCTAACTGTCTTTTGCTGATGCATTGCCACAGGGCACACCGCCTTACGGGGTACCCAGGCCAGGAGGGATGGGAGGTGATGCATTTTAACAGCCTCATAGCAAAGCAACTCTCCTGCAACAGAATTATTTGCAAGCAAACCACTTTTGTCAGTCGGACACCATTATTACTGCAAAGAAATACAGTTATCCTAGGAAACAAAACCTTTTCTTTCTGGAGAGGAATGTAGTTCCAGTTCACAGCTCTCACACTAATGCTTGAGTGAAAAATAAAAATGTTTTTAAAAAATAAAAAAGACAGGGATGTCTCTTATTCCAGAAAAAAACAGGCAGTGACAGCCACTTGGCTGTGTTCCTGACACCAATGGCTTGTTGTGTCAGCTTTACATTAATATTTTTAAGCTGGATAGCATAAGAGAGGTGTAACCAGGAAGCTGTGGTTTGACTTTGATTACAGGAAGGGGATTACCACCTCCACCTGCTTTCCTTTCAAGGAAGTTAGTTTTCTAATCCAGTATTAAATGCCAACTGGAGAAATACAATTTTGTGAGCAACGAATGGTTATTACCCAACTATGTTCAAGTACCAGTAATTAAACTATTATTGCTTACATAAGACATCCAAAATTTCATTAAAAAAATTAAAAAAGCCCTAAGTGAAAGTTATTATCATTTGTAAAAATGAAAAAAATGCTATTAGAAGCCTTTGTAAATGTGCAAAGTGTTTATCATATTAAAAGACTGAAATCTCTATAGATTCATGTTCTTCTTAAGCGTGACACTTAGCCATTTTGTATTTTAGTGTTTCTTTAACTATCAGCACAGCCCAGTTTCAGCTCCTCTATTACCAGA
Organism: Tringa tobata; assembly: GCA_033628505.1. Classification (NCBI taxonomy): domain Eukaryota; kingdom Metazoa; phylum Chordata; class Aves; order Charadriiformes; family Scolopacidae; genus Tringa; species Tringa tobata. The sequence continues at coordinate 304,071 of JAHREE010000512.1, forward strand.
TAATGAACTGGGAGCAAACAGTGTAAACCTCATTCTCTTGTTTCTTCTTCCCAAACCTGCTCTTAGCAGACCAGATAAATCAGTTGTCGATTCAAAGAAGGTTCAGAACATTTCTGCTTTAGGGAAAGAGTTCGTGAGTTATCAGTGATGACGTCAATGTATTAAACTGATGTGTGTCTCTAATTAGGACACAGCGTCAGCAAAAAGCAGGATCCACAGTGGTAGAGCTGATATAAATGCCACCCAGATAAACATTGCTCTATTATGATAAAACACATTTCAATTATGCGATAAAAACTACTACTCTGGGTCAGATGAGATTTAATCTCGCCCAACATCCTATTTCTGATACAGGTACAAGCTCTGGGAGTATTTCTACATCTATCAATTCATTTTCTAAAGATTTCCTGTAGCTTGCTCTATTTTAAGTTCATTCATCCAGTTACTACACGTGGTGTCTGTTAGGTAGTCCCAACTGCAGCAAACTCCTCTGTTGTAGAAGTCATTTTTAGGTAACTTGCTATTGTTTTTTAATAGTACCATTGTGTCTGTACCACCGAAGGAACCAAACAAATAGTGTTTGAAAGACTTCAGGAAAGCGAGACTTGTTTTACTGCATGACATTTAGGGGGGCTGGAGAAATGGGAAAGATGGGAAAATTCATACCGCGCCATGGCGGGGTTTTGCATTGAACCCTTGGGCAGATCCAAAAACATCGTCATGTCCCTGGCTGAGCAAGACACGATGTCTGTTCAAAGCAGGGGACGTGGCATTCCACACATCACTTGCCCCTGTCTGTCTGCATCCAAGCTCTGGGTGAACCCCAACCTGTTCCTTCCCAAAGGCTCGTCCTGACCGCCATCATCTCAACTAATACATTTCCCGTCCTGCAGATAGTGTTGGTCATTACACAGAGGTGCAGCGAGTCGCGTACATGAGTACAAAATGTCCGGAGACATCAACAAGTAACTTTAAGTTTTTGCCACTTGAAAACCCCCAAAATGGCATTTGGAAACAACAGACACCTCCACCTGCAGCCTCTAGATAAACAGCGTCTTGGCAGAGACAGGGGAGGCTCCGCTCGTCCACCTCAGCTGGGAAAACTCATCCTTCAGAGCACTGGTGGTCACTGTAAATCCCAAGCATTTATAGACCACTATCCTGGCAGAACAGCAACTAATTTTTACAACTAGTATCTATCTTACGCTTTTAAAATCTTTATGTAATGGGTATGTGCACGGTGACCAGCCTGGCACACCGGCACATGGCCCGGGGGCAGCAGTAAGTGTTTGCCTGTGCTTTCAAGGTCCTCAGGCCACGGATTTGAATACTTTTTTACACTACATGTGTTTTTTACACAGGATATTTACAGGTGATTTTAAATCTTTAAAGCACAACTGAAATTTTGAAAGCAAACCAACCGAACTCCTGATCTCTTATTCTTTGAAATCCCAATAGATTCCCAGGGACTGAAACATTTAGGATCTGGCTTTTTCATCTAAACCCAGCCTCAGATGTGCAGGTGCAACTCATTAATGTATTGGATTTGCACCTACTTAGGCCGAGGCTGGAATTTTTTAATCTGTCTTTACTTCACAGACAGTCGGTATGTGTCAGTTATGTCATGCCAGATCCCGGGGGGCGGGGGGGGGCGGATTTTAATCTCCCAGTAACTTCAGAAAGGTGCAATGATACTAACTTTGATAAAAAAACGATTACACCAAACTTTTTTAATGCTGGGATCGCTCTCAGAGAACTCCATCTGGCTTATTATGTGCCGTGTGAGTCTCGGATAAGTTTGTCTCCATCCCTCCCCCGGGTCTGAAACAGTCCTGGGAGGGCGAGAGCGATGGGATGGATTGCAGCGAGGGGAACGTGTTGTCCTGGTCCCTCTGCACCCATTCTTCTTGCCTGGCCCTGCCGTTGGAATCTGGCACCCTCACTCCCAGCAGATGCTGTTGACACCGGCAGCACCACCACGGCGTATGGTCCCCCCCCTCCAGCTGCACGCAGCCAGCAGAACCAGCAGCCATTCACGCTGGACAATAAAGACATCATTTAATGACATGGATAATCACCGCGTCCAGCACTTGCCAAATGGAGGACCGACTCTGCCCTTCTATTTATCTGCCATCCCACAGATGCGCATGGAACTGGGAAACAGGAATTTGTGCTCTGTTCACACCAGAGAGGAAAATATAATCTTGAAAGGCTGTTGTTTAGGTTAGGTTTTGAGGAAAGGGAGGGAGAAACCCTTCTTTCTAATTTGCCATGACATATTGCCAGCCTCCTGATACTTTATAGAAGGGATGAAACAGTTCCCAGTCCCCTGCACCTCCCACGAATCACACAATCGTTTGATTTCTTCTAAAGGGCTGCTCTCTGTGTTAATCTAAAAAGCTTGTTTTTTTCCTTACGTACCTGCAAATATCACCGTCCGTTCCACTTACAGGGATTTCTGTGCACTCCCCGTTGTCCACGGCCCACTGCTGTCCAGCTCCACAGCAGCTCTCAATCAGCTCCTTGGTGGAACCTGTAGAAAACACACAGCCACAGTTTGTTGTATGCAACGGATTAGTTTTAGCTCGGTTTTCTTAATTGAGAAGATCTTTGAAATAGCAACAGTTCAACTTTTTCTTCTTTTTTTTTTCTATCTTTTCGCATTTCATTTGGTTGTACGCAGATGAAGAAAGAGGCAACTGAGACCTGCAGTACCTTGACATAGTCCATCACCCAGTAATGTCTTTCAGGGAGGAACCACAGAAGCAAATTAGTGTTTTAAATACAATACTGGTTTGAAGACAACTCCACCTTTGACGTCTGTGAACAAAAAAAACCCTGAAGAGTCATGCTTGGCCACTTAAAGCAAGTGGGTTCAATAAGTCATTATGCTGCTGTAACAGTGCCTTCAGCACCACTGGCTGGGCTAGCACGGAGGTGTCCAAGAGAAGTTCACAACAGATGAAATCCAGCACACAGAGGGCACACAGCCGTGGGACACACGAGCCTCGGGAGTTCTCCTACACCACATTGCAAATATGAAGCTTCACTGGTGAGTAACAACAAACCGAAACACGTTCCTCGTCATGGTCCCTTGAAGTTCTGAGAACGAGTTCTTTTAGTTGGTTTGACATAGGGACATTAAGAAATTGTTTCTGTAAGATAAAGAAATGTCACTCCTCAGAATTACCCAGAGTACACCCACCTAGAGTGTCCTACAGCTGAGTTTGAGGGTAAGACAACCCCATGTGGAAACTCCCATTCGTTTCACCAAGTGCTGAAACACATTTGTTGCTGCAGTGTTTCTAGGTTTAAAACAGCAGAATACAGCAGAATTTACTATCTATATTGCAGTAATCTACATGATTTACAATTCAAATAAAAATTAACTACTCATTCCTCACTAAAGAGTCAGTATCAGACTGCCATAGTGAAGTGCCATACTATTCGAGCAGTCATATTTACAAAATATATTGCTTTTTGTTATGACCTTATGAATAATTAAATCTAGAATGCAGTTATAATAAAACGAACAAACTATTGCATTTTATCTCAATCAGGAATTAGAAAACCTGAATAATTCATAACAGGACTCACAGTCATTAGCATGGATTTATGATATTTTGATTATACATTAGTAAAAACAAATATAGACAACTAGACACACACAAGACTGAAGATCACAAAGCTCCTATGCTGGATGGAGACTTTAAGCTAAATGTATAACAGACTTTGAAATACCTAAACATTCAAACAGAGCTTTGTTTATTTGGGGCTTTCATGATATTAGCAGATTTAGAAGTAGATTTGCATCTGCTCACGGAAAACAAAGCCATTTTATTTGAGAACACCACAATCCTGAGTATTTGTTATACTGTGCGCATCTTTGGTATTTCATAGAGTCATTTAACAAGACACCCATTAACAGATAATTTGCTATTTATGAATTTCTTCACTAGGAAAAACAAAAAGTAATTTATTTCTGGCTGTACTATAAAACAGCATCATGTCTCCTCACTTGTTTTCAATTTAGTAACTTATCTCCTACAATTATTACTCTACATCACTCTGAAGATATGAACTAAAGTACATTTTGGCCTAATCTCAAAAGTTTGTGTATTGTCTTTTGGAGACATTTAGAATTTAATTCAAATATTTAGAGAAACATTTTCCCCTCCTGAGAATTTTAACTCTTCCTTGACTGTGCTTTACGATGTCGTGGTGTCTCAGAGCCAGGTCCAGACCTGACTAGTACGTGCTGCTAACCAGGAATTTCATCTTTCAGCTAGAAAAGTCTGGTAAGGGGGTCGGAATGGGGTGTATTTTTAAAAGTTTCACTGAAGCTCAAACATTACACTGAGGAAGACACACAGGGTACTAAATTATCTGCCCCCACTCACACAGGGAACCCTAAGTTTGCTAAAATAGCAAAGGAGACAAAAGGGATTTTCAAAAACCCTCCTCCCTCTTTTCCCCCACAGCGTTTAGAAATGATGTTTCGAGAGTGATAAAACATCAGCCAGCTCTAGGACTGCTCTGGAAGGGACAGAATATTGCAGTTTCTTGCCAGAGCCCTGTTGACGCTACAGTTTCACTGGTTTCAGCTTCACCTGAAGTTCCACTCAGAACATTGGAGCGGTTGAAGGCCTCTGATTTCATTACTCACCTCCATTCTCACCTCAGTTTGCAGCTCTGCAGAACATTTGCATCGACTGACTGAATCATAGAATCATAGAATCATAGAATCATCTAGGTTGGAAGAGACCCTTGGGATCATCGAGTCCAACCATCTACCCTACTCTACAAAGTCCTCCCCTACACCATATCCCTCAGCACCACATCTAATCATCTCTTAAATGCATCCAGGGATGGTGACTCAACCCCCTCCCTGGGCAGCCTATTCCAATGCCCGACCACCCTTTCCGTGAAGAATTCTTTCCTAATGTTCAGTCTAAACCTATCCTGACTGACTCCTATTGTGCAGGTATCCATTCTTAGGGCAAAGGCATTGACTCGGTGACGGAGCCATTAGGGACATTTTATCCATCACTCTCCTGTTCCAAACTGTTTCTTTGGTCCAAGCAGAACACAGACAGACAAACCTTAAGACTTCAGCTTCCCAGCAGGGAGCACTGAGGAACCCCTCCAAGCCTTCCACCCATGAGTGGCAAGTGTTGGGTTAAATCTTGGCCATTAGCTTTAACACTACCAAGATTTCGTTCAGTTAAAATTAACTATTATTTTCCTTTCTACTAAAATTATTATAGGAGCCATGATGCATTAAAGAGTCTTAGACAGGTATTTATATCTACGGAGGCAACCACGTAGGCAGACATTGTGCAGGAACTTGGATATAACTATTTGATCCAAGATACAGATAAAGCTCAGAACTGATATTATTCCCAAATGAGATTACCTATTAGTGAGAGAAAGTCAGCGCACTGTGTTCCAGATGAAGCCCAACTCACTGGGAATGTTGGCATTTCAGGGGCAGTGCAACGTTGCCAGCCCCAGGCAGCTCCGTCTGTCCACTGCTGGCTTTAATTTAAGCTGTTAATTGCTGGATGGGCACCCACATGCGAAAGAGGCATTGCTCAAACCTCCATGGTGGACTGTCAGCTGAACATGAGCCACCAGTGTGCCCAGGTGGCCAAGAAAGCCAACAGCATCCTGGCCTGTGTCAGGAACAGCGTGGGGAGTAGGACCCAAGAGGTGATGGTCCCCCTGTACTGGGCACTGGTGAGGCTCCACCTCAAGAGCTGTGTCCAGTTTTGGGCCCCTTCCCACAAAAAAGACATTGAGGGGCTGGAGCGGGTCCAGAGAAGGGCAACGGAGCTGGTGAGGGGTCTGGAGCACAAGTCTTGTGAGGAGAGACTGAGGGAGCTGGGGGTGTTCAGCCTGGAGAAAAGGAGGCTGAGGGGAGACCTTCTCGCTCTCTCCAACTCCCTGAAAGGAGGGTGTAGCCAGGGGGGGTCGGTCTCTTCTCCCAGGTCACAGGCCATGGGACAAGAGGAAACAGCTTCAAGTTGCACCAGGGGAGGTTCAGATCGGAGATTAGGAAAAATGTTTACACCAAAAGGGTTATTAAGCCTTGGAATGGGCTGCCCAGGGCAGGGGTTGAGGCACCATCCCTGGAGGTGTTCAAAAGACGGGTTGACATGGTGCTTAGTGCCATGGTTTAGTGATGTGGTTTTTTTTCATCGGAGTTAGGTTGATGGTTGCACTAGATGATCTTAGAAGTCCCTTCCAACCTGGACAATTCTACGATTCTATGACTAAGCTGAGCTCTTGTTCTTATAACAAAGCACGCTGCTCAGTCGCTATACCTGAGGAAAATAATTTGCCTTCCCCGAAACTGTAGTACTTACCTTTGGGGTAGAGGAGGGAACTAAAAACCAACAAACAACACGGGATCTCACATGGAAATGAGTCTGAGATCAATTTTGATGTGGAACCTGCTAGAGATGAGGCGCTCCATTAAGACGCACCTTCATTTGGAGGCCCTCATTGCCCATCTGCAGGGGAAGCCGACAGCCGTGACTCTCATGGTACAACATAATTTTGGAAAAAAAAAAAAGCAACTGCACACACTGCCTGACTCCCACTGTGGCATAAACCAGCCACCCCATGGAGCTCGTTGGAGCGGGCTCCCAGCCCAGCATCACCTACTACAACTACTTGAAAGGACACTGTAGAGAGGTTGGTGCTGGTCTCTTCTCACAGGTCATTAATTTCAGAAGGAGAGGGAATGGCTTCAAGCTCCAACAGGGTAGGTTGAAGAGACGATTAGATGTGTAGGGGAGGACTTTGTAGAGTAGGGTAGATGGTTGGACTCGATGATCCCAAGGGTCTCTTCCAACCTAGATGATTCTATGATTCTACCTGTGACACAGCAGGTTAACGAACCAGCCTGGGAGAGCAGCTAATGAGGCTCCCCAGCAACACCTGTGGCAGATAACGAGATCCCGAGCAGGAGAGCAGGAAGGCTGACTCCCGAGGTACCAGGAGAGCACCAGCACCTTCTCACCTCTCAAAAGCAGGCTGTTATTTGGCATAAAAGCGGATCCAGTGGGATGGGTTGCTTTCACCTGCTGCCACCACCCTCACCCACCAGAACTGAGTGGANGGGGGGGGGGGGGAGGAGAGGGGGGAAACAACTAAATAAATTCTTTAACCTTTTTCACCAACTAAAAACCTAAGCAATTTCTCTTCCTGCCTTTTAAAAATTCGGCTTATTTGGCTCTACCCTTCTGTCACTGAGTTTGAAGTGGAGCAGTTCATACACAATCATCCCTCTATCAGCTACAGTAATAACTCAAAGTAGGCATCGTGTTTCTTGCCCTTCAGCATAGTCTTGGCCGTATTTTCCTCCTCAGCTTTCCCTCCCCAGCCCTCGCACAGAGTATATTTATGCTGTCTATTAACTTTCAAAAGAGCTGAGGCTTTGGAAAGCCTGGTTCCGATTACCCTTGTAATTCCTCTCTAAAGAATTTTATCTTGGGGGAGAGCATGCTCTTTGCGTGCTCCTTTTTGCGGCGAGGTAGGCTCCTTTCTTCAAAGCCAGCGTTTCCACCAGCCCGCTTTAATTTTGAAGTTAAAATCAAGAGGAATATTGTTTATTGGGGGATGTAGCCAGGGACTGTGTCGCAGCACTCAGGAAATTCAGGCAGCACCACTGAATCTGCTGCAACTCAAGCAGTTGGTAACACAAGCACTTTAAGCATCTTCTTAGCCAGTTACCAACAGAGCTGAGGTTGTAATGATAATTAAATTACAGAAATAATATTCATTTTTTTTAAAAAAGCAAACACACGTAGAGAGGCAAATGGATGCGTGTGTAAGGCCTTAATTTAGCTTATGTGTTCTCCCTATTTCTGTGTGTTTATCTACAGAAAAAAATTAATTAGCTTCACCACATACCTACTCAAACCCCCCGCCACTGCAATACCAGACAGCTGTCCATCCAGCCATGCTCCTGCTTTAAATTTTAAGAGTGTAGAAGTGAAAAAGGTCTTTGTTTCGGTCTGGGAATGTCAATCAAGGACAAACCAAGCCATTGTGCCATTTTGGAGTTGTGTTGCTTAACGACGCTAGACGCACCTTAACCACGCAACCCGTATAAACACCTAATTTCATCTCACACCAACCACAGCAGAAATCTGTTTAAAAAAAATTTGTTTAAAAGTCACACAGGAGGGTTGTACATTTGTGTGTACAGGTTCAGGTGACAGGTTTAGACACGGGGCACACGCTGGCAGAGCTAAGGTGAGAGGCAACTGGTTATCAACAGCCACGTGAAGCCAACCCCAAAACTTTCAGGTCGCAGTTGAGAGCTTTTAGGTAAGTGGGTTTTGCAACTTCGGTCACTGAAAATAAATAAATCCCCAGCCAATGACCAGTGCTCGATCTGCTTCGATCAGCGCAACCGCTGACTAAAAATATGCGCCCTTAGCTGCTCTCCAGGAGAGCCCATCCACAAATTGTTCTCAGAAAAACTCTTGAATCATTTTTTTTTGGGGGGGTGGGAACAAAAAAACCCCAAGATTTTCTTTCTCTCCATGACCAATTCATGCAAAGCAGAAAAACAGTAAGAATCATCATCAGAGAAGTTATTCACTGTGAAGTGAATGCTCATCTTTATTCAGAACATCACTGAAACTGGGAAAATTTACTCCCTGACTCATCCCCAGCTGCTGGCCTCGGCTCCTTTTCTCCGCTACGTTTCTCAACGCAACTTTCCAAGTAACTTAACAGGGCATGTTACCAACAGAAGCAGCAGCCAAATAGCCTTGCACACCTTGGAGAGGCAAGATAAGGTTGCAGATAACATCACTCAGCAAGGGCAGCACACCCCAGGAGCCAGACTTGCTCCCCGGGGAAATATGTGCCCTCCAGCTCTGTTTGGAGGGGGCTGAGGAGTGTTGAGCAAACAATTCTCAACATCAGAGGAAGGAAACCCCTGAGTTTCATTGAGTTTCTAATTAATGCATAGGGATGCTTAAAATGAATAGAAAAGTCGTTGTAGAGCTCCAGCTTTCCTTATTTGGGTGTTCTACTGTACTCCTTGTCAGGTTTATAATCATAAATTACATTGTTTATTTATTTTATGATGCTCTGAAGAGCTCTCTCTCTCATTTCCTTTGGCTTTTCTTGATGAAGTTCTGCAATCAGTGTTTGTGCAAGAACCTCAGCAATAGGGAGGGTGGCCCAGGGCATTTCCTGGATTAAGGACAGGCTGGAAGAGCTGATGGCCCACGGTTCCTCCTCCACACATTAACCCCAAGGAGGTTTAAATTCTCCAGGAAGCCCCCAGTGCCAGAGCAGCTATTGGGAAGGAGATTCGGTGGGATACTTCAGTCAACAGCAACAAAACAAATTTCCTTTTATCCCTCATCTATGTAGCAGGAAATATTAATTGGAATGGGCTGATGATGGTGTCTGGAGTGTTCCAGGGGGATTCAGCAGCCGCCAGCAGGAAGCACAGCAGGAAATTTCTCTTCTGCCATGCAGTATGCATCAGAAACAAGGTTTTTCCAATTCCCTAAGAAATTAATGATTTGAGGGGGAAATTAGGAAAACGGGGGGGTTAACTGCTAAACGAAGCGCCTTGTTTGACGCTGTCACTGTGGTTTCACACAGGAGCTATTGGGTGACTCATTTTTCTCATTTCACTTTAGATTTTATCTCCAGCTTAAACTATCCGGTCTCCCACGCCAGAGCTCAGCGTATCCCCACTGGAGCCTTTGGCCACGATAAACCAAGACAAATACAATGCCACGAGGTGTTTAATTCCCTAATTCCTCCCTGTCAAAAACCCCTACACCGCTCAAATCACACAGAACTCACGTTTCGTTGCCACAAATTGTTCCTAATTAAAAGGAAGTCATGACTGTGTGTGTTCATTGAGATTAACGATAGTATTGTGCACTTGCAAGCACCTTCAAATGAGGTATATAATTTGTAAATTATTATAAAGTACAGCAGAAGAGGATGTTTTCACTAAAGCCAGGGTTTGAACCAGTGCCCATGGAAGCCTACAGACCCTGCCTGCTCCTTTACTAAAAAATTAAAGCACAAGGGCCTTGAATATGCAGAATAACTACGAACATGTGTCTATTAAAGGCAGTCCTCAGCTCGGCAGCACTGATGAAACTCAGACACGTGCTGAAGCCCTTTTCTGATTCCAGCCCTGTATGAGGCGCGGTGAGATCAAGTCTGACAGTGCTTCCTACGGGGAGCATTCAACAAGTAACATCTGTCTCCCACAAAGTATAAAATAATCATAAGGACGTTGTGAAAAGATTAGCATTTCATTAGCTGACAGCTTGTGTCTGTCCCTACAGAAACTATTTCTTCAGCGATCTCAGCGTTTCAGGCTTTTTGTAAGTCACGGAGACGGTCTCAAATGCTTTTCCTCCCTAAACTCTTAGACATGCACCACTGGAAATGTCTCTTTGTGGTCCTGCCCAGCCCAGAGGAGAGGACTGTGTGCCACAGCAGCCCTGGGGCAGGCTCCACCACCCCACAGGCAGCACCTGAACCAGGCGCGAGTTAAATCTCAGCTGGAATTCCATCTCCTGCGATGGACTCTGGCTACACTTCCCACTTGGAAACTACAGACTGCAGCCAATTTTAAAGGAATTTACATTCCTGAACATATTTTACTTTGGAACCAGAGATGAAGAGGGAGAAGAGGGACCGACTTGTGAAAAGCTCCAACTCTGTGATTTAAATGTGTTCTGGAGCATTTGGGATAAGGCGGCAAATTCTAATGAAGGGTGGGGGAGTCTCTTCATCTTTCCCACAAAGGCTCGTTACAGTTACTGGCTGCAGGAGACATCTGAAACGAGTAAAAGAAAATATTAAAAGAGGCAGAACCTTACATACCACTTCATCGATACATTTCCAAAACCCAGGTTTTATTAGTTGCATGTAACTAAGTAAAGAATCCACTGCTCATTATGTTTCTTCTTTAATATTCAACCACGAGCCGTGTCCATGTACACACAGCACCTGTTTGGGCTGAGGAAACAGGACCTGGATAAGGGAGGAGAGGATGGAGAACAGGAGTAATTGAAAATCAGAGCAGGGAAACCGTTTTAGTGCTTCGTGTTTCAAGATCAGATTATAACGGAATGATCAAGGCATCAGGATGCTTCAATTTTAAAATTTCTTACCCAGGTTTCTAGTTCAGTCACCTACTAATATCCAGCAATCACGGAATCACAGAACTGTTGGGGTTGGAAGGGACCTTCTAGAGATCATCTAGTCCAACTCCCCTGCCAAAGCAGGATTGCCTAGAGCAGGCAATAATAGGTTTGCCTATATATCAGGCAATAGCACCTATAATAGCACCTATAGCACCTATAATAGGTGTGCAGTCTGAGTTCTGTACTGAAGGCTGTTGGTAAGATCCGTTTATATCACTTTGGTGTGATATAAACCTCTTGGGGAGTACATCAGAGAGGAACTAAGTGGCTATATACTTAAACCCAGAAAAGACTGGACGTAGCTGCAAAAAAAAACCAAAAACTTGCTGAGTCATGGCCCATGAAGTAGGGATCCAAGTGGCTGAAACACCAGGCTCTTGGTGGCTGAGAGGTTTTGGAGCACCCCCAGATTGTCCAGGCCCTCGTAGATGAGCCCAATGCTTAGAAAGGCCAAAAGGCCTTCACATTATTCTGAATTTTAGTTGTTAGCAACAACCGTGCTGCATTAGCCAAGTTAGCCAATAGCTCCAAACAGGACAGTGTTTGTTTATAGTCTCCGGCTACAAAATGCTGACACAGAGTCAAGCTTTTTAACGTTTGCACATGTTTATAATAAAAGTTTTCCCCCTGCCCTTCTTGAGTTCTCAGTGGCCTATTAATTTCTAAGGAAAATGGGCACAATCCTTGCATCTTCACATTTTCTCTGGAGAAGGGGAAAAAACCCATTCACAGCCGAATAAAGCACAAACTGGATCTTCACACATGAGGTAATTATTTCATCCAGAGCTGCCTGCACGCTGAAGAGCTCCAAACACAAACACAGTCCTGGTAACTACTGACACATCGCTAAAAGCAGGGATTACACCCTCTGCATTCAGCCCAGAGGTGGCTTCAGAGCCTGAGCTCCATCCGAGGCACGTGGTTGCCACCTCAGGTGGGTTTCACCATACCCTGGAAATCAAAGCCATGTATTTATAACCTGCCCAGAGACCAAAATCACGAGGCAGATTTTTTTTTTCAGTGCTTTTTTTGATTCCTGCGTCAACACACCTCATGAAAAAGAGACTCATCAAATAAGGTCAGAGAGCACTGAGGAGACGAGTGAAAGATAAACTCGACCCCTCTTGGTTTTAAAATAAATCCAGGCCAAGAGGAGAAGTATTTTAGTGCTGACTTGTCCTATGCTATCTATGCACGTTGAGTGGCTGTACTACTTATAAACACTGACATCAGTCCATAAAAGGGACTGTAATGTAAATTTTTAATTCAGTAGATGATTTAATCTAATATTTATTTTTTTTATGTACACCAAGGTAAATCAGCACAAAACAGGTCTTTTATAAATTACTCCACAGTAGCAGGACTCCATGCATAATATTTGGTCTCTCCAGCACTTTTGAAATGATGACTTCTATCTGTGATCAGATTTGTTTTTCTTTGGACTTGCCAATTACACCTTCCTGTGTTGTACCTGCAATTCCAAATGAATGTGAAATGGATCTTTAAAAGCAAAACACGACACTGGGGAGCACCCACAGGCAACCTCCAGATCTCAGTAAAGTGCCGGTGGTATCCCCTCATTTTCTTCCCCACATTTCCCTCATCAGATGCAACTTCTTCTTAGTAACCTCCACAAAACCTTCTCTTTCTGAGAAAGGCCTCAGAAGGACCAGGCAGCACATCCCACACATCCCAAATGGGATCCTGGAGGCAGGAAAAGAAGCCAATTCCCATGGGAAGGACACCCTTGCCTCTGTCAGGCTCCAGGTCACATCTAAACCCAGTAACCTCAGTACCTAACCCACGCGAGGGAAACCCTCTCTCTTACAGTGCTAAAACTCAGCATTTTAAGACTGCACAAAATCACAGCAGAATTGTCTGAGTTGAAAGGGACCTTCTAGAGATCATCCAGTCCAACTCCCCTGCCAAAGCAGGGTTGCCCAGAGCACATCACTCAGGATGGCATCCAGGCAGGGCTTGAAGATCTCCAGAGAAGGGGACTCCACACCCTCCCTGGGCAGCCTCTGCCAGGGCTCTGCCACCCTCACCCCAAAGAAGTTCTTTCTCAGATTTGAGGGGAACTTCCCATGTTCCAGCTTGTGCCCGTTGCCCCTCGTCCTGTCACTGGGAACCACTAAAAAGAGTCTGGTTCCATCCTCCTTCAACCCACCCTTTAGACACTTGTAAATGTAGATAAGGTGTCCCCTCAGCCTTCTCCTCTCCAGGGTAAAGAGCCCCAGCTCCTTGAGCCTTTCCAGTCCCTTAACCATCTTAGTTGCCCTGAGAGTTCAGAGACGAAACGTGATGTAAGACACATGCGAACTCCAGAATAACGTGCCTTCTGATGACACCTATGAGATGAAAGCTTCTGTGCTCAGCACCGGCTGCATTTCCAGAAGGTCTAGAAGCTGCTTCGCTGCTTTCCACCCTCCCGTGCCCCCATCGCTGAGGAGCTGACCTAGTCCTCAGCGGGACGAGGAATGGGAGCAACGTGCGGGACGAGAGGGAACGGCACAGCACGTTCTTGGCAGTGGCCGGGCACCAGCCAGCTCCCTCCCCCAGCAAGGAATGCATCTTTCTTCATCACGGGAGAGGTTCAACTTTGAACTTGCTGCTTCTCCCAATCAACAAACACTCTCTGTGAACTGCCAGCTGTTTCCTCCTCGCTGCCAGACATCAGCTTTCACGTAGGACAAGGGCCCCGCGGGGGTGAGGGGACAACAATTGCTCCCCTCTACCATGTGTTGGAAATACGGGGTCAAAACCTGACTTCTGGTGTGGCTTTGCCACCCTGAATAAACCTGCGATGAAAAGGAAGAGGGGTGGAGGGAAGATGGGGTCCTTTAGACTAAAGCAGAGTCATTGGCACGTATTTCCGCAGTGTCCTCACACCAAAATGAAAACCAGAATTTCTTATCACGCCAGATATGGGAGTCCTTCTAAAAATTTGAAGAAAACCCACCCGTTTCCAACACCGGAGTCCTCTGGAAGGCCACCAACCCAACCAGCTCGAGCTGCAGGCACCTAAGGTGCCTTTTGTTTTGAAGGATTTTCCGGTCCTTCCTGCAGACAAAGCCTTCTGAGGCCTAACCCTGTCCCCACGAGACCGATGCTCAGCACACGGGTGACGGGAGGATGCCTTTCTGTAAGGGCAGCACAATGAGAGGTTAAAGCTGCTGTGCCAGGGGAGCTCCAAAGCTGCTGAGGGAAGCACCAGTTCCAAGCCACGCTCCCTTCGGCAAGGGCTAGGACCACCAACGGAGTTTATTGGCAAGGCTGCTTTTAGGGAGGAGTTGTTTGTTTTTAAATTCAAGCTAAACACGCTGCAACCACGTTATAATAAAAGATTGGCTATCTGGCGAAAGACAATATAAACCCTCTGGGGATCACAAGCTTTCTAGGCAATTTGTTACAAAAACTTTCATATGAAATCCGAATATTCAGCTTTCAACAACAGGAAAGTGCCACCCACACGCTTCAGGTTAGGACCATTCCCTTCCATCTTCTTGTCTCGCCCAGATGGCACGGGACAGGGGCTGTGCTGTGCTGGTAGCTGTGACCACGGGCTGACCCTGCTGCTGGTGTGGCACTCTCCCATACTGGAAACAAACAGCACCAGTAACCCAGACAGAAGCCATGAGAGCAGCAACAGCCCCCTACAACACTAAGCAATGTCATCTGTGTCCAGCTGGCCTCCTGCAGCTCTTACCCAGGAGGGCTTCCCCCTTTCACTACTGTTTTTCCTCTCCGAGTCTCTTAGTCTTCCCCTTTCGCCACCCGCACACATTACACCTACTTTTCTTGACCCATTTTCCTTATCTTCCCCCAAATTTTCTCTCTTTGCCCTTATATTTTTGGAAACTCTTTTAACAACAAAAAAAACAACCAAACCCACTATCCCTTTCCCTCTGTGTTAGGACACAAACCAATGTGCCCACGATGAGCGATGCTGTGGTTGCTGGCCACCGCACCGCCACCGCCTTGTACGTGGTTCCCCCGTGCCCCTTTATCAGCCTTAAACCTTTGCGGCAGGTTGGCTTGCTGACTCAGCAAAAGCTGCTGGTTTCAGCCAGGACGCCCGGCGCTCCGTGTATCCCAAGGGCTTTTAACAGCCCTGTTAGCCCCGAGCCGGCGTTCGGCGGGTGTTAAAGGTCTGGGAGAGGAGACCCATCGTAGCGTTGGCAGCACCGGCACACGCCGTCGGATGAAATCAAAGTAAATACGATATTTGCGTTGAACTGGCACAACTGGAAAAGATTTTATCCCCCCATGGTGGCCCATGGACTTTTATGTGGCTTCTGATCTCCAGCGCCTGCACGTGGACCGACTAGCACCACCAGCGAATCGATAAACATTTCAAGAACTTGGGAGAACATGGAAACCCGAGTTAACGGTGTCATGAATTCATAACGGTATTAAGATGGCTTACATTTACAGCATATGAAATATAAAGCAAAACTGCCCGGCGCAGCCTAACCGTTTGTTATTTGAAGCTAATCACTTTTCCACACGATCATCTGTTAAAGCAATGATTAGTGCAACTCTGTGCACTTGATTTGTGGATTAAAGTTATTTAGTGAGGAAGTAACACTGAATACTGAAACAAGTGAAAAGAAACCTTCTAAATACAATTTTGCTTTCCACATTCTCTTCCTCTCTACAAATTTTCCCATATTATAGTTGCCTAATTTCCTAGGAGCGGGGAAGTTTTTTCACCACTTCCAGCCTTCCAAGGCTTGATGTCAATTTACATCTATGACACAAAAAGTTTAACGACATCAATCATGACTGAGAATCAGTGATTTAAAAAAGTTACTTTACAAACATCTGTACAGTGGGGCTGGCACACAAAAAACAAAAGCAAATGAGGAAAATACCTTGGCATTCAAACACAGAAGGTTACGTTAATTCCCAAGAGTCGACATCTGGCCTCAAACAAAATCACCCCAAGACCAGCAAGAGCCCAAATTGCCCAGTTCCCTGCCAGCAACGTATAGATCCAACTTGAACCAGAAACAGCACCCACAGGTAAGACTTTCTACACGCTATTTCCATGGAATAGTTCCAGAACACTTCATATGTTTAAGAAGTCAATTAAATTTGATACGTTTGCTTGACATCCAGTGATATTTGCTACAAAGAAAGACTCAACATTTTTAACTCTTGATGTAATATTTTCACAACCCAGTCCAGTATATGAAAACAAGTTACAAACTGAACTTATGAACCATGTATCCAGCACCGTCTGTGACCAACTCTGTTGGAAAAATGCAAGTGATCTGAAATTTCACAAAGGTGTACCAACAAACAGCAATTAAACAAATGATTATTGATTATAACTACAATCACAGCTCCACAAATGCTCAGCCTCTCACGATTTTCCCCACTGCAATGCATCCGCTTTTTTAGCAACTATTTTCTTACTTTCCATTCCGAGGACAGACTGACCTGACACAAAATAGAATGACTTCAAGCTGAGGATACTTTCCCTTCAATATGGCCATAAATTAAAATCCCAGCAGCCTAACTCACAATAATCTCTCTTTCTGCATATCTTGAAAATCTTCTCGGTGCCTTAGGAACCGTTTTGGCTGCTAGCATGAGATATTGTTCCCATCTATAAAGCTCTGTACAGCACAGCTGAGGTCATCTTCATTTCATACACATCTCTTGCTCAGATTACTTTTTCCTTCTTTTGTCAGCTCAGATAAACAAATGGGACCCTCACACATCACCTTTACAGAATAATTAATTTTTTTTTTCAAGTAGGATCCAAGCTGGCATGCAACTTTTATATATATATATTTTTTTAACCATTTTATCAAGGTAATTTTTCCTTTAATAGCAGTAATCTTCATTTACCAGAGCTGGTGCTGTACAAATCCCCCTCCCAATCCTTCTTCCCCCATAAAAGATTATGTAATTTTTTTCATGTTTTATGAGAAAAATGCATTAATTTTCTCTTTGCAACTGGCAGGATTTGAGGAAACTAGGGTAGAGGGCTAATGACAAAAGATAAAAAGGCGGTGGGGCTAAGGTCCCCTGGGCTCCTGGCAGCAGGGGGACAGACTCCTCCAGACAAGAAGGCAAAACATTTAAATTGAATTCCTGCTCCACATCACTCTCCCAAGAGAAGGCTGCCAATTCTCATGCCAAAAGCCTCCGCAGGTGCCAAGTCACAACAGCAGCCCAGCCAAAGGGAGGGGACGCCGCAGGCACGGCTCCTGCACGGGAGGTGCCAGCAGATTCCCTGGAGCTGGATGGATGGATGGATGGATGGATGGATGGATGGATGGATGGATGGAGAAGGACAGCCAGGATGGATGGATGGATGGATGGATGGATGGAGAAGGACAGCCAGGTCCTGCCATGACCCCCCAGCACCGAGCGCCTGGCTGCGGTCCCACTGGCAGAGCCCTGCGCTAGCCAAGGGCTACGGGGGACTCCGGGGCCACTGGCTGGCTCTGCTCTAGAGCAACCCTCATCCCTCCTTCACCCGGGGATGGAGCCAAGAGACGGGCCTCTCCGGGCTGAAGTTACCCTTTGCCAGCCATCCCCAGGGCTGCTGACACCGAGGGGTCCCTGCAAACCCCGTGCGTCCTTCGCTCAATTTACTCCAACTGCGGGACGCGTTCCTGCCTCCCCCCAGGAGACTTGGCTCAGCTAACTCCAGCTCGCAGGCATGAGCATTATGGTAGTTATGATTTTACTTCCACATAGTTACAAGTTTATTTCAGCAGACACACACACACAAAAAAAAAAAGAGAAAGAAAGAGAAAAACAAAAGGAAAAGAAAAAGAAAAAGGAAAAGGAAAAGAAAAAGAAAAAAAAAGAAAAA
>JAHREE010000512.1:331748-346679 GCA_033628505.1 Tringa tobata
GGGGGGGGTGCTGATGAAGCCTTTGAAGTCACGGCCCTTCCCTTCCACACGAGCTGTTTGCTCTGCCAGACTCTGCTGCTGCTCTGCAAGGTCAGCCCTCGCCCCAGCGAGAACGGGGAACCAGCACTGAGGGTTTGAAGGATGCTTAGTTTCAGCCCCAAAGTGTTAAACTCATTTAACCATACTGCAGGAGTGGGAAGATAACACCCTCAGCCTAAACCAGCCTTCCTGCCACGTGCCAGAATTCCGCAGCATACCAAATTCTTCACAGTGAAAAGGAAATGTAACTGGCTGGCTCCACAAGCGCCTATTTATTCTACCTGGTTGGTTATATGAATAAGAAATATATATATATTTATATATATATATTATGTTATAATAAGAAAACCAGAGGTACACCTCTTTTTTTCATCTAAACCAGTCATTTTTCACCTAATGCCACAGCATCGCTGCCCGTCCCACAACGGATCACTCCACAATACACAATGGTCATTCCACAGTACAAACCTGCTCCTCTTGTCCCCGGGGCCAAGCACAAAAGGAGAAAGAGTGCAGACACCACCAGGAAAATTGCTTCCCATGGCCATAGGCCAAGCAAGGCAAAAGCCTACTGTATCTCAAGAACATTCGTCAGTTCAACGCAACAACCCAAACTTCTGAGGCCAGCGCACAAGATTTGGAAAGTCTCCGTACTTATCTCCCATCTCACTTAAAGATACCACCAAAAACACAATTTGCTTGTGAGCGCAGTCAATCCCTCCTGATTGAAACCGGACATTTATGTCACCTTCCAATGTAAAACCCAGTCGTGGCCCATGTTTGCTGTACTTTTCTTTTGATTTCAGTGCCAAGAGTTAAGACAATGCTTATCAACTTTGATCCAGAACCAGCAAAAGTACAAATTTTATCATTAATACACGAGACATTACTTAAGTGTATGTTATCTTCAACGAAAACAGCTCCTCAGAGTAAATCTCTTACAAAATCATTTGGCTGGAATACTGTAGGTTTTAATCTGGAACCGAAAACTACTAGTAGTTTCATGCAAGGCAATTCCAGCACAAGGAAAATTAATGCACATTGCAGAAAAAGAATTCTTGGATAAGAAGGAGAACTATGCTAATCTTCAGCTGCTTATAGGCTATAAACAAGATGTTTTATAGAGGTAGCTGAAGAATTACAACTGGGTCTACTTGAGCATTAAAGAGAAATAGCCACCCAGAAAAGCTTGATAGCCAAATACTGACAGCATTTGGCAGAGTTGTTGGGTGGGTGTAAGGCTTTCCATGCCACCAAGCAGGTAACGGATTGACCTAACACTCTTATCTAAAAGTCCTCCTCCTAGTGATTTCTCAGAATCGTTATTTTAAAAAGACTCCTTAAAGACCATTAATATAGTGGGCAGTTTCCCACTCTGCTTGCTCAATGCAAAAGAGCTCTTTAACCTTATGGAAAAGAGTCAGAAGAAATGACCATTAGGTACAGTAAGACTAATTTTCTTTAAAAAGGTATGTTTTCATTGACGAACTTTACTTTTCAAATGACAAAACCAGACAAGTTTGAACACGAGTCTTCTACAAAGCCCGTCCTCCCAAAACACAAGGCCTGCGTCAGGCATGCAAGGCTGCCCGCTGTCTCGAGAAGATGACATGCTTTTCACTTCAGTGTTTGCTTTTCAGGAAATTCTCTTCCCCACTGAAGCGAGGTTTGTGTTTCTGGAATTTCTTTTGCGTATGCCATGTGCTATTGGCTCACAGCAGGTTTGGTATTAAGAATAATAAATCTATGGTACGAACAACTGACAGCAAAATATAATTGCTTCCTAAGTCCCTGTAGAACGTCTCAATCAGGATACGAATACAAGAGGCGCTTTGATGCTTTGCTTCGTGCAAGATGTACAACTCCGTAATATTAATCAATTTAACTCGCGCTCAGAAAATGGTTCCAGTAAAGTAGCACATACAACGTCTTTCAAAACTCAGACAGAAACTAACGTATAAATAGTGAGAGGTGAGAAGGAAAGGAAACTGAAGCACAGCCAGATGTTCTTGCTGCAAGAGCTCATTCATTTTGTTCTCAGTTCCGTTCCCTGCGTGGGAGCCAGCTCCGGTCAGACCCCAGCTCCGAGCACAGCGGATGGTGTCGCTCCCAAGGAACAGGAGGAGGAGGTGAGTGCTGTTACAGCTCCGTGCCAGACTGCAGCCCTCACACGCTGCTAGTGAGCGTACTGCTCACCAAAACACACCAGGAGCACCTCATTGACATACCAAGGCCAGAATATATCGTGTAAAATTGGCTTCAAATTTCAGGGACCACGTATGATATCCGTGGCAAATGCCATTTTTGCCCACCTGGCCCCCTTCTGTCCCTTTTCCACGGTCCTCACTGATGACCCACACTGAGCACCTACTCTCATTTTTGGGTTTATTTGTTTCTAGGTAACTTTTTGACTTCCCTAATACCACTGGAGGCAAATCTTCCTCCATTTCTTTCCTGCAGCTCTCCCAGAAGAGTTCCTGTACTGGTCCCCAGTGTCTGGTGGCTGACACCAGGCTGCAAAGACCCCGTGCTGGGCCACAAAGACCCCGTGCTGGGCCACAAAGACCCCGTGCTGGGCTACAAAGACCCCGTGCTGGGCTGCAGCCACGCAGCCAGGGGCTCCATCTCCAACCTGCAGCCACCAGCATGCCCCAGAGTGCAGACTTCAGGAGAAAGGACACATTTCCTGGACTGTAAAGCCACAAAAAGTTGGCTGCTCCAGGGCTATGGGAAGAGGAGGAGGAAAATCCACACTGAGTCCAGCAACAGGCGAAAAAAAAGGTGCAGGAGAGAAGATGCAAATTCTTCTTCCTGAGATAAAGATTTCTAGGCAGTGACCTCATACAAAATAAAGCTTATCCTAAGCACTGACTTTACGTACCCTCGAGACGTGCCCAGTTCAAATAACCTTACTGGGAAGGCACACAACACTTGCTCCTCGTGCGGTCCAGGTCACTGGAGATGCAAGCAATAACGTGAGTGGTAACTGCAAGACCACAAGGTTTCATCTGATGATTTTCATTATTTTCAAGATGTGCATTATACACGGAGCAACAGCGCACAAGAGCATCAATTTTCATAACATCTTTTAAAAGTTACTGATGTAAATCCTCCCCTTTCATGCAACTGTTTATACTACTAAAAGATTTTAAGCCCAGAGTTGCTGGAGCCATAAACATTTATTTTAGTACTTGGTAATTCAAAACTACAGTCAAACAACCCTTCTGAATGCCATCAGCATCCCAACGG
Organism: Tringa tobata; assembly: GCA_033628505.1. NCBI lineage: Eukaryota > Metazoa > Chordata > Aves > Charadriiformes > Scolopacidae > Tringa > Tringa tobata. The sequence continues at coordinate 335,037 of JAHREE010000512.1, forward strand.
TTCAGAAAAAGGCAATCAGCACTCGCAGCAAGGAGGAAGGAATTACTGTTCTGCGTGTTTTTCTAAATTGCTTCTTTTTTGGGGTAGGAAGGGGTTGAATTAGTTGCAGTCAGAAACACCCCCCCCCTTCCCCAGGCTGCTTCCCCCTAACGCCCCAGAGCGGCTCCGGGGTGGGGGGAGAGGGGGTCACCACATCCCCCTGTCCCCCCAGGCAAAGGCAGGGCAGGGAAAAACGCCCAGAGGAGCTTTGCTGGCCCTAAAGATTCCACACTTATTCTTTAGCTCCAACTTTGGCTCAGCACCAACACCACACCAGTGCTTGGGGCTGGCGGGTTTTTTTGGTGGCTTTGGAAGAGAATTGGTCACCTCAGGCACACAGCACGGAGACTGGGAACAGTCCATAAAATGTAAAAGCCCCTCACACATAAAGGTATCTTTATAAAATTCCAATTACTGTTGGCTTGTTACCTAAGAATCCCTAAGAGGTAAGAGATTTTGCTCGCTGTGAGACCTGGGGTAATGAAATTACAAATCCTTTCATGAGTAAGCATATACTAGAAAGCTACGTTCATTTGGCCTACATATTTGAAACTGTTCAAAAGGTTATTGTCTCACCAAATTTGGATCAGAAATGACTACTTATATTTGCTTTTCTCTAACAAGGAGCTATATATATTCAGGGTCCTTTGTAATTCCTCAGCGATCGATGCGAATACCACAAACGCTGCTGCAAAGAAGTCTCATTTAAATTCTGTTTTCTGAAGAAGTATCAAACATACGTATAAAAAAAAAAAAACTCTCGGATACATACTATAAATAACCAGCAAACGCAGTCCCCTTGAGACACCTGGTGAGCCCAACAGCCTTGTCTGCTCAAGTGGTTAATTAATTTGTACAAGAAAACTCCCATCTTATTTCCACAGTTTGTCTCCAGCATGTTTTAATTTCAGAATCGAGATCAAATGTTCCTGGATGCAAACCATGGATGGAGCTAACTTTTCACAAACGACGACGTTTACCTCTACAAAATGGGTACAACAGGATGGGTTTCCAAAGAATAGTTTGATGCCACCAGAGGTTAGCTGCTCGACTCCAGCTGAACTTATTGCTTCAACACGTAAGATTTAAACTATCTTGGTAACTAAATCCCACGAAGCTAAGGGTGTCTGAAAACCTTGGTCTGTGTTCAGTGTCACTGTGAAAACCTGCCCCATGCAGATATTGCCTTTGGGGCTTGTGCCAGCACTGGTGGTGCCAGCTCCTCCTTCATGTTATGGGCAACTCGGGAAGACAGAGCCACCATCTCAAACATCTCTAATCACCTGACTGGCAGGTACCGGGGTTTAAAAAGAAAAGACCTCGAGACCTGAGCATTTCTGCAAGTTGTTTAGGCTCCTCTAAGTCTGTGTGCATCTGATTATAACAGGTTTTGCAGACAGTTTTTAGCAAAGCATGGCACTGAAGCTTGGCATCCTGCGTACCAGGGTTGTGCTTGCACCATTTCACAGACCTTCACATCTTCAAGAAAGGACCCTCTAAACTATTTTCTCTATCTCAAGATCATGGCATCCTGGTTCAACATACAGCTACCACTTAAAGTAGTCTTATTGTAAGAGTTAAGGGCCAAAATATCACCATAACAGCTGGACAAAAAAAGCACTGCCAACCAGGAGCTCATGACCTCTGGTTAATATCTCCCTTTTAGCAAGGAGATGTACAGGCTGAATGGAGGAAGGTCTGCGGTGAGGAGGGCTTGGGCTCACCAGGGGAATTCTTGGAAAGAATAATGTTCCAAATTCAGAGCCCGCAGCTTTGAGAGGCCCCCGAAGCCCAGCCAGCTGGAAAACCAGTTCCCAAAACACAAAGAGGCAAGCAGCAGTCAGGCAGCAACATGTCCAGAGACACCAGTGAGACACAAACACCAAAACATCAACACTGGGCCCAAAAGTATGCTCCTGGGTAGGGCAAGGCTGGATACTCAAAGCTCAGGTGCTGCCGGCATGTCCGGACCAGCAGGTTAGACCAGCCCTCCCGATCCCTCCCCAAATTCCTCCTGGGGACTAGTCAAAGCCCTTCATACGGGGCCAAACGTTGCATCCACTGGAAGGAAAAGCTTTGGGAAGGGAAAGCCAGGCCACATCTGGCAGACCAGTGCCTGGAGATTTGAGACCTCTGGCTACTGCTTATTTCAGAGGCTGCAAAGCGTTGCTGGTCTCTTCTCACAGGTAATTAATGACAGAAGGAGAGGGAATGGCTTCAAGTTCCAACAGGGTAGGTTTAGACTGAACATTAGGAAAGAATTCTTCACAGAAAGAGTGGTCGGGCATTGGAATAGGCTGCCCAGGGAGGGGGTTGAGTCACCATCCCTGGATGTGTTTAAGAGACGATTAGATGTGGTGCTGGGGATATGGTGTAGGGGAGGACTTTGTAGAGTAGGGTAGATGGTTGGACTCGATGATCCCAAGGGTCTCTTCCAACTTAGATGATTCTATGATTGGTCTGAATGTATGTTGGGGCGGGCTTTGGTTTCCCTTCCCCACTTTGCTCACAAATACATGCCACATATTTATATGTGTTTAGCCTGCACACACTCAAAATTATTGATCTTGTTAAAGTGGGAAGTGCCAAGAGGACACATCCCAGCACAAGTGGTTCCCTTCCCCTTGCCCTCCATCCAACCTCAGCCCCTCCTTGTCCTTTTAGACACGGGAAGGAAGACAAGTGAAAACACAACTGTGGTGTCTACCGCACCAAATCCTGCGTGCAGGGGACGGACCCAGCCATGCTTCATCCCGCAACGCTCCGCTCGAGCCCAAACTTGAAACAACAGGTCCATGGTCGGCAGGCCTGGCTGGTGGTGGCCCAGTAGCCCAAACCCACCAGCTGGTCCGAGAGAGGTCCCTGCACAAGCTGTGCCCAGCTTCACCACCAGCTGGGCCAGTAGAGCTGGGCGAGCCATGGGCACTGGGGTCAGAGCACCGGGGGGAGCAAGGGAAGGGGTCCAGGAGGAGCTTGTGCACCAGAAGCTGTGCGAGGATCAGCCCCTCACATGCCGTAGGTGGTATTTTTTGATAGGGAAATAAACTGCTGTATTTTTCTTTTTTCGTTTTCCTTCTAAACCGCATCCATCTCCCCAGTGAGGTGTGAATGCCAGTTTTGGCAGGACTGCTACATCTATTTCGTGTTTCTCTTTTAAAACGCTTCTTAATTTTTTTGCATTTTATTCCTCTTCTCTCTACGAGCATCCCACCCACACTACCTTCCTCCATGATCTTACTCTGAACTGTAGCTGCCAAAGAGACAACGCTGTCGCCCGGGGCTGCAATCCATGCCGATTCACATTTACTGGCCCAGAGGCTTTTTCTCCCCGCGCTCCACTCTCCGGAGGTTTATTTTTATTCCTCAGCTATCCCAGTTTTGAGGGCTCGAGGCTTCTTTCCTCCTGCTGCGGGGAGGAACAGGGACGAAGCAGACAGCAGGGGACGAAGCCTGGGGCAATACAAGTGAACGTGAAAGAACACTTCACCTGATACCAAAAAATAAGAAGTAACTGCAAAGAGTTTGTGTTTCTGAAGCACCCTCCACAGAATTCTAACCCCCCCAGTGGATGTCAGGGCGGCAGGAGGAGGGATGAAGGGTCAGTGTGCTCAGGGAAAGCCTTGGAGACCCTCACCCCAGCTCTGCTTTATGGATCTCTCGTTTCCCATTTGTTCTTAGTTCAGAAATTCAAGGCCATCTCTCTCTTCATGAGCCCCAGTATCAGCAAACATGCGGTAGATGGGATGTTTGAGAGCTTTGCCACATCCTTAGAAGCTACACCAGAACCTCCCTGTGCCTCCTACCAATAAACACCAGTCTCACATCCATCCATCTCGGCTCGCAAATATTTGCTTGGTGCAAGTTACTTTGCTTTGAAGAGCAATTACCCTGATCTCTCAAAATGACCGTGATAAACTCACCCGCAACTGGTGAGAAATACCTCTATTCCAAAAAAACAACGGTTCCAGCTAGACAGAAATTGCTATTCAGCCTGCCAAAACCAGAATGCAAACCATAGAACATTCACAACGAAGCCGTTTGCTACCTGAGTTACATTTATCCAAGAAATGGTGCTCTTGGATGAACCCAAGAAACTGACCTATGCCAGAGCATAGAGAAACCGAAAAAAAGTGGGAAAATCATAACAAAACTTGACAGTAAGACCTTCAAAGATGTTTTTTTCAACCCTCCCCTGTTAAGGGTATTTTTAGGATGAGAAAATAGCAAATAAAGAAATTAAAACTCTGGTTGTTGCTCTTACAGTAAGTGACAGGGTAAGATCATAGAATCATAGAATGGTTAGAGTTGGAAGGGACCTTAAAGATCATCGAGTTCTATCCCCCTGCCATGGGCAGGGACACCTCCCACCAGACCAGGTTGCTCCAAGCCCCCTCCAACCTGGCCCTGAACCCCTCCAGGGATGGGTCAGCCACAGCTTCTCTGGGCAACCTGGGCCAGGCTCTCACCACCCTCACACCAAAGAATTTCTTCCCGGTATCTAATCTAAATCTCCCCTCTTCCAATTTAAAACCATTACCCCTTGTCCTGTCACTACACTTCCTGACAAAGAGTCCCTCCCCAGCTCTCCTGGAGCTCCCTTCAGATATTGGTACGCTGCTATGAGGTCAATGTTTGGACAGAGTATATAAAGAGAATAGTCTCCATCAATCTTGTCCCTTCCCTTGGTGAAAGTACTTAATTTACACTTTTTCAGCTGAGTAATTACCTCTACTTTACACCTAGAGTTCCTTTAGGAATGGAGTCATTAGCATTTGCCACAGAAACTTCAGCAGGTCTGTACGTTGCTGAAGAAAGCTGCTCTTCAGTCTAATATTCGGGACTGGGTTCCCCAAGTCCCGCAGAGCTGGTGCTGCCCTTCCCACCTTGCCAAGGGAGACACCAGCTCCCCAGAGCCACCAGTTTGCCACTGGGTTTGCAGCGGGGCCCATGTCTGTGACTGCACCCTCCCCGGGGACCGTGCCATCCCAAAGACCCACCAGCGCGGTCCTGGCCTCACAGGGCACCTGGAACACCAGCAAAATGCCTGGTTCAGAGAAGCTCAGAGCAGCCAAAAAAGGAGAGACGGGGAAAAAAGAACCTCGGGATGAGGTTCAATAAGGCCAAGTGCCAGGTCCTGCTCTTGGGTCACACCAACCCCCTGTAGCAGCACAGGCTGGGGGCAGAGTGGCTGGAGCTGCCTGGTGGAAAAGGACCTGGGGGTGTTGGTGGACAGCAGGCTGAACATGAGCCACCAGTGTGCCCAGGTGGCCAAGAAGGCCAACAGCATCCTGGCCTGTGTCAGGAACAGCGTGGAGAGTAGGACCCAAGAGGTGATGGTCCCCCTGTTACTGGGCACTGGTGAGGCCCCACCTCAAGGGCTGTGTCCAGTTTTGGGCCCCTTTCCACAAAAAAGACATTGAGGGGCTGGAGCGGGTCCAGAGAAGGGCAACGGAGCTGGTGAGGGGTCTGGAGCACAAGTCTTGTGAGGAGAGACTGAGGGAGCTGGGGGTGTTCAGCCTGGAGAAAAGGAGGCTGAGGGGAGACCTTCTCGCTCTCTCCAACTCCCTGAAAGGAGGGTGTAGCCAGGGGGGGTCGGTCTCTTCTCCCAAGGAACAGGCCATGGGACAAGAGGAAACGGCCTCAAGTTGCACCAGAAGAGGTTCAGATTGGAGATGAAGAAAAATGTTTACACCGAAAGGGTTATCAAGAATTGGAATGGGCTGCCCAGGGAAGGGGTTGAGGCACCATCCCTGGAGGTGTTCAAAAGATGTGTTGACATGGTACTGGGGGACATGGTTTAGTGATGTGGTTTTTTTTCATCGGAGTTAGGTTGATGGTTGGACTAAATGATCTTAAAGGTCCCTTCCAACCTGGATGATTCTATGATTCTAAAATTCCCCAAACAAATGGCAATTCACTGGAGTCCAGAGCGAAGACGCTACATAGATCATCTCAGCTGCCTGCTGCAAAACACAGTGCAGGATCACATCTCCTACATTGCTTGTCTCTAACAACAGCAGCTTCTTAGATGCAGTTATTTCCATCCCTGGGCCAGGCATGGCTGAGCACATCCCCAGGGCAGCCTCCTCCCCCGGGGACCAGCCCGTGCCTTGGCCAGGAGGGAACCAGCCTGTCCCAGCCTCACAGGGTCATCCTGAAACACAGGCAAAAAACCAAGCGCAACAGGAGAAAGAGAATCAAAACACAAAAGTCATCTTTCCTGGGCACCAAAGTACTCCACGTTTTTTTCCATCCTTAGATTACATCAGAGATTTGGGAGATGAAAACCCAGCTACATATAAAACCAGAGTGAGATACATGAAATACCAGTAATGAAGCCAAGTTTTCAACCAAAGGCACCAGGGATCCAACCACAGCTGAGTCCCAGTGCCAGGATACAGCTAATAGGAAGAACAAACACAATTCGGGCTGAATTTTTAGGGGCAGCAAATGCTTCTGTTGAACCTCTTCTGCTTTTCTAAACTGTGGAGAAAGACCAAAAAAAAAACCAGACCCATAAATAAATATGTTGAATATCCCTACAGTCACAAAAAGTGACTCAGGAACCTAGATAAATTCATGTTTCCAGAAAAAAAAAAAATAAGATGAAATCTTAATAACCATATTGATGATTTCGAGGAAGGAAAAGCCAAAATAAAGAAAATCTGTCTGCATAGACAGATTGATAAGAAAACCAGGAAATTTCAATTAAGTGCAAAAGCCCCAAACAATCCCCTACCCCAGCCCTCCTCTCCGAGACAGCCACTGCTGGAAAGGCACAGCTACCTCCAGCCCCTGGGGCTGCATCCATCCGTCCCCCCAAAAGCACACTGCCATCACATAGCAGCCAAAACACCTTCCTCAAGCTGTGGGCAACCACCTCCGCACCCCACAGCACCCTGCTGAGAGCTGGTGGGACAAAAATCTGTGCCTATGGGAGCCCGTGGACAGGGCAGGGTGTGGAGAGTGGCCAGGGAGCACCTCATCACGTAGGGGGAGACCTTCTCGCTCTCCACAACCCCCTGAAAGGAGGGTGTAGCCAGGGGGGTCGGTCTCTTCTCCCAAGGAACAGGCCATGGGACAAGAGGAGATGGCCCAAGATTGCGTCAGGGGAGGTTCAGATTGGAGATTAAGAACAATTTTTACACAGAAAGGGTTCTTAAGCCTTGGAATGGGCTGCTCAGGGAAGGGGTTGAGGCCCCATCCCTGGAGGTATTCAAAAGAAAAGTTGACATAGTGCTTAGAGACATGGGTTAGTGATGGTTTTATCAGAGTGAGGTTGATGGTTGGACTAGATGATCTTAAAGGTCCTTTCCCACCTGGACAATTCTATGATTCTATTCTATGATTCCACGTGTTTTGGGACACAGTGACTGGTTCTCACTGTGTGAGAAAATGGACGTGTCTTCATCGCACCCTCGTTATCACTGCGAACGCCTCCTGGACCGATCGGACCCCAACCTAACAGACTGGCTCACATGGCACCCCAAAGAGCCGGATGGGACCCAAACACTGTTTTTGGGGCCACTCATGTGCAGCCTTTGAGGAAAAGCCCAACTGAGGCCACAGGTGCAGCATCACCCTGCGGCGAAAGCAGCAGCCTCATCAGGAAACAGCCAAAAAGGCCTCACAGGCTTTAAAAAGGGTGGTGAGAGCCTGGCCCAGGTTGCCCAGAGAAGCTGTGGCTGCCCCATCTCTGGAGGGGTTCAAGGCCAGGTTGGAGGGGGCTTGGAGCAACCTGGTCTGGTGGGAGGTGTCCCTGCCCCCATCCCTTCCAACTCGAAACAAACTAGAATTCTAAGATTCTAAACACTTCCACCCCAGCAAGCTTTCTTAAAACCTCTCATTGAAACTTTCAGCATGGTCTACCCATCCTTCCTTTTTGAGAGAAAAAAAAAACAAAACAAAAAACCACAAAACAAAAACGGCAATTAATTTTAAATAGATTGTTTTTGAGTTACATCAGTCCTAACTCAGAGCCATGTATCACGCACAGCTGTGATGCACAGCTCAGATCAGATTTTCATAGAATCATAGATTCATCTAGGTTGGAAGAGACCCTTGGGATCATCGAGTCCAACCATCTACCCTACTCTACAAAGTCCTCCCCTACACCATATCCCTCAACACCACATCTAATCGTCTCTTAAATGCATCCAGGGATGGTGACCAGGCTGCAAAAAATATAGGGGAAGAGCTTTGTGCTTAAGCTGCATGGCCATACTAAGCAGGGGAAAATCTGACTGCAGGTGAACTCAGTGCACCACGTAGGCAGATGCCTTTTGCCACTTGAACCTGCAGAGAGCAGATGGAGATGCTACGGACAGACCCTCTTATTTAGGTTCCACAAACTGGAAGGCTGGAATCAGTTCACTGCTTCCCCAGGATAATCAGCCAGCCCCCCTCCTGGTTTGATTCCTCTTCCACATAACGAAAGGAGCTAGAAGTAAAATCCAACAGGCATCCGTGAAGGGAAGGTGGCACAGAGGTTAGGCGTGGAGCACGTTAGCTATCTAGTAAATAATTTTTTAAAGTCTACACTTGCTAACGGCATGGTTCTGGATGGTATGTGTGCTGACTGCACGTTTTCTCAAGTCAAGGCACCGCATCCAAACATCACCTGTTTACCCCTACGATGCAGTGAGGGTCTTCAGGTGAGACCAGTTTCTAGAGCATTGTTTTGGTGAAATCAAGAAGTCAAGGTCTGACTTCGATTATAGCTGCCATCATTAATTGTAAGGTCAACATTTACAATAAAAACATAAGTGGAAGGAAGACAAAGGGTACCACCTCCATCCGTGGACCTTATACATCTTTTGTATGACTGTAAACAGTCACGAGGCGCTGCTCGTGTTGGGACCTGGAGTCTCAGCTCCAGACCTGCTCTCCTCCTGTCTCCCCTCAAACTTCTTGAGTTGATGGACCAGGTAGCTCAAGATGTTTAAGGGCTACCTAGATAACCCAGGAGGAAATATCACTGTCTAGGGAGCGATCAGTATTCTCTCCTCAGACTGTGAGTATTACACATCGGAGTCCCATGAGAACATTTTGTGCCACATCTTGAAAAAGGAGATATTACTCTTGATTTGATGAAAAATGAATTGGAAATATAAGCTGTGCATGTGCTAATTTATAGCGATGAAGTTTGCATTCATTACAGTAATGAGCATTGCATAAAGCGTATAATCAACATTCACTGCAGATGTCAAGAGGAATCCAGAGGCAGCGAGGAATTACGTACACTTGCCACAGTTGATCACAAACATCATAAACTTCCAGCCCCCAAAAAACACCAGTCCTTTTCCTCCTTACTAGTCCTCAGGGGTATTTGAGTGTATCTATCAAGTTCTTGCACTAATGAGCTCAGACAGCCTCTCAACCATAGGATAAATATTACAACAAGTGCTGTAAATATTTTTGTAGTAGAAGCACAACTGTTTCGCTCCCTCCCCAGCACAAGACAAAGGCTACAAATGTGATTACATTCAGTTGGGAACCCGAGGATCCGAGCAGATAACTAATTAAATCCTTTTGTGTGGAGTAAGATGCTTCTCTAACATGACATTAGAAATTAAAAGCAAGTAACGGAAGGAAAAGGTTGGACAAATCATTTAACAAATCATCATGTGAAATAATAAAATACCAGAAAACACCATCCAGAGTCTGCAAAATCAAAGCAAGGTAGGCGAGAGTGAAATGGTGTCTGCTGTGTCAAACGAAACACAAACCATCTTGTGAAAGAGATGGAGGAAAGCAGCCAAAGGGACTGCTCGATTTCCTGCCCATGTGGAGCAGCGAGAAGAACAGAACAGCGGGTACGCACCAACGTTGCGATGGCAAACGCTCTCTAGACATCTACGCTGGAAGAGTTCTTACCTTCTGGCAACCTGGGGTTAGCGTGAATGGAGTTGGGGTCCCCGTCTTCCTCGGGATGGTACCGGTAAAGCATCTGTGACTGCTTCTGGGACGACTGACTGCGGTCTTCCTTCAGAGCAACCGGGGGGGAGGTTGTTGCGCTGAACTTTACCTTGGGGAAAGCATTCCCCTCGTGCGTTTCGTGGGAAGACTTTGACCAACTCGGCTCCGTTAAATTCCCCTCTTCGAAGCCTACGGATATGCTGTTCCCTGGGTCTTCCTTCCTGGCATGCTTTTTTATTTTAGAGTGGGGGGCTCTTTCTTGCTCGTGCCTCTCTTTCTCCCCTGGCTTCCCTTTTGGTCTCCTCTCTGGTTCCTCCAGGCGCTTGGGCGTCTCAGTGGTGGCCGTTGTGTGCTCCGGAGGAGCGCTGGTGGTTACTGGTGCTTCCTTGTGCGTCGCTTGCTGGAGGGACGCTGCAGTGGTGCGAGGCACCCTCCTTCTCTCACTTCTTTCCGTGGCACTGTGAACTTCAGAGGGGACCACGGCCACCGGCGTGGTGAGTGGCGCCGGCGTTTCCTCGGTGGACAGGTCGGCCGGAGCCGAAGCCGAAGGAGCAATGCTGGCTGGTAGGTAGTCATAATCCTCGCTTTGCTCTTGGCTGATGCTCTCCTGCTCTAGGTGGGAGGAGTAACTCCTGTACTTTTTTGGAGACTCCACCTGGGTGTTGTCTCCTTCTGGGGCCTCCTGGTCGTAGCTGTAGGGATCGTCGTAGTGCCTCTCCGGTTCGCCGTCGTCAGCGTCCATGGGGCTGGCGGTGTTCAAGGCGAAGGCGTTGCAGTCTGGAAGCTGGTAGCACATCAGCTCACCACCAGCGTTCGGGCAGTGGCAAACCTTGCAGGGGGGCATGTGGAAGGTGTGCCCCGCTACGTACTTCTGGCCCTCGTGGAGGCAGCCTATCCTCCCACACTGAGGACAGCCATCGGCTGGCACCACCGCGTCGATGCAGTTGGGGGGCAGCTCCGGGCACAGCATGAACTGGCAGCTGATCTTGCCTCCTCCTTTAGGGCACGAGCACTCGGTGCTTCCGAAGTCCACGAAGTAAGACTGCCCTTCGGGCACCTTGCCGTTGACGAAGCCCACGTTGACGCAGTCGTAGTACTGGTAGCCCTCGCAGGTGCAGCCCTGCTGCAGGCACGTGGCGCAGCACTCGCCGGGCTCCAGCACCTCCTCGATGCAGTTGTCCAAGGGCTGGCACTCGGCGCCCGTGCAGTCCCTCTGCGCACGGGAAACACCAGCCCACAGCAGCACGAGGAGGACGGCACTCAGCGGCCAGCTCCGGTACCCACCCATAGTCTTCCCAGACAAATACAGCTTCACTCCAAACTTGCACTCGTAATTATTTTTTTTTTTTTTTTTCCTAGAAGGCTGTAGACTCGGCTCCGAATCTTCAGTGTTTTCCCGAGTTACCTTTTCTCATGGATCCTAGAGTTATGAAAGAAAACTCTGTTAAAGACCATACTCAGCACATATCCTGTTAAACATTAGAGGTCTTTAAAAGCTGGGACAAAATCCAACATCTGGAAACCCAAGTACAAAATTAATCATAATGTCTTCCAAGCACTGTAGGCACTAAGTCTAGAGCTGCATGTTTCCCCCCACCCCTGTTCTGAAAAAGAAAAGAAAGAAAAGAAAGAAAAGAAAGAAAAGAAAGAAAAGAAAGAAAAGAAAGAAAAGAAAGAAAAGAAAGA
>JAHREE010000512.1:351620-365442 GCA_033628505.1 Tringa tobata
CTCTCTTGTCCTGTTTTGGCAGAGAGGGTGGGCTCCAGCAGCACTCCTGACCCCTTACTGGGAAGAACCTCCTTGCTCAGTGGTGAGCTAGGGCTCGGTCAACTGGGTTGCCATGGGGCTCCTCTGGAGTCATTCCCACGCTGGTGAGGGTCAGTGTCTGCTAGCAGACCCCAACCAGGGGCTGCACCCCAAAGCACAGCTGGGATTAGGTGCATCCTCACTTTGTAGAGGATGAACGTGGCCGGATGGGGGAATGCACACGTGGCGTTATGTCACTGGGTACAGCTGGGCTTGACGTGCTACATGGTCATAATTTTGAATATAATTACATTAATTCTTTCTGGTCTTATGAGGCTTTTCTTTCAAAGGTCAACTGTGTTGTACTGCTATGTTTTGCTAGTGCTTTAATACGTAATTATGATATTATAGAACTGTGAAGGGTATACTACTGGGTTACCTATCAACATCTATCCTAAATGATCCGTATTGTAAAAAGTGATATATTTGGAACCGAAATATAAGCCTAAAAAAAGCAAACAGCTTTTTAAATAAATACATTACCTTTTTGTTTTAAAAGGTAAAGGAAGTTACAAAGATTCATTATTTTTCACACATGGTTGTGCTTTAAAAGGCATCAGATGGACAGAACTAAGTTTCACAGCCAGAAGTAAGTCACTGGCATCCACTATAAATCAAACTTTCCTCTCTTGTAATCTCCTGAGCCAGGTGCTCCAAAGGGTTACAATCCAAGAAGTTAAATATTTCCAATGGGGAAAACTGCAATACATAAAAACACATAACTTTCAAAAAGTGAGAATTGGTAAAACTTGGTGACTTTGAAAATGTCAAAAAAGCCCCGAGCCAGTGCTTTTCTAATGAACTGTAAGCTATGAGCTTCCTGGGACTGCAGAGATCCCTTTGCAGCTTCTTAGTTGAGACAGAAGGCGAGAGAGAAAGAGAGAAAGAGAGAAAGAGAGAGAGAGAGAGAAAGAAAGAAAGAAAGAAAGAAAGAAAGAAAGAAAGAAAGAAAGAAAGAAAGAAAGAAAGAAAGAGAGAAAAAAAGGTTGTAGCTGTTCCCTTTTGAATCTGTTCACAAAATGTACATATATTTCAATTAAAAAAGGCCTTTATACTTCAATGGCTTTTTGTTAATCTTCCTAGCTAAAAAGAGAAAGATTTTTTGGCAGATAAGAAGTAAATACACAGTTCTTCCTCTGCAGATGTAAGTTTAAGATAAGTATTCTTTATGTTTCAATTACAAAGACCCAAACCTTAAAGATCTTTCTTAGACAAAACTTAGCCTTGAGACGTGAGAATTTGTCTGTACACATGTTAACTCAAAATAAGAGGAGTTTTTTTCTGCCTCCTTCCCTCACTTAGCAATCTTTTGCACTTCAGTCTTCGGCCTTAGCAGTCTTGGGGTTTTTTTTTTTGCCCCGGCAGTGCTAAAATAGAACTTCTTTGTATATTGCGGTTACTGCGCGGTTAAACATCGTATTAGCTATCCTGTAATACATATTAGAGGCCGGATCCTCAGCTCACAGGAGCTGGCACAGCTCCACAGCAGGCCTGGAGCACACAGAGGGATCTGCTCTGACTTCACTGGAGTTACAACTGGATGTGCAGTGGAGGCTCACACCAACTGTGGATACACCACTAATGCTTTATGGTGAATTACTACGCTATGAACAGGAAAAAAATAAAATAATAATAATAAAATATATATATTTACCAGAATTGGCTTAATAACACCTTGTTAAAATGCACTGAGGAAAAGAAAGTAGTTTGCTCTTAAATTACTAACCCCCTCCACCCTAGAAAAGTTTAAGAGTTAAAGTAAATCAGCTGTTGTCCTTCAGATCAAAAGCCCGCTCAAAAAGCTACACAATCAACATGGAAAAGTAGTTAAACCAGAAAAATGTTTGCCTATAGAATTTTTATAGAATTAGCGATCTGATTATTTTTCCAGAACCCCTCCCGTCATCATCAAAATAAAGACACCCCCACCCCCCCCGAAACATTTATCTAGGGGGTAAAATGTAGTCGCGTCACCCAGAACAATAAACCACACACGCAACAGGAATCCTGCCAGAGAATTCATTCAGAAAGATTACTTCTCCCATTCAAACCCGGCTCCCAGGGAGTCTCTGCCTCGGCGCGGCTGGAAAGGGGCCAGGCCGTGGGAAAAGCGTGCCTGTTCTGATAAGATACGGACAAACTGTGCTAAGAATTTCCACAGTTCTGCCCCGGAATTCGAATCGCTTCAGTACGTCGTACAGAGAGAGAATTCTTACAAATGTCGGTTTTCTACTGCTAATTTGAGTATATTAGTTGGGTGTGCTAAAGGATGCTAATTGAAGGAAAAACAGAATCGTCGGAAAGTCTAAGTGCCTGGAAGGCTCTCACCTTTTTCAGAACTGCTCTCAAAATTGGGGCATTTTGTACGAAAGAGGATTTTTGATATGTGATGCTGAAATTAATTCTTCAGAATTAATAATTTGTCCTGCTTTCAGCAGCTTTTCCAGCTAATCCAAATTTGTAATTACTACACAGCGTTAGCTGGGAAATAACGAAGGGAAGGACAACGAAAGACAAGCCCCTTCCGTAAGGGTCCCGCGGCAGGATTTTGGCACCTCCTGGCTTTAACGTTTCAGGGGACGTAAGCCCCTTGGTCAAACTGTGCTTGCCCCAGCACTGCCGGTGGTGGCCCCCCAGCACTGCCCTTGCCTGCATCTCCCTCTCCCATGGCGTTTCCTCCCAGGCTCAGAAAGCCCTGGGACCCTGATATGGGCTCTTGGGGTGTCACCACCCCAGGTCTGGCCATGAAGGTAGGAAGCATTGATCAGCACCCAGGGTGGGAGGGGGGAGCACGTAAAGGGCACCCACTTTATCCCCAAACAGCAACTGCCCCCAAACAGTCAACTCCTGCAGCAGAGCCCCTGGGGTAAATGTGACAACGGGAGGAGAACACCCCGTGAACGGTGCCTGCCTGCCCAGAACAAGCACTCACTCACTGAATTTCACTGAATTTTTTAGAGTTGGAAGGGACCATAGAGACCATCTAGTCCAACTCCCCTGCCGAAGCAGGATTGCCCAGAGCATGTTGGAGCATGTTACTCAGGACGGCATCCAGGTGGGTCTTGAAGATCTCCAGAGAAGGGGACTCCACACCCTCCCTGGGCAGCCTCTTCCAGGGCTCTGCCACCCTCACTGTGAAGAAGTTTTTCCTCATATTTCAGTGGAACCTCCTCTGTTCCAACTTGTGCCCGTTACCCCTTGTCCTCTCACTGGCTCCTCAGGCATAAATGTGAAGTCCCAGCAACAAACCCCCCCAGTCACCTGGTATTCTTAAGCAAGAAGCAGGAAGCCCGTCGCACTTGGTATCTATCTAGCATGTGTGGAAGCTCAAACCACAGCTGAGAGTTTATCACAGGACAGTCCTGTTTTCATGAAAGGAGCCGCTTCGCTGCCCTCCCCTGTACAGGCACCTCCTCCCCTGCCCGTATCTCCTCCCCTCCTCATCTGCCCAAGGGTTTGTTTGCTCACCCAGGTCACCTCCAGTTTCTCCTCTGTTCCTCTCCTTGCTCCCTTGCCTCTCGCCCACGAGCCCTGGCCCCGTTCCCCTCTCACGCTTTCTGCTCAGCCCCTCTGCACCCTCTCTCTTTTGATCATTTCCACATCCCTCAACATTTGGTTCCCCGAGTCACCAACCTCACGCTTGGTAAGGTGGAAACCCTTATAAACCCTTTTTCTGTCGATAACACCACAATCTTCCCTATCCTCGGGCTCCCTTTCCTGCATCAGAGCCACCTTATCATACAATCATACAATCATAGAATCGTGTAGGTTGGAAGAGACCCTTGGGATCCTCGAGTCCAACCATCTACCCTAGGAAAGGTAAAGCAACTACACCCTATGGAAAACCAGTTCAAAAAAGTAGGAGTCCAAATGAACATGAACTCCAGGAACATATCTTCATGGAATAGGAATGAGAAAACCAGTGTCTGTGTGACAGGCCATCCAAGGCTAACAGCAGCAACCATCAAAATTATAACTAGCACTGGCTGAAAAACACCATATTCCTGTCTCCTGGCAGGGCAAGCGGGCAGAACAAAACAAGATTTCAAAATGCTTACTTCAATTCAGGCTGGGGCCAAAAAGTTATAAGTTCTGACGTTTTTGCAAAACAATATACTCAGAGTGATTTACTTCAATCAAAGCCATAACGTAAAGCCGAAAGGAAGAATGCTGACTTGATTAAAACAGTTCAGCTGCATTACTTGAAAATGTTGATGAAACCAGCGTGTTCCCACAGAAGATCTACACATTTTAAATGTGCAACTTCTTCAAATAAGGAGGAGTATTTTATTGGGAGATTCTTTTTTCCAGATGGTTTCGTTTCAGTGCTGAACCAGAAAGCTTACTCTAGGTAAGCAGAGGTGACAGGAGGCACTTTCCTTCAAAGGCTTCACACAAACACCATCCTTCTGTGTGAAGACGGGGGAATAACTGCAGAAGGTGTGCAGGTGTGGGGGAGATACCACAGGATCAAGAGCACTCTGTCGAACCTTCACTCCATAAAAAGAGGCAGCCATTTATAAGCACACAAAGCAATAAACAGAATAAATTCAGGCCACTGCAGAGGGCAACGCCTACACGAGAACCCGCTGACTTTCAGCTTTGAAGATGTCCCTGCCATTTAACCGGCCGCAGACCCCTGCAAACGGGTTTAGATTGAACAATTCTCTGTCCTACCTCTCAGCTCCTCTCTAAATTGCCCTTTGTAAGAACGGTGAAAAGAGAAACGCTGTTTTGAGGTACATCTTCTCCTTTAGCACGACGTTCGTGGCCAGACGCAGGCGTGCTGGGACACTGGAAGGCGGCAGACAGCTGTGTGCTTCCTCCCGTGTCAGGAACTGGGAACACTCTCCCTGCGGGGCTTAGTCCCCAAGTTTCCTCATTTATCTACACCCAGGCTTCGTCCCTACAAAAGGCAGATGTGTGTCTGTGCACTAACCCACAGAGCTGCTCTGAATGGCTCTCCCGGCCTCCCAGTGCCACCCAGTCCAAACTGGCTCTCCAGGCTCAGGCTGTTCATAGAATCCTAGAATGGTTAGAGTTGGAAGGGACCTTAAAGATAGAATCATAGAATCATTCAGGTTGGAAGAGACCCTTGGGGTCCTCGAGTCCAACCATCTACCCTACTCTACAAAGTCCTCCCCTACACCATATCCCTCAGCACCGCATCTAATCATCTCTTAAACACATCCAGGGATGGTGACTCAACCCCCTCCCTGGGCAGCCTATTCCAATGCCCGACCACTCTTTCTGTGAAAAATTCTTTCCTAATGTTCAGTCTAAACCTACCCTGTTGGAGCTTGAAGCCATTCCCTCTCATCAAGTCCCAACCCCCCTGCCCCGGGCAGGGACACCTTCTGCTAGAGGAGGTTGCTCAAAGCCCCCGTCCAACCTGGCCTTGAACCCCTCCAGGGATGGGGCATGACCAGAGACCAAGCACAGCCCTGGGCTGCTATGCTGGGTCTCTACCACGTTGGTGAAAGCCTTGCAAGAAGCACAGCACAGCAGGAAACACAGCTTTGCAAGAAACCCCAGCCAGCCCTCTCTGCTCCGTGGCAGCTGCCAGCAGCTCTTCAAGGGCTGCGGTCACCGTTTAGACTAACGGGAGGAAGAAGGGAGGGGACGGAAGGAAACATCAATTTAAAAACAATCCCCTTTAAACGCAAGAGAAAATGGAAATTTGTGAGAGATCTTTATTTTTGTATGAAAAACACACACAATTCTAGGCTCGAAAGCTGCCTGGCTGGAAAGCTGCCTGGAAGAAAGGGACCTGGGGGTTCTAATTGACAAGCAGCTGAATATGAGCCGGCAGTGTGCCCAGGTGGCCAAGAAAGCCAACGGCATTCTGGCTTGGATCAGAAATAGCGTGAGCAGGAGAAGTAGGGCGGTGATTGTGCCCCTGTACTCAGCACTGGTGAGGCCACACCTCGAGTATTGTGTCCAGTTTTGGGCACCTCAACACAAGAGAGATATCGAGGTGCTGGAGCGAGTGCAGAGGAGGGCAACGAAACTGGTGAAGGGCCTGGAAAATAAATCATATGAAGAGAGGCTGAAGGAGCTGGGGCTGTTTAGTATGAGGAAGAGGAGGCTGAGGGGAGACCTCATCACTCTCTACAACTACTTGAAAGGACACTGTAGAGAGGTTGGTGCTGGTCTCTTCTCACAGGTAATTAATGACAGAACGAGAGGGAATGGTTTCAAGCTCCAACAGGGTAGGTTTAGACTGAACATTAGGAAAGAATTCTTCACATAAAGAGTGGTCGGGCATTGGAATAGGCTGCCCAGGGAGGGGGTTGAGTCACCATCCCTGGATGCATTTAAGAGACAATTAGATGTGGTGCTGAGGCATATGGTGTAGGGGAGGACTTTGTAGAGTAGGGTAGATGGTTGGACTCGATGATCCCAAGGGTCTCTTCCAACCTAGACGATTCTATGATTCTAAAAAAAAAACAACCCCAACCCCCAAGCCGGGTAGCTGCGGGCTCGGCTGTGCCAGGCACTGGATTAAGCTCTTCCCTTCACACCCTCTCAATCCGGAAAGTTGTGATCTCAGCAGCGCTGGAAGGGATGGCTGCTGGCTGCTCCCAGCACACCTCGCCAGCAGAGGTGGCCGGACAGATGAATGAAAAAGTGGAGAAGAGTTTCCTTTCCTGCTCTTACGCAACACCCCACGCACAGAGCCAGCCGCCGCCGCCTGCTAATTAACGCAATCGGAGATGAGTTGAAGCCTTCTCGTTCCGGGCGACGGGGGTCCAGGAGAAAAAGAAGATGGGCAGGACGAGCCCCAGTATAAATCCAGATTCCATCAGCTGCTTTTTCTTATCGAAAGTAAAGCGCGAGATGCTTAGTCACTTCAGTGTTGTCAGCGCTCCAGTTCTTGGCAAAATCAGCCCGTTTTCAGAAGTCATAGCTTTTGCAGGCGGTTTTCCTCAGCTTTATTTTCAATAAGGCGTCAGTTGCTCTTAACCCCGTTTCACGGAAAAGCTTAAAAAAATGGACATTTGGGAGCCTGGAGGATCATGACCTAATCCGACAGAGAACTCGGGAGTGGGACAAACCAGGAGCGAGCAGCACGGGATCCAAACTCACACCGTTTCCCCAGAGCGGCTCCGACGGGACCTCCCTTCCCAGCAGAAGCGCCCCCGGGCAGAGGTGCTCCCTACGCTCTCCAGGACATTCCCCACGCTCGAATCCAAACAGGAACCTGACAGGCTGCAGTAATGGAAAAGCATCGCCCGAGGTATTCCAGCTGAAGTCGCCAAGCCTTAGCAACAGCAGCTCCTGGGACGCGTTCTTCCAGGATGTGCAGCTTTTGAAGCCATTTCTCAAGTCCTGGAGAGCGAAGGCAGCCCTTCTCCAAGCCAACGGCGGGGCAGAGCCGAGGAGGGGACAACCACGTCTTGGGTCTATTTGGGTCAGTGCTCGCCCCCTTGCCCCAGAGCAGCCCAAAATACCAGGGGCAGGTACTTGGCTCGCTGCGTCACGGGGAGTCACCGCTGCAGCAGATCCAAAGTGACTCAGTGGTGCCACCAGGTCTGACAAACCAAGGGAGATTCCCTTCCCATCCAGGCAATGCAAGCGTTGTCCTGGTTTCGGCCAAATCCACCAAAACCAGACCGAGGGATGGCCCTTCCCGCACACCCCCCCCACCAAAAGAGAGGAGAGGAAGAGATAAGGAGATTTAGAAGTTTAGAATGAACTAAACTACTTTAATGTAAAAAAAAAAATAATAATGAAGTAGATACAATATCTACAAAACCGTATGGAGCTCCCAGGATGACAGTCCCGTCACTGGCAGGCGCTGGGGAAGTCCCAGACTGGACCCAGCGATGGATGGGAACTGGGTTCCAGCTCTGGAGCCAGGAACACAGGGATGGGGATCAGGATCCAAGGCAGACAGACAGACAGGGTCCTCTTCGGACCATCACAGGAAGAGAGCTGACCCTTTGATCCCTCAGCTTTTACACTGAGCATGGGGCAGATGGGATGGAATACCCCAGTTGGTCAGGTTTGGGGTCACCTCTCCTGTCCCCTCCTCCCCACAGATGTGACCCCTTTACATTTTTTCCGTCTCCAACCCCCTGAGGGGCAAATAAGGAAAACTGGCTGACCTTGGTCGTTATAGCAATCAGTATAAGCAAGGGCCTCTCTGCACGCCATGCCTTGGCGTGGAACACAAACATGGGTCTCATCACCCCGAGAACGAGCAGTTTTCTCCACAATATGGGGTTAAATTCAGAGGGTTAGAAGAGGCCTGGCTAACGTGTAAAATTGCAGAACACAAAATTGGTTCGGATTTACCTCAAACCGTGAGAGGTCACGCAGCTCTGCTGCCGAAAGGAGCCCAGCTCTTTCCTTCAAGTGAAAATAAACATGTTTCTTTACTGATCCGATTTTTTTCCTTTTCCTTCTTTTTACATCACCAGGTTTCAGGTGACCATATACACACCTCCAGAACACAACTAAATAATCCAGCTATTTCCACCACAGCCAAAAAAAATCTGGGAAAGCATTAAAGCAAACTCAGCAACAGCCATTCAAAGACGTTTCCCAAGGCACAGCCAACAAAAACTTGTCAGAGCTCATAAGTTATGAACTAATTTGCACAGAGCGAGCTCTTTTGGCAGCAGGCAGGCGGAGCGGGTCCCTCGGCTCCCCAGCCTCAGATGTGGCAGCACAGCTCCAGGGATAGGCCCTGCCCCAGGTGCCATCACCATCACTCTTGGGCTCACGACAAAGGCTGGAAGCACCAGAAGCTGCTCTGATGAGTGAAGGAAAGAATTTTGGCTCGTTTTACTTGAAGAGCTGCACTCCTCCCTTCGCTCTCAGGAAGAAACAAATCCCTAGTTTCCACGATGCTCCCCGTTATTTAGATACTTTTTTATGGGAAACCCTAAGTAAGTCAAGCAGAACATGGCCCTGTACAGCCTCATAAACACGCTCCTCAAAAAGCATCCCTTCAAGGTCCTGGGTTATGTTTCTCTCTCTCCTCATTCCTTTGCCTAATCCTCCTCCAGGATGCTCCAGTCCCCTGCCCCTTCCCAATGTTTCACTGAGCTCACACATTTTCAGGGCTGCTGCTGCCTCTCACCAAGGGAAAAAAAAAAGCCCCTCAAGGACAACGGCACGCAAAATCTGAGTTACCTCATTCCCATGCCCTCTGCCGTCCCCCCTCCCCATTTCTTCTTTCCTCAATGAAAGGAAACTTTCAGGAAAGCTGTGGCTGCCCCATCCCTGGGGGGGTTCAAGGCCAGGTTGGAGGGGGCTTGGAGCAACCTGGTCTGGTGGGAGGTCTCCCTGCTTAGGGCAGGAGGTTGGAACTGGATGATCTTTAAGGTCCCTTCCAACTCTAACCATTCTATGATTCTATGAAATGGCTACTTTGCTACTTGGACCTTTCTGTAAGCAACAGATTGAAGCTTTGGGTTCGTGCCTTTTCTTAATCCAGTCTATTATGCCAGCAGTTTGAACCCCACCTCCCTAAGCGGTGACCATCAGCAACACAGATCTTCTCCTGTTGTCAGGAAACACGTTGGTTGGAGCATCTGGGCATTACAGAGAAGCACATCTGGCCACTATCTACCCATTTCAGGCAGCACTTGTGGAAACGCTGAAAATTAAGATTTCCCCACCCCCACTCAACCACACAAATTAGGCAAAATAAAGCCTACTATTAACAGCCAGCTTAGCAAGTGGCCTTTCCTGCCCTGTGCCTATTTGGAAATAATTAACAACTGTTTTCACGGAGGGAAGAGTGAAGGGAACCGCAACACAGGTTTCCACAGTCTACCTGTGAGGCAAAACTGCCCCCCGACCAGAGGAGTGGTGGGTCCTCCATCGCCTGAACTTCAACCCCCCACTGTAAAAATCTGATTTGAGACTCTCCAGGGTGACTCAGGGGGGGCTTGCTTCAGTCTGCCAATTAATTCCAAATGACTGTCAAAACAACATGTCGATACAGTAATTTTGTAGCAAATCATTTTTCACTAAATGCGCCCTGGCCTTGTCACGGCCGTGATTAACAGTGAAATTCTGTCTGCTGGTGAGGTGGAAATAACACGCACTGTACAGCGAACACTCTATAGTCTCTGAGTAATTTGGTTCACAGTTTCTCTGTCAGTGTAACTCTCTGGATCCACAGCACTCACAGCGTTGCCGATCACAGCCAGGATTTCCCTGGGAGCGGGCTGTGAATCGTGACACGTTCCCCTCAAAAGGCACCAGGATTTTTCACGATGTAGCAAAAACACCAAAAGGACCCAAGATCAAACTCTTCTCCTTTACGATGACTCAATAGGATGCAAATCTGTGAACGTGCTCTCAGTAACCAACTGTAGCAGCAAACCAAGCCCTTTCCCTAGCGGGGCTCTGCTCTCCAGCTGGGAAAAGAGGGATTTTGCTCCCCCGGCTGCAGGATGCACCTCGATGAGACACGTGTGATGGGAGGTGAACTTCTGCACGCCCACCGTCCTGCCTCTGCCCTGACTTGGAAATAAATAGCACATCGCTGTCACTGTTCCATACAGAGAAGGAATTCCCTGCCCCATCCCTCTGGATTAAATCTAGGAGAAGGCAGACTCCATGGCTCATAACATGCTGGCTCAGCTTTACCCATCCCAAGCACACCACAGCTCCACCTCGCAGTTCGAGGAAATACCTCTGCCTTGAGTCACTGCCGTTGAATTTTCTTTGCTACGGTACATGTCCTCAGAATTTTTCATTTACAAAACCTTCAGCCCTCTGTGTAGCCCTGAGCGAGTTATTCCTGCCGGAGTCACCACAGATTTGCTATTTCTGCCCTCCGCGGTGATCCTGAGAGTTTGCTGTGCTCTGATCCGAACAGAGCCTCCCGGTCAGGAGGAGGGGACCAGAACAAGCAGTGCAAGTAGAAACAGCTCTCACTGCTTCTACCTGTAAGGCTCATCTGGAGGAAGGCTGGCGTAAACCAAAAATCTTTGAGCTTCACTGTGGGACGGGTTGCGTAGGACCCTCTGCTGCCAGGGGTCCTGAACCTGCAGAAAGAACCCTGGATACAGGATGAAATGGATGTGTGAAAAACACCAGGGTGGATGCACCTCCCAGCAGCAACTGGTACCAGTATCACTAAACAGTCACCTCCTTTGCTCTGCCACCGACTGCTTAGCCCCGTTCCTCAATTTCCCAATCCTGTGGTTTCCTACAAGCCACGAAGGAGGAAATGGGGTTTACAAACCGGCTCCACCAAGACAGGCTGGGTTAAGGACCCAGCCTTGTAATTTCGCATTGAAAAATGTTCAGCTAATTAATCTGGCTGAGCATCTGCCCAGGTATTCTTTAGTACGAAGAAGGGTGTCCTGGGTTGAGAGACACAGGACTAACTTTTCTTCTAATACTGGGAAAATTGTACTTCTAGAAGACTCTAGTGTCTGAATTTGTGAAAATATTTACTTTCTAGCCAGCCAGGCTCTGTGGGATTCAAGGTTAGTGTTTTCGAGCCTGGCCAGGTGCAGGGACAAGGAGGAGCAAGGCCTGGGCATTTGACCCAGGCTGGCCAACAGGATTATTTCATACCATGAACGTCACATTCAATATAAATTAGAAAAGTTTGCTGCGTAGCTCTCTCTCCCTTGATGGTGGTGGGTCCAGACACCTCCTTGCCCCGGTGCCGGAGCCCTGAGGCCTTCCCTTCCTCCTGAAGCCATTGCGCTGGCAGTGTCCGCCATTTGCTGTCCCTGCTGGGAGTGCACAGCTTCCTGCTGATATACTTGGCTGAGTATAATTCCTGTATCTTGTATCAGTATTGGGATTAATACTGGTTCTTTAGTATTATTGTTAATTATTTAGTCTTAGTCTATTAAATCTATTTATATTTCAACCCTTGTTTCCTTCTGTTTCCCGATTCCCCTTCCCGGGTGGGGAGGGATCATCAGGTAATAGAATAATTGTCTAAATGACAATAGAGTGTTATGGGTTTTTCTCAAACCATAACAAAGAGGAACTGGGATTTATTTCAGTGCCCACGTACGTGTCCTCTCCCCATCCACGCCATGAGACACCGGGCTGCAGACAGAGCAGGTCTAGGGTAAGTGGACCGCATGTACCATGAGGCATATTGCCAATTATAAATTAACGAAACCCAGATAAAGCAACAGTGATCACTCCTCGGGAACAGTTTCCCCTCATACGGTGACAAAAGAAATCCCGTATCAGGGTTATTACATATACCAATTAAATTCTTTAGCTAAAGCAAAAAATTATTATTTTAATGGAGGAGAAACTAGAACATTTGGTTAAAATGTTCTCACAGAAATGTTAATTACCACAGGCATTAAACAAACGGAAATCAAAGCCTACCATTTGTTGAGCACTTTGAAAAGTTTTAATGCAAAAAATGTGCTGGAAAGAAACCTTCAATTTTTCCTCATGAATGAAAGCAAATCCCTGTAAATGAAGCTACATCTATCACGCTGCTAATCAGCCAGCAGCCGCAGATGTAATCCATCAATCAAAACTCTTCCTGCACAAACTTTCCATAAAAGATAATGGAATTAATTTGGTTTGTTGGATACCAAAGCGTGAAAAGATGCCTGCTCTGCGATTTCCTCGCGGAGCCTCTCATTCAGAGACAACAATAACGCCAGATGTAACTAATAGAAGTCACCCTTGCGACACCTCCCGTCCTCCAGCCCGTGTTCATTCTGCACTGATCCTCACCGACTGCGGAGGGTTGTGCAAGAGGAGCCAAAAGCTGCCCTGTGACCCCCACTTTCGGAAAACAAAGGGTCCTGAGCCTCACAGGCTGGGGCAAGGCTTTGCTTCTCGGAGGCCAGCGGCTCCTGGAGGTGATGGGACAAGCAGGTCAGGGTCCCACACACCCAGCACACACACACCCTGCCTGGGACCCTTAATTATACCTGCTGTAGGTATTATTGAACTAATTATATGAACTCAACTCGATGCTGACCGGGAAGATGCTCCTACAGAATGGTAGACTGAGTACTCTGCCAGAGAGGGTCTGGATCAGCCATGCTTTGAGCCCTGTTTTTCCTTCAAAAGATGCCAAGAGCAGTAAAGCTATCTCATTTACTGAAGATTAATACCTAGAGAAGTGTTTCAGAAGAGACATCGTACTACATGCTAGAGAAAGTCTGGTTCGTTTCTTCAGAGATGATACCTGTTCTCTTCCGGGCAGCAAATTCACAGAATCACAGAATCTTCATGGTTGGAAGGGACCTCTGAGATCCTCGAGTCCATCCAAAAAAAAACAACCACCAAACACACAACACCAAAACAAAAAACCAACACCCCATCACCACAACAATCACCAATCACCAGACCCAACAATCTCGGGCACTAGAGCATGCCCTAAAGAGCCACATCTACACCTTTCTTAAATATCTCCGGGGATGGCGACTCCACCACCTCCCTGGGCAGGCTGTTCCGGTGCCTGACCACCCTCTCAGGAAAGTCATTCTCCCCAATATCTAATCTAAACTCATTTACCCAAACTACTTGAAAGGACACTGTAGAGAGGTTAGTGCTGGTCTCTTCTCACAGGTAATTAATGACAGAACAAGAGGGAATGGCTTCAAGCTCCGACACGGTGGGTTTAGACTGAACATTAGGAAAGAATTCTTCACAGAAAGAGTGGTTGGGCATTGGAATAGGCTGCCCAGGGAGGGGGTTGAGTCACCATCCCTGGATGTGTTTAAGAGACAATTAGATGTGGTGCTGAGGGATATGGTGTAGGGGAGGACTTTGTAGA
>JAHREE010000512.1:393841-431593 GCA_033628505.1 Tringa tobata
CAGAGGGTTGGAACTGGATGGCCTTTAAGGTCCCTTCCAACCCAAACCATTCTGTGATTCTATGTCGATTGGGTGCTGCAGTTCAACGTATCGCTGCGGCTGGGTGAAGGGATTTAATTCAAGGGTGCAAACAGAGAACTACCCAGATGAGTTATTGTCTCCTACCGACGGAGAGGGAAACCAGAGAAGGTGGGTAACCAGGAAAAGGGTGCATTTCTTCTTTCTGCTCCATGAAAGGGAGGTCAGAAAAATAACAGTATCAGCAAAAGGCAATAAATAAATAAATAAATAAATGGAAAGAAAAACAGATAAGAAAGCACATTGGATTGCCATTGAGGCAAACAGTATCCAATGCATGTCCTTATGACCCAGGCACGCAGTGGTGTATTACATATATGCCATGATACATAAAGTGTGTCACAAGAAGCCTATCAGATGCCAGGCTCACGCCAGTTCCCAGCCCAATCCCTGGTATCCCTGGGGAAGACAGCATCCATTACACAAGCATGGGCATATAACATGGACCAAGAACCCTCCTCTTCAGCCCAAGCAGCCACCACCACCACCATAGAGCTCCATCTCCAATTTCCTTTAGAATTGGCCCCAAATTCACAGTTCAGCCACGTTGCTCTTAATCATTGACATCAGCACCCAGGAGCACAGGCTGTAATAACCACCCCCAGAAGAACCACAAGCTCCACCTGTGCATCTCAGCAGGCAGGAGGGCTGGCTCATTCCGTGCGGATTTAGTTGGTCCACCAATTCAGAGTGGCACCTTCCAAGGGCAGGAGAGGAATTCTGGCTTCTGGAGGCAAGCCCGAAACTCATAGCCTTCTGCCAGCAGTATTTATAAGACATAATTTGCCCAATTAAATAACGACACCGGTGGAGAAAAATGGGCTGATCTGTCAGACATTGAAGGCAATAGATGTTGGTGACAGCAGCTGCTGGAAGAGCAAGTGCAGAGCAACAAATAGTCCCAACCTTTAGCAAAGGAAGGAAAATTCTTCCCTGAGATAAACCTTTCCTGTAAAAGTAACATCAAGCTCATAAAAGCTGGCTCTTTGTTTCTCTTTTCATTTTTTTTTTCTTCTCCTTCTGTGATAAGTAAGATGGAAACAAAACAGAAGAAAGAGGATAATTTCTCTGGTATTAAAGTGCTTTCTGACTGCATCTATTTCTGGATTCCCCAAACCTGACATTTGCAGTTTCATCCTGGGAGAGACTTGTGTGGCTTGCATTTTTAAGGAAAAAAAATTCTCAGATGAATTCGTACAGATTTGGATATAAATTACTTTCAGGCTCAGCTTCCATCACGATGGCAAGTCTTGTTTGTGACTCCCCAACTGTCTGCAGAGGCTGGTAATTGCAGCAGCCTGTAGGTATCCTCTCACGTTGGGTTTGCTTCAGTCATTTGAGTATGAGCTCAAAGGCAAAAATATGTTCTTTTCTACCAGGCGCCTTATTTAGATGTGATTTACATAAGGGAAAGAAGTGTGAGAAATACCAATATTTGCATTTTAAACATTTAAATTTCTTTCAGGATGTCTGTGGTGGCTCATTCATCTGCTTTTTGGCTGTTCGGTACATTTAGTTCACTTTTATTTGACTGCACAAGCATATGGGTCTCATTAGCTCTAATAGCCAGCTTATTTATTCTTCATCCTCGCTGGCACTTTCTAACTGCAGTGGTGGGGAGGGGGGGGGATCAGGGGAACTATGTTTCTATCCAAAATTATCCACATCATGGCCAGCCTGATCGGCAACTCATCGGTCCCGGCTAAATACCCAAGGGAACTTGAGGTGACCATCATCTTGGTCTTCCTCTTCTGAGGCAGTGTGTGGTACCTCTCTGCTAACCAGAGGCTTTGGAGGGGGGAAGGCCATCAAGGAAGGCTGGAAGTGGTTCCTGAAGCTGACTGAGGGCTCACAGCCTCCAGGCACTCACGTTCTCACCAAGCTGCCTTGGGTCCAGTGCTGTGACACCAAACCCAAGCACGACTGTTCTTCCTGCAGATGGAGGCTGAGACTACATGTCCTGCCAGAGCTACCAGGCAAAATGGCACAAGAGGAGAAGCACCTTCCACAGCTTAACACAGGCATTATTACATGGGCTGGTCACTGCCCCAGGTGACACTGAGGTGCCATAAATGCCTCCCTGGAGCCCAGGGCAACCAGCCAGAGAGGAGAAAATTGTTGAAAAAGCCAGCGATTGAATCTCCTGGCTTATCAAGTGGTGTTGAATGGCCTCCCCACCATCACCACCACCACCACCACTTCAGATTTCACACGGGAAGTCTCCCCCTTTATCTTTCTGTTCTTCCCTCGATGCTGACAAGCTTTAAATGCCAAGCAGGCTGCAGCGATGGAGGGCTTGTTTCAGAGCCCCCCCGTAACCCCCCCCTGCCACCGGGGCAATGCAGAGACAGGGTTTGGCTCACACACACACACACACACCCTCCCTCACTGGGCTTCCCGAAAGAGTCACTCCCCAAGAGCTCACCTTATCAAATTCCATCCCGTCGCCTGCCAAAAATAGCTTCTTATTTAAAGCCCACCTTTTACATTACACACAAGAGCATCCTTTCTGTAAGGAACTAATTTGCATAACACAGAAAGAGAAATAACACATGAGAAAGACTAAAGAGAAAAACTGTTTTTGTTTCAAGAAGTCAGTTCCATGACAAAGAACCAGATATATTGTTTCCTTTCAAATTTCTGCATATACCCACCAGGAATATCTGAAATAATTCCACTAAGACAGAAAAAACGAAGAAAAAAAAAACCCCACTCTCCAAGATAAACTCTCCTGTATGCAAGAGCAAGTGAAGCTGATAGATTTTTACAGCGCAATTCACTCTGTTGCAGAAGGAATGTCCCCGGGGCGCAGGGATTATATGGCTTATCCGACCTGTCCCACTCCTCGCTCCCACTCGCTTCTGCATCTTCCAAACCAGAGGCCCCACCAGAGCTCGGGGAGGTTGAGTTCACAGGAGTTTGCTCTGACCCCTGCCGAGCAGTCCCGGGGAAACCATGGGGGTGCTCGGAGACCAATTTCTGTTGAGCTCAGGAAGATAATGCAGGATTCTGGGCGTTTCTCTACAGGGGTTTCGCATAAGTCAATGGTTACATCCTGAGTGGATCCCAAAGGAAAAAGTGCTTCTTTGGGAGCCAAATGTCCCCCAAACCTTCTCCCGGCATCCTCAGCACTGCATTACTCATAGAATCATATCACAGAATGGTTTGGGTTGGAAGGGACCTTAAAGACCATCCAGTCCCACCCCCCTGCCCTGGGCAGGGACACCTCCCACCACACCAGGTTGCTCCAAGCCCCCTCCAACCTGGCCTTGAACCCCTCCAGGGATGGGGCAGCCACAGCTTCTCTGGGCAACCTGGGCCAGGCTCTCACCACCCTCACAGCAAAGAAGTTCTTCCTGAAATCTCATCTCAATCTTTATCTAATTTCCCCTAATTGGATGCGTGGCCCTTGCCATTTTTGCAGCCTTCTGTGCCCAAATTGAGTAAAAGTGTCTACGTGCAAACCATCTCATAAGGTGTCATTACTGGAGAAAGCCATGAAGTATTACACTATTGTTCAACAGAAATCTTAGAGAATGAGCCAGCTGTGATACACCAGCTTGTCACCAAAAAAGTCCCCCTGACAGCCAGGTCACCTGGTGGAGGTTAAAAACTCAGGAGCAATGGGATGGAGACTTTGGAAAGAAGAAAAAAGTCAGAGTAGCTTCTGGTCAGCTGCTCCCACCAGCTCGGACTGAATAAAAAAGGCCAACTGATGGAGCATGAGGTGCCACCTCCCCCTGCAAGCACGGATCTCCAGGGACCTGAGGCAGCAGGAACCCCTGCCAAGCTCAGACCGACCACTGCCTGGGGTCCGCTCTTCTGAGACCTACCAATTCCACGCTCCGTCTTAATAGACGACCTTGAAACGCAGGGGAGAGCATCACCCGGCCAGAAGAATAACTCCATGAAGCAGTTGGTTGCTGAAACCCTCGGAGCTTTTTCCAGCGAGGACACGGGTTGGGCAGGAGGCGAGCAGCAAACGAGTGGGCAACGTCACTACGGGCCCGCCGAGAGAAGAGGGGAGAGGAGGCTCCCTGGGAATTCTGCTCGGGCTTGTGGCACGGCAGTAAGGAGCGCGGTGAAGATGCTGGGGCGGCTCCAAACCTGGAAAAGAGGAGAATCTCACCGGAATGGCAGAAAATGAAAACCAGAGCTAACGAACCCGGCTTGCAGTGCCGGTATCATTCGTGCCGGGGTTGCCTGCACTTCAAACTCGGGCTGGGGGGCAAAGTCAGCAGCAGATCATAGTTATAGAAGGAATGCTGAAGAGAGCATTAAATGGGTCTGCTGTGACAGTGTGCCCAGGTGGCCAAGAAAGCCAACGGCATCCTGGCTTGGATCAGAAATAGAGTGACCAGCAGAAGTAGGGAGGTGATTGTGCCCCTGTACTCAGCACTGGTGAGGCCACACCTGGAGTGTTGTGTCCAGTTTTGGGCACCTCAATCCAAGAGAGATCTGGAGGTGCTGGAGCGAGTGCAGAGGAGGGCAAGGAAGCTGGTGAAGGGGCTGGAAAAGAAATCATATGAAGAGAGGCTGAAGGAGCTGGGACTGTTTAGTATGAGGAAGAGGAGGCTGAGGGGAGACCTCATCGCTCTCTACAACTACTTGAAAGGACGCTGTAGAGAGGTTGGTGCTGGTCTCTTCTCCCAGGTAATTAATGACAGAATCAGAGGGCATGGCTTCAAGCTCCAACAGGGTAGGTTTAGACTAAACTAGAACAGAATTCTTCATGGAAAGAGTAGATGGTTGGACTTGATGACCCCAAGGGTGTCTTCCAACCTAGACAATTCTATGATTCTAAGAGGGAAAATCCCACGTAGGAGTTAAGCGTTAACAACGAGGTCTCACCGTCACGGGCCGGTCAAACCCGTACACGCCACGGGGTGGAACAGAAAAGGCAAAGCTCTCCCTCTCCTCTTCTCCCCCAGTGGCCCCGCTGTGGCTGCCCACCTGCCTCCTCACCCACGGGATCTGCTCAGCCCGTCTGGCACCGTGGGCTCAACCAGGCCGGCCGTTTTGTATCCCTTTAACGGAATAGGGCCCGGTATTAAGAAATGTTCCCTTAATATTTTGAGAATTAATGATGCATGAGTAATGCAGGAGTCCCATCCAAGAAATGTTCCAGTATGCTTTCATATTATCGGGATTTTTTCCAAACACCTAATTTCTCTAAGTGCCCACAGAACACTGGAAGTGGCTGGTCACCCTCCGGGGAAGCGGTGGCCGCCGCTTTAGGAGGCCATGGGGCCGTGCAGCTTCCGACCCTCACTTTTACACGCTGTTCGCATTCACTGAGGGTTTCCATCGAAGCTGTCCCGAGGCAGAAGGCTGGAGAGAGGCAGAGTGACCCCCCGTTCCCGCGGCAGCCCCCAGGGTCTCCAGCTGCCCATACAGCACAGCTCTTCCCCCACCACCCCAGGAGTCACAGCCCTGCTTCCTCCTGCTTCATCAAACCCCTCGATTTCTTTTAACTAAAAGCCTCTTCCTAATCGGCTTTTTATTTTTTTTTCTCTAGTGGCAGAGTTTTGGGAACTCAGAAGATCATATGGGGTTACTTAATGAATTCCATGTTTTGTCTTGCTTCTGCTAGCGCTCCTGGGGCTGCGTTACAACAGATGCAGTTTGGAACAGAGGAGGTTCCACTCAAACATGAGGAAAAACTTCTTCACGGTGAGGGTGACAGAGCCCTGGAAGAGGCTGCCCAGGGAGGGTGTGGAGAAGATCTCTTCTCTGGAGATCTTCAAGCCCCGCCTGGATGCTCCTGAGTGATGTGCTCTGGGCAACCCTGCTTCAGCAGGGGAGTTGGGCTGGATGATCTCTATGGTCCCTTCCAACTCTGAAAAAATTCAGTGAAATTCAGTGAAATTTCCATAAAGCCTGAAGTTTCTTACCAGAAGAACGGCAGCAGATACTAGGCTTCGAGGGCCCCATGTGCTTGTTTTGTTGAGGTGACCGGGACAAAGCAGCGTTCCTCACCAGGAGTCAGCACGCAGAGGGTGGACAACTGAGCGCTCCAGCTCAGCTGCATCTCCCTTCCCTTTCACAACCATCACTGACACTTGATAAACTCCGGGCTGAGGACACCAGCATTGTCCATATGAACTTGCACACATATTTTTTTTTTTATTTTATTTTTTTTTTTTCAAAGAATGGATAGATTTGGGGCTTTTCAAAAGTACTAGCAATTTTCTGAGAAGTTTTTCAAGCAATATGTAAAACCGATGGTGGCAGACACAGTTTGATGGGACCGGTCACACACCGACCACCCCGACAAGGCCCTTTCTCCTGCTCTTTGGTTCAGCTCTGGGCTCCTGGGAGTGACCTCATTTTTTCAGTGCAATTCCACCCTGCAGTTTGGGAAGCTGCCCTGGTGGGGTTTCATAATGACCTGGAAATCCATGAGAAATGATAATGTGAGCACAGTTCACAGGCTGTTTTTTTCTTCTTTTTTTTTTTTTTTTTAATTTATTGCTAAGGCTACAAAACCAAATCTGGGCTCTGAAAGGCAAGCTGGATTCTTTCCTTGTCATACCCTAGCAATAAAGATCTGTAGAAGAAACTTGCTTAACCCTTCTGCCTGAGGAAATCCACATGGAGCTCTTTCTCCTGAAGCTCTTCGTGCCCAGCAGTTGGGAGGAAGGAGAGGGCAGGGCAACCAGCGCTGACAGAGGTTGTACCTTCACTGAATTTGCATCTTCAAAAACTAGGCAGTGCTCTAAATAATCCTAAATATTTTTTAATACATGTTTTTCTTCAGCAACGAAAACCAAAAAGCTCTTTCTTGGGAAAATGCAGGTGATTATTAGGTTTTAAGAGTCACCGTTAGATTCCCCACAGTTATTGAAACTGACTGGATAAAAGGCAAAAGCTGTAACACAGAAAAAACTGCGGCTTCGTTGGTTCTCCCATTTCCTTGCTTTGGTCCCAATCTCACTTTCAGTCTTTGCACCACTCCCTGAGGATCTGAATCTGAATGTTTAATTCTTTTTTTTTTGCTTTCTCTGTTCCTACCCCAGTTCCCATAGAAAGTCTCTTGGCCATTTATCACCCCTGAGCCTCAGCCCTTTCTTCCCGACCCCCCAGTCCATCTCCACCTGATTGCAAGCCATTAAATATATATAATTCTCTTTCAAACCCTTACTATTAAACAAAGGTAAATGCCGTGGCTCTGCTACCACCTGCCCTATTCCGACTGCCAGGGCAGCAAATAGGCAAATATTTTCCTTGGCAGACCTGGTTGCAGTAGGGACATTGTTTTGCAAACTGAATTTGATGTCCAGAGCAATGAGTCCCTCTTTATAATGCAATACAAAATATCGAGGAAAGTACGCTCAGTTTTCTGTACCTAGCATGGAAAGAAAATTTCTATAGAACCCATAAAAATATTAAACCAGCGTATCAGTTGGTGGCATTGCTCCTGTACGATGAGGGACATGCTGGTAGCTGCAGTTTGGGAATATACGTATGAAAACCCCTGAAGTACAAAACAAAATTCCCCCTTCCTCGTTGTAAGACAAAGCTGACAAACCAGTAAACAGCTGTATTTCCGAGGTGTGCCAAACAAATGCTGAAGCTGCTGCTGCAACGTTGATGGACAGGCACAACCACGTCCACATTTCCCATAAATCCTTACGTGGTGTGAAAAATAGATGTGGTTTATTCTGCTCCCGCAGAGCTGAACGAAAAAATTGCTCCATCCTGATCCCGGAGCAGCTCGCCATGCTCTTGCGAAACTGGTGAAGGGGCTGGAAAACAAATCATATGAAGAGAGGCTGAAGGAGCTGGGACTGTTTAGTATGAGGAAGAGGAGGCTGAGGGGAGACCTCATCACTCTCTACAACTACTTGAAAGGATTCTAATGGAAAGATATTTCGGCACAGCGTAAACTTGGAACTGGATTTCAAAAATGCTGGGGTTTTTCCCTTCAGGGTTAACCCTACTGTTGTGCAAAAAAGAATAGTCTTTGCTGGTACCAAACCCCTGTCAGCTTCCCAGCCCAGAGACCTTTGCGTAGGGAAGATGTGATGCTGTATTTGTTATGTCACACACTCACCCCCTTTACCTTTCACTTGGAGGTGAGGAGCAATTCTTGGGAGTCTTCTTAAGCAGGAACTTAGCATGGTAGATGTGGATGATCACACTACAGAATTTCTCTCTGTGCACATAAATAATTCATAGAATCACGGAATGGGTTGGGTTGGAAGGGACCTTAAAGATCAACCAGTTCCAACTCCCTGCCCTGGGCAGGGACACCTCCCACCAGACCAGGTTGCTCCAAGCCCCCTCCAACCTGGTCTTGAACCCCTCCAGGGATGGGGCAGCCACAGCTTTCTATGGCTGAGAAAGATTTAACACAACTTGGCTGAAAGACTTTGGTCTTGGTTTTGCTTCTTTCTTCATGTGGTGTACGGAGGAGTAGGATGTCTGGGGGAAGGAGGTGGCTACAGAAAAAGTTTTGTGGAACAGCTGGTTCTGGAGCCACCTCGGTTTCTGGAGGCGGGAGAAAGCTGAGGCTTTGCATACAGCGCGCTCTGCAATTCTTCTTTATCACATTCCCATTCCCCGCTCACAACAGAGACGTTTCTGACACAGCAGCAGCCAACTGGCAGCGCACGCAGAGATGAAAGGCTGTCCTGCGGCTCTCCGCGGGTCCGGCCAGTGCTTTGTGCTGTGAATTGTGTGACCCCCCCTGAACCTGCTGAACCAGGACCAAAAAAAACCCTTGTCCCATCCCTGCATCTGCAAAGTCTACAAAGAGCCAAGCTATTTTTCATTAATTGCCAGCTATTCCTCTTGGCAAACTAGTTTTCCTCCCACTTTTATTCACTTTGAAAAAATTATCAGGAGCCCGTTTACTCCAACGCTGCAATGGGGCTGATAGTATATCCCTAGTTTCTCTTCCAAATTCCCAAACCAGCCATCAAACCTTGGCATGTAACAACTAATCCACCATATAATCTACTTGAAATCTGAGATAACTATATGTTTAAAGATACCATTGAAGCGATGCTTAGTGGTCGGTTAAAAACAGTCCCGCGCCTCAGAGAGAGAGCTGCAAGCCCAGCTGTAACCAGGCACGCTGAGGAAATGCTGTCAATCATAGAATCACATGGGGTTGGAAGGGACCTTTGGAGATCATCCAGTCCAACCTCCTGCTAGAGCAGGTCCACCCAGAGCAGGTTGCACAGGAGCATGTCCGGCTGGGTCTTGAATGTCTCCAGAGAAGGAGACCCCACCACCTCTCTGGGCAGCCTCTTCCAGGGCTCTGCCACCCTCACAGGAAAGTTCCTCCTCATGTTCAAACAGAATTTCCCCTGTTCCAGGTTGTGCCCGTTGCTCCATGTCCTGTCCCTGGGCACCACTGAGAAGAGTCTGGCCCCATCCTCCTGAAACCCAGCCTTTAGCTATTGCTCAGCATTGATGAGGTCCCCTCTCAGTCTGCTCTTCTGCAGCTGAACAGCCCCAGGTCCCTCAGCTTTTCCTCAGCAGAGAGATGCTCCGGTCCTTCATCATCTTCACAGCCTCTGCTGGACTGTCTCCCTGTCCTTCTGGAACTGGGGAGCCCAGAACTGGACCCAGGGCTCCAGATGTGGCCTCAACGAGGGCAGAGCAGAGGGGGAGGATGACCACCCTCCACCTGCTGGCAAGGGACCCATCTTTCTCCTATAGCAAGAGGAGAGTGGATTTTGGGAGCTGGCTTTAGTTGGCCACATTTGCGTGTGGGGCTTTCCAGGTCACCTGGCTGTGGGGCAGCCATATGTCATGGACTGCTCCCGACGTGAGGCTGCTGCAGCCTCCAGCATCACCAGCTTCAAACTCCCATCGCTTCCCAGCCCAGGTTCCACCAGGCAGGACGGGATGGACAGGAAACCCACAACCGAGAAACACCGGGACCACATGTCGATGGAAGCCCCATCCTGGCTCTTCCTTCACATCTTCCTTCACAGTTTGAAAAAATGAAATGCTTTGGATGTCTCTGGTATTTTCTTGCCAACACAGAAATAGAAAAAGACTCTGCTAATTGCTGTTAGACAGAACTTCAAGCTCTGCAGCCTCCCCAGCAGGGAAAGCGCTGACTTCTGATCAGTTCTAGTCACAGCCCAATCTGTCAGTCTGTGAATATGCTTCTGATACAAAATGTAAATTTCCTCTTTCCCTAATTTCATGCTAATTTGCCTTTTTTACTTTACATAATTAGTTTCTTCTCAATGGTATTTACGAATTTAAAATATTTGTTCCTTTTTAGTCACCCGTTAACTATCCGGTTCGCCTTCGGTGAGAGCAGGAGGCAGCACAGCCATTTCCTTGTTGCCTGGGAAACCCGTCCAAGAGTTATCACTGATTTAACACGTCAGCAAGGTCCCCTCTTAGACATTCCCCCAAAATAACTGAGGACTCCAGCTGACCAACAGCCCCTGCCCCAAACTCACCCCCATCCTCTCCTCCTTGGGAGCCGAGGTTACACCAAGCCCACGAGAAAAGTGATGAGAGAGGGATGCTCAAAAGCTCCAGGTCGTGGTATGGTTATCAAAGCAGTCCAGAGGACAGCCCAACCCATAATTTCTTGCAGAGGGTTTCTTTTTCACCCGTCCTCTTCCACAAGCTTGTAATCGCAGCATGCAAAATGGGTTGGACACAGCAGAAGGTGTGCCTCCCAAGCTTCCCCAGCCCTCAAAAAGGGAGGGTTTTGCAGGTTCTCTGTACTCCACACAGCCCAAGGACTTTGTTTTAACGAATTTCTTTTTATTTCCTAATACCTGCCACTTCTCAGAGTCATTTCACATAGTTACAGATGGTTGGGTGGTTGTTTTTTTTTTCTCCCTCATTCACAAGTTGTGTCTGGATCAGAGAGTTCTTCGCACAGCGAACACCACCTACAAAGAGCACCCCTTCTCCCAGCAACTGGAGTTTAAGTTATGACTCTGGTTTGGTAAATTTGGGAGAAACATTCCTATTTTAAGTTATAAAAGCCTGAGGGGCAAAATCCCCAAAATTTAGTTAATAATTGTGTATCCTGAGCTCCCCATAAAGCAGCGGGTAAATGTGTCCTCACCAAGGTAAGCAGATGGGCAAAGATAACGATCGGCTCTTTCTGGGTACTTGGCTGCTCTTTTTACTGGCTCATCAACTCAAATAAAGGTCTTTAACAAGCAGTGACCCAGGATAAACACATAATTAGAAATGCTGCCTGTTTACGAAACGTCATTTGATATTCCTGAGACACAGACTCCAAATAACCTCTTTTTTTAAATACTCATTGATTTTGTCACTGACGAGTAACATTGGATAGTGATAGAATTCATGTCTCATATGGAATATTATATTAGGATCTGTTAGAGCAAAGCCTCTCTAAGTTTTTTAAGACCATTGGAAATAGAATTTCCCCAGTATGTTCATTGAATGATTGAAACAATCAAAATCAGAAATAACAAAATGCTATATAGAGTGCAATTACATGGAGAATGCATTAAAAATTTCATACAAAACCAGTGTTGCTGCAGTTGCCAAAAGCACAGCAGAGGTGTTTGTAAGAGCACACCGTACACGTGTACCAGCCTAACCTACAACCCTCCAGGGACAAAAAGGGACCTACCGATACGCAGGATTGTATTGACTCACCAGCCACCACCTTTGGGCAACATCCCATGTTCTTTTCAAGGTTTATATTAAATACATCGTACCTGGGGAACGAGAAAGATGTAAAAGAAAAATCTCGATGATTAAAAAAAACCACCAAAATGTACTTTCTTTTGAGCTAGTAGTTTATGAAATGCCTTCAAGGGCTCTACTTCAATTTTGTGATACAATGCTGGAAGTTCATGCAGCCAACATGCTGTACAGCCCCAACTGGTACCAGAGATCCCAATACAGTGTTTACTAGACAAGAGTTTGGCCTCTTTTTTAAAATTTATTTTTTATTTTTATTGTTTTTCCCCTCAGAGCCACAAGATCCCGTGCCCTTCAGATTATCTGGCTGACCTACGCTTGCCCCGGGGCACACAGGAGCCACACAAGGCACCATCAACCCATCCCCTTCTTACTGTAGCTGAAGAACACGGCCAGGAGCATGTGCAAGGGAGCAAGGAATTCCTTTAGAGCCTGACCAGTCACCCACCTAAAAGAAAAATAATAAATTAACAAAAATATCAGCAACCAGATCTTCTGTAGCTATTGATTAGAGTTACAAAGAGACCAGGAGGCAAGGTCCACTGCAAGCACCTCCCAGCGAAACCGCAGGTATCAGCAGGAAAATGTTTTACAGGGAGCTACTGTTGTCACAGCGTTTCCCCTGACGAGCAGGAGGCCAAGAAGGGCTTTTCTCCTACAGGTTGTTTGGCCGCTGGGGAACTCGGAGCAACCAGCAGCAGCCAAACAGTCAATGCACATGGAAGAACACCTCTGGAAGGATGCGCACCTCATGCCCGCTCCTACTAACTCAGAGTTCTCCATGGGTATAAGGCAAGAGATTTTCTTCTTTAACAAGGCTATTACACAGAATGACATGGGGTTGGAAGGCACCTCTGGAGATCATCTAGTCCAACCCCCTGCCAAAGCAGATCCACCCAGAGCAGGCTGCACAGGAATGTGTCCAGGTGGGTTTTGAATGTCTCCAGAGACAGAGACTCCACCACCTCCCTGGGCAGCCTCTTCCAGGGCTCTGCCACCCTCACAGGAAAGAAGTTCCTCCTCATGTTTAGGTGGAACTTCTTATGTTCAAGTTTGTGCCCAATTCCTCTTGTCCTGTCACTGGGCACCACCAAAAAAAAAGACGGCCCCATCCTCCTGACACCCACCCTTTAAGTATTTACAAGCGTTGATCAGATCCCCCCATAGTCTTCTCCAGACTAAATAGACCCAAGTCCCTCAGCCGCTCCTCCTAAGAGAAATGCTCCAGGCCCCTCATCCTCTTTGTAGCCCTCTGCTGTACCCTCTCCAGCAGTTCCCTGTCCTTCTGGAACTGGGGAGCCCAGAACTGGACCCAGTGCTCCAGATGGAGCCTCCCCAGGGCAGAGCAGAGGGGCAGGATGACCTCCTTCAACTGCTGGTCACACTCTTCATGATGATCCCCAGGACGCCATTGTCCTTCTTGGCCACAAGGGCACAGTGCTGGCTCATGGTCATCCTACTGTCCACCAGGACTCCTAGGTCTTTCTCCTCAGAGCTGCTCTCCAGCAGGTCAGCCCCCAACCTGTACTGATGCAGGGGGTTATTGCTCTCCAGGTACTTCTTTTCAATCATCTCCAACCAATTTCCCTAATTTAACTCCATCTAGATTATACTAGAGGCTATTGGTTAACTGGAGGTTATTGGTTTATGAATGGTATTTGGCCCTTTTCTTTCTTACCCAACTTCACCGTTGCATCCTACATACACTGCTGGTGAGTCTCCAGTGCTTGCCCGTGGTGTGTTGCATTCATTCAGAGCTTTGAGGCCCGTTCCCACCTTTGAAGTGGTTATGGTGCTGTGGCTCTACCCAGAACAAAGACATTCTCAGCCCCTGACACACTGCACCACGCAGGAATTCCGTCTGTCGGATGGACTGCAAGTGAAGAATCGCCACAGACGAGAAGTGATTTATGGGTTCCATTAATTCCTGCCTCCGACCACACTAACTGGCATTTATCAGCAAGAAATGGATGAACAATTAGTCACAGGAATAAAAACGAGGGAGTAAACCCTTGAAATGAGAAGAGGATTATTACTGTTTAAAAATCAAAATTGTATTGGCTCCCTTGTAACTGATTAGGTGAAGAATTTATAGGAAACTAAGCCAAACGCACAATTGTGAACCCGCTTAATTGTGGGAAAAAAATCCTAATGTGCTTTGGTGGGTACCGTCCTACTGCTCCTGGGAGACATTCTTCCAAGATTTAGGCAACGCGGATGAATTGCCTTCAACCCTTATTGCCAAACAGCCATTAATTGATAGAGTTATTAGGGGGGGATTTTGATGTCAGAGGAAGATGAAATCCAGCTCTGGGCCAGGCAAAGAGAGCAGCACCGGCCCTCCCGCGTCTCCCAAAAGCCCAAGTTCCCACGATCTTCCCCCGGAAAAGGACACGCTCGAGTTCTGCTGTGCTTGAAGGCACTTAAACACAGCCCCATTGAGGAAAGGGCTTATCGTAGCCCACCAAGCCCCTGTGAACCCCAGGGGATGTCAGCATCCCTCACAGGAGTCCTCACTCCACACAGGAGTCCTCACTCCACACAGGAGTTTGTTTATCCCCCAAAATTCTGGTGGTTTCCACAAACTCCACACAGAGCACAGCGTTTTCAGGCTAAAAGATTGTATCTATAAAAGCACTGATAGAAGAGAAATATTCCCTGTGGGTTTTTAAAGAATTACAGAGTCTTTCCCTGAACTATGGCTTATATCGTTTTCCTAATAGAATGCAGCTGGCTTAATGAATAGAAATAGTCAAGAATAATTTATTCAGTGACTGATGGGAGGAAGTATCCCAAATTATTTACGTTCTATGAAACCGATCTATTAATGAAGACATTTATTCATTAGCAATATGTTCAACAATGATGGTGGAAATTAATCAAACATGTTATTAGCAATTATTATTCCACTGTTTCTAATTGAGAGACAAAATGTCCTTTAGCTATAGTTTCTATATAAAGTGCACGGTGAAGAAATTTTCAGGTACCTGTGCCAGAAATAGTTCTGCAGATTTCAGGGGCAATGGATGCATCAAACAATATCAATTAAACCCATTCTGGCTAAAAAATTGCAACGTTCTCCTCGGGGTTTCTGCTACTTTCTAGTTATTTTGCATTATTAATTTGGGGTAATGCTTACACAGAATACCAACAGGAATTTGACAGGAAATTAATGTAGAGACTCCCCCCAGAGATCCTAGATGTTGCTAAGCCCATTTTTCCTTACCCAGAGTTAATGAATAATCATCTCCTTGGCAATGGTTCCCGGAGTAGAGACTTGTACTTTGGTTCCTGTTAAATATAGAAAAATAAAAAGTGTCAGATAACGTAGGCAGCAGGGGGATTTATCTAAAGAAACTTAGTGAGTAAATATCCTCCAATGCAGTGAGTCACTTGCCCC
Organism: Tringa tobata; assembly: GCA_033628505.1. Taxonomy (NCBI): domain Eukaryota; kingdom Metazoa; phylum Chordata; class Aves; order Charadriiformes; family Scolopacidae; genus Tringa; species Tringa tobata. Next base: position 408,990 of record JAHREE010000512.1, read on the forward strand.
AAACTGCTCGGAATATTAATATAGCTATCTTCAGTTTTAAAGGAAGTTTTACGTACAATTAACATTTATTCCTGTTTGTTCTAAATGTACCTTGATGTCTCCTCCACATCCAAAAGCAGCAGCACCCCCTCCTCCCTCGGCCCTACCACCAACTCCTAAGTCCAGGGATTTCTTTCATTCTTTTCTTTCTCAAGTTGCAGGACAACCCCTTTCTGAGGTGCTTTTCTGGTATTTCACCACTTAATTTATTGCAGGTACAAAAGGTGAGCGCTGGAAGTCGTTTTCCTGTTGCTCTTGTGCTAACGAGACACTGACCTCTGGGGCGATCTCCCGGGGAGCGAGATTTCCCTGAAAAACCTGAAACTCTGAGCTGGAGCTTAATGCCCTTCAGAAAATTGATTAACCTGCCCCACTCCATCCCCTCCAGCGCACTGCAACGGGGCCAGAGGGGCTCAACAGCCACTTCCAGCATCAGAGCAATCCTTCCTGGCCAATCCACAGCATCCACCCCCCAGGAGAGACAGAATTACAGCTTTTTCTCCCAAGGCAGACAATACTGCCTTCTCCAGAGTAAATTTTTCATCGTGAGATGTCACCAGGTTCCTCTCGCACATCTCACGGGCTGTCAGCAGGGTATGGACCCGCTCCCAAACATTTTATAAGAGCCATTTTCAAGGTCCAGCAACGAGCTGGTGTCATATCAGACACTACATATAAATAGGAGCAAAACAGGCATCAGGGACTGGACTATGGACACGCTTATGTACAGTGACGTGCTCCCAGACCCAGCCTGCAGGGGCAGGTTGTGACTGTGGGGATAACGCACTCCTGCCATCTTCTCATGGAATAGTCTAGGTTGGAAGGGACCTTTCAGATCATGGAGTTCAATCATCAACCCAACACTGACAAACCCACTGCTAACCCATGTCCCTCAGCACCACGTCTGCCTGGCTTTTAAATACCTTCAGGGATGGTGACTCCACCCTGGGCAGCCTCTTCCAATGTTTGATAACCCTTTCTGTGAAGGCATTTTTCCCATTTTGCCCATTTTTTCAGGCATTGGAATAGGCTGCCCAGGGAGGTGGTTGAGTCACCATCCCTGGGTGTGTTTAAGAGTTGTTTAGATGTGGTGCTGAGGGATATGGTGTAGGGGAGGACTTTGTAGAGTAGGGTAGATGGTTGGACTCGATGATCCCAAGGGTCTCTTCCAACCTAGATGATTCAATGATTCTATGATTCTAATATCCATCCTTAACCAACCCTCGTGCAACTCAAGGCCGTTTCCTCTTGTCCCATGGCCTGTTCCCTGGGAGAAGAGACCGACCCCCCCTGGCTACACCCTCCTTTCAGGGAGTTGGAGAGAGCCAGAAGGTCTCCCCTCAGCCTCCTTTTCTCCAGGCTGAACACCCCCAGCTCCCTCAGCCTCTCCTCACAAGACTTGTGCTCCAGACCCCTCCCCAGCTCCATTGCCCTTCTCTGGACACGCTCCAGCACCAAAATGTCTTTCCTGTCATGAGGGGGCCAGCACTCGAGGGGCACCCAGTGGATGTCCCCACCTGGTGATGGCAGTCACCTGGACTTGCCCAACACATCCCTTCTCCTGGGGTGCAGGGAAAGTCTCTGCCTGCTCACCCCCTTGGATCGCAGGGTGGAAATCATTTAAACCTGAAGTAGGAAACATCCAACACAAAGCTTGAAGAACTGAGAGGGAAGCAGAGGAGGGAAGGTGCACCCTGTGTGCTCGGAGCAGAGGACACTTCTGTGGGCCCACCTTGAGCTGGGCATCTTTTCATTGTGTCGTGGTGTAGCCCCAGCCGGGAGCTGGAACCACACAGCCACGTGCTCACTCCCCTCAGTTCAGATGGGGGAGAGAATCAGAAGAGTTATAAGTGTTAATTATTTAGTCCCATTCCAGTAAATCTGTTTATATTTCAACCCCCAGCTTTCCTTGTTTTTATCAGTTCCCTTTCCTGGGTGGGCAGGGATCATCGGGTGAGAGAATAAACATCTAAATGGCAATAAATCATTGTGAGTTTCTCAAACCACGACAGATACCTGACCCTGAAGAACCGGCTTCACCTCTTCACGTGTTCCCAGTGGAGGTTGCCCACTGTGGGTGTGGGCTGGAGGTGACCGGGGCTGGGGGCGGGGGGGGATGAAGGACCATCAAAAGGCAAACAGTGCAGAGTGAACTCTCTTGCCCAACCACCCACCGCCTTTGTGTAGGATGCGAAAAAACAACGATGTTTTTTGAAGTTCAGCCACCCCTCAAACACAGAGGTGGCTGTAAATTCAGCCCTCTAATCATGAAGAGCAAGAGCAAAAGAAACCAATCCAGGCAGCCCACTGGGGACGAGTAATCAGCTGTGGGCACTGCCCCATTATTTGATAAGCTCTTATTGACGTCATTAAGCCCAGGTTTCTGTTTGGAGAGTGCAGCCTCCTCCTCAAATGAAAACCGAAATCAAACAAAAAGAGGTAAATGTACTAAAGGATCTGGCTTATCCCGAGGTCTCTGGTGGGCACTGAAGACCTCTGAATAATTCAGAGGGCAGCTCTCCTCTGCCACCTGCATTCAGCTCCCCTCTCCTGGGCACAGACTGGGGAATCGCCGTCTTCAACGTAGCTTCAGCTCATAATCTGAATTTGTGCCATTTCTCTGCAGTTCCTCAGACTCCCTTGCAATTACTAGCAAGTTCAGTGCTAAACCGGAGACTTTTTTGCCAGGATTGCAAGATGAGGCTGGCAGAGCTTGCCGAGATGCGGGAGACAAGATCCAAATTAAAATTACTCCCCTGGGGTAGCTCCAACGCGCAACTGAGGGCAGTGTTAGACCAAAGCCTCCCTGCAAAACCATTTATCACTGAAAAATACAAGTTTGTTTCTAGAATAATTGGGGAAAATCATGGTCACGGAGCCGCTCCACCAAAGGTGGGGTTTTCCAGATGACCCCATGGCAGGCGCCTGGCTGGCAGGGAGCTGGCTGCTGCCCACGCCTGCCCCACAGCCCGCTGATGGGATCATGGCTAATCCTATGGAGCCGGCTTATTCCTCAGCAGAGAAAAGTCAAGGTTGTGGCTTCAGGAGGTCGGTGAGCTGTGCTGAGCAAGGATCCAACCCCACTGGGGTGCCTGCTCTGCCCGTGCCTGGCCGGGACTGCCAGCAGCACCAGCAGGGTTCTGGGTTGCAGGTTCTCAAACACGGGCTGCGGCATCAGGAAAGCAGAAAAGCTGCTCCTCTCCTGGCTGCAAGACATGCGGGACCCTTGAGCAGGGAGTTTACATGCTCCGTAGGGATGGATCAGTGTGATTGCCCCATCAGCAATCACTTCAGACCCGACGGGAGACAGGAGTTCCCGGGAGCTTAATAAGAGAGATGCTGTTGTGTTGTTGTTGTACACAGATCACTCCATCTGGGCATTTCTTTCTGCTGTCAGCATCCCTTTGCGAAGCAGTCTAGGGGATTAGAAGACTCGGAGCGCACAGAGAGTGCTCTCAAGTAGGTACGTGTCTGAACGTGGATCATTCCTCTTCGTCTCAAGCGAAAACAAAGGCATTTCAAAGAACATTTCCATCCTGTAACAGCTCCCTCAACGCTTGCGCAGACCAGGGCAGCAAATGGAGACTTCGAAAAAAGCAGTGATTTCATAAAAGTGGTGTTGGGAAAGCAGGAGGTAGAAAAGTACAGGTGCAAGCAGAGAGTGCGTATGATGTAAAATTATTGTATTGCTTAATTGATATACTGCAGGATATTGTTCTAATGGTACGGGGAAAAAGAAATAATGATCAGTTAACTCGTTATTAATGTTCATTTTCTTTTCCAGAATTGCCAGCGGGTTGAGTTAATTATTAAGCATGACAGTTGGGCTTTAATATATCAGCTATAGATTCCAGTCACAGCAGTCTAGTTCAATAATTGGGTTTCTTTCTGCTTCATTTTGACTAATAGCATACTTACAGCAATTATTAAAATTCATCGTAGCACAAAAATAGGCCATTTGAAACCTCACCAAAAATGGCAGCCCAGCAGACCTCTGCTCGTTATTTAGCAGCGAACTCAAAACAGCTCCTCGGAAAACATCGGGCAGCTTCCCTGATAACTTTTCAACAGCCACAACGTGGACATTCAGTGGAAGCCAAGAGAGCCCCAGGCGAGCCAAGGCAGCGTCCAACAAACGGGCTGCCATCGCTAAGAAAGCGCAGGCAGACTTCCCAGGAAAATAAACTTTCCACTGAAAATACAAATTCTTCCGTGATTCTCCAGCTACAGGTAGTTCAGCCCAGCCATGGAAGGTTACTAGCGTTTGTGGAAAGGTGGACGTTATAACGCTATATCATCAGACTGGTCACTGAGACCTTCAGATGGCTGTAGGTGCCAAATAGACACAGCTTCTGCCACGAGGAACTGGAAATCCTCATTGCTGACCTTGCAGACTCTTTAAAGAAGTAGTTTAACTTCCAACATGAGCACAGCTCTGCATGAGCACCCTAAAATTAGGACCTACAGGTAGGAAGGCACCCAGCAGAAATCCACACCGGAGTGGGGTGGGGCTCACACTGGGAGTGACAATCTGGCGAGATTCTGAGTGGTGAAAGAGATAATTAGTTATCAAAATATAGAATGAAAATAGGAAACTTGAGGAAGCCCGGTATAGACAACGGAAAAAAAAGGGTGAAAGGACTGTGAGCTGTGTACTCACCATCTCTTCCCACAAGTCCACCAGAGGGATGGAGCCAAGGTTTTGAGCAGCCACACGGTATGATGCTGACATCGAAACCATTGTAGATTTGAAACCTGTTCACAAGTAAAAATAAGGGCATAATAATCAAGTAGCTGGTTACACAGAGACTAGTAAATGCCTCGCTGCTCCAGTGGGCTGCAATAAACCTGTGCTTGAACAGGTTCCTGTGGTGTGCATCGCTTGGGCCCTGCTCAGGCGACACAAGCCCAGCACCAAGGTGGAACTGGGAAAGGGTGGTGGCGTGCCCCAGGCTGGCAGCACGAGGAGGGTGCCTTTCTGCAAGAGCAATCGGTGTCAGCACACAGCAATGAGAGTAGGGAGAAAATGTCCATTTGGAACTGGGAAGGGATCACAGAATCATAGAATTGCCTAAGTTGGAAAAGACCTTTCAGATCATCGAGTCCAACCGTCAACCCAACACTGACAGGGCCACCACTAAACCATGTCCCTCAGCACCACCTCTGCCCGGCTTTTAAATACCTCCAGGGATGGTGACTCAAACACTTCCCTGGACAGCCTCTTCTAAGGCTTGATAACCCTTACAGTGTAAAAATTTTTCCTAATATCCATCCTAAACCTCTCCTGGTACAACTTGAGTCTGAACAGGACTTTTCCCTCCCCTTAAATTATCTAAAAGTAAAAGCAGAAGACTTAGTAATGAAGCTACCCTCAGATTAATATCTAGTAAAAAACTAAGGACTGGAAAGACACTGAAGACCTACTTCAGTAGATCATTTGGTGACACACTGCTTGAGAACTGAAGATCAAACAGGTCACACACAGCCCCATGCTCTGGCCATGATTTAAGAGTCAGTAGGAAAAGATCGCGGAAGTGAAAAAAAAAACCCAGTCTGTGAGAAGTTTTGCTCTGAATCAAAATCTGTTTGGCAAAGGAGCACCAAGCTTTCACACACGGTATTGTTAAAAGCCTTGGTTGATGTGCTCAGCTGCTGCAGAGCCCATCGTTGGGCCAAGCAGGCGAGGCTTGGAACACTAGAGAACATCATTAGAGCAGTGGAAATGATGCTATAATTGCTGGTTTGCATAGTTATCTGGTTAAATGATCATCTGGGAAATGAAATACTGTGTATAATTAATCTACTTAGAATTTGTTGCAAATTAATCATATTGGATATTAAAAGTATTCCCTGTTCTCATGCTAAGAAACAAAATAATTCCTCATTATTTTCATTCTGATCTCAGCAGAAATTACGAAGGTGGGCTTTGGTATCTTCCTCTTCTGTTATTACCTATTGCGCTGCCAGAAAAGTGCTGAATAAATTAATTGAAAGTTCCCTGCAGCAAAGAGCTGGTCTTTTAAGCCCCCTGACATATAGATACCAGCGAGTCAAGCAAACAGAGCTGTTTGGGTGTCTAAAACCCAGTGTCTCTGGGGGGTTTGGCAGTGGTTCATCCCAGTTCAGAGGTGAGCACCTGCACGGGTGACCAGAGGAACCGTAGTCGTAGGGTTGTGTGCTACGGGACAACTTAAGTATGGTCCACCCAGAGCTACTTATTTATTTCTTGATCCTTAAATTTTTGGGTTAAAGTCTTACGTTGCCAATATCTACTGGCCTGAAAAATCCCTGAAAGATGCAAATCCTCCGGAGGGAGGCAGTAAAACAACAGAGAGATGTATCTAAGAAAGAGATGGAGACACTCTTCAGGGAGACCAGGGGAAGATGACCAAGGTAGAAGAGTAAGCTGCACCAAAGGAAGGATGCTACGGTCCATGACAGTCAACGGGCCAGCAAGGTCAAGGGTCTTACACCAGCACTGGGGGTGGCGAGGCGGACTTGATGTCAATGGACACATCAAGTAGACGGGGAAGTCAGCAGTACAAACAAAAAAAAAAGTGAAAAAAATAAAGAAGGAAAGCACATGATTCTGGATCAGTAAAGTAGCTGGGGAAGGAAATAGGAGATATTCTGGAGAAAAATAAATAGATCAAAATTAAGAGAGAAAATCAAAGTGTAAGCCGGTTCCTCAATAGCGCCACGTCCCTGAACAACGTGTGAGGGTCTTTAAGTAGTGAACATCAACAGCCTCAGTAAATAACTGGCTGGGACCACCGGGCAAGACTGCGACACAGAGGCAGAACAGAGGCTACCCATTTTGGCTAGAAGAAATAGTCTCCAACATAAAGCTTCAGGGCTTTACTTTTAAATATTTATGTCACTGTTTTGAAAAATTGATCAGCTATCAAAGTCTGCGACAAATCTCAGTATCCCTTTTGCTCCCTTGGATTTCCCCTCTGCGTAAGCAGCTGATCCACTTTTCCTGGGAGAGAAAGAGGGCAAAGCTTTCCAGCCCAGACAGCATTCTCTCTTTACATAGAGTACATAACTAGGCTAGTATATATAATCCTGTATGTGCAGATTGAAAATCCACAAATTTGTATTTTAAGAAAAAAATTAGAAAACGATGACCAAAGACACTGCTCTACACCAAAAACACATGAACTGCTAGCATGAGTGCAAGGAAGGAAGCCATGGGAGAACTGGAGTTGAAGGAGTAAATATTTGTAATACCACAGTACACATGTGGAGTGTTTTTCTATCCCCACATGGTGAGAAGTAGGTAAGCGAGTCCTAGGATCTGCAGGAAAAGATGCAAAGCTTGTTTTAAATACACCCTTTCTTAAATACAGTGTTTAGGGCCAACATACGTGTGAAAACAGGGTTCAGATGATGTTGTTGCAAGACTTAAAAATTTTCTATAGCAAGGAGCTCTCCAGGGATTTCCTAAAATACACAAGGTTTTAGGTGAAAAAACAGACATATGGCGTTCACTTGATTTCTTCCCAATTTTGGACATTACAATTTTCAAATTACATTACATCAAATGGACATTACATTTTTCAAATACATATTAATCCTGGCTCACCTGCTTTACAAATCTTGCTTGAGAATCGCCCCAAGGTATTCAGTCCATTTGCATGAAGGCTCGACGTGGTCTTTGAGGCCCCTGAACACTCTCTAAGGGGTGTTTTTGGGGGGAGTTGTTGGGTTTGGGGTTGTTTTTACTCTTCAGTTACAGTTAATAGACAGATCAGAGATGATGTAAGAAGTTCTTGGTGCAGAGGCAGTGCGTGTCTCGGGACAGAAGCTCCATGTTCCCCAGTCCCATCTTCATCACTGATTTAGTTTGAGTTGGTTTGGGGTTAAAACAAGCAGCTTCTGCATAATGACGGGGGCTAAATCAATAGAATATGCTAATTTTTTTATGCTCTGAATGACACAGCGTTAATTAGTTGTATTTACTGCAGTACAAAACAGTAACCCAGCGTCCTGCAGCACCACCCACCCTCTTGGTTTGCCCTTGCATGGGCAAGGGAAGGGCTTCCCCGGAGCTGCTGGGACTCCTTCAGCTCCTCCTGCACCCGTGGAGGGCAAGGTGGGCTCACTGCGGACCTCCCAAAAACCTCGTGGTGCCACTTACTCAACCCACCTCCTCACTCCTTCAGCACAAGACCACCTTCTGCACCTGCAACACCTACCGGTGTGAATACTGACACGGGGAATTGTTCAAGATGCATTATCCGTGCCTCAACATCTTCAGAGAGCATCAACCCCCCTTCTCAAACCTCTGTCCCACACACACGGCACGAAAGCAGGTGTACGTTCTTCAAAACCCCACGGGAGCGCTTGCTGGCGCGGCCACCTCGCTCTAATTAGCTGTTTGCATTCATGTTGCAAATGTCTGTTTAAAAAAAAAAAATTTAAAAAGCTTGTTGAATTAAAAAAAAAAAAGTAATAAATTATTCATTAATCTACTCAGGCAATTTCATACCTTGCCATTATAATTAAGAGTAGCAATTAGAAAATAATAAATTGGATTTGTACAATATTCCCATCTCAGCTAACTAACATGTAACTTTTAAACGAAGTTTGCAGGTGTGTCCTGGTCTCGGCCAAATTTACCAAAACCAGACTGACAAATGGCCCTTTCCCTCCTCCCCTGCAAAGAGAGAAGAGGAAGAGATAAGGAATATACATGAATTAGTGACCAATTAGCCAAAAACCCTTCTGTCCTGTCACCAACCCGTCTGTAGCTCTGATTCTGCGTGTTCAGAAATTAGATAACCAAAGATTTTTCTCCTCTTAATAGCAACAATGCAAGATTGCAGCAGACGTGGGTTTGCATTTTCATTAAAACCCGTGGTCCCTAGAGGTTCTCCAGAGTTACCCAGCTCTTCCGACGAGTCCCAGGTCCCTCAAACACGATGGTGCCAGCCGGGGACACTGTGTTTCGTGGCCCGTGGTGGCAGAAAACCACCATGACAAGGCTCTGACACCAGCGGTCCATGCTACAACTCTCTTCTCTTCCCACTTTTCTTGGGCAGGGGGTGCAGGTGTCAGAGCTCTAACTGTTGAGCTCACCTGAAGCTGATCAATAGCAGCAGCTACAAAACTGTTTTTATGATCTCTACTTCAGGGCTAAGGAGAAGAAAAACCTGCAAACTTTTCCAGGGTTGTATTCTGCTCTCAGGTGAATCACAGAATGGTCATGGTTGGAAGGGACCTTTCAGATCATGGAGTTCAATCATCAACCCAACACTGACAAACCCACCACTAACCCACATCCCTCAGCACCACGTCTGCCTGGCTTTTAAATACCTCCAGGGATGGTGACTCCACCCTGGGCAGCCTCTTCCAATGTTTGATAACCCTTTCTGTGAAGACATTTTTCCCAATATTCATCCTAAACCAATGCTGGTGCAACTCAAGGCCGTTTCCTCTTGTCCCATGGCCTGTTCCCTGGGAGAAGAGACCGACCCCCCCTGGCTACACCCTCCTTTCAGGGNCATCTCCGTGGCCTCCTCTGGCCCCGCTCCAACAGCTCCATGTCCTTCTGCTGTTGGTGGCCCCAGAGCTGGAGGCAGCACTGGGGGGTGTCTCCCCAGAGCGGAGCAGAGGGGCAGAATTCCTCCCTGGCCCTGCTGGCCACGGGGCTGGGGATGCAGCCCAGGGTGGGGGGGGTTTCTGAGCCTCCAGTGCATGTTGCCAGGGCGTGTGGAGCTTCTCATCCACCAGCACCCCAAAGTCCTTCTCCTCAGGGCTGCTCTCAGTCCATTCTCCACCTGCATATCCCACTGTCCCCCTGGGCAGCTTTGAAGGAGGATTTCTTGGAGACTGGAGACAGACTAAAAGAAACAAGCTCTGTTTCAGATCAGTTTGGATGCACCTGAACGTTACTGCAGAGGAGAAACACCTTTATATAAACCAGGGCTTGACTGGGACACGACCACAGGCGTGCAACTGGGAGCCACGTCCAGCGATGCTTGCGTGGGGCATTTTCAGTCCTGGAGGGAACAGGGAATGAGCTTTTAAGAAGGGTAAAGGAAGAGCGAGCCTCTTGCTGTCTCTTGACACTTCCCCCAGCTCCTCATTTCAGAGCTGGAGGCTCCTACCAGAATAGAGCAGGGCACAGATGGACAGTAACTGCAGCATCCTTTTGCAGTTTGAGGTGTTTAGCACACTTGACCTTTTGTAACGAAACAGTAAGTACATTTTCTCCGCGCTTACTTCACAGTCCACGATGGAAAAGAGACCAAACTGGAGGCAGTCAGTTGCTGTGACATTTTGTTCCCCGAATAAGACAACGCTCCACCTTTATGTCAGCTTTCCTGCTGTTTGCCAGGTCAAAAATCCGTGTCTAGCCCCTGGGAGGTGAGTCACTTCCCCGTGTGCTTCCACTCCTGCTGCAGCTGCAGCCCTCCGAGAGCCTAGATGATGAACATATATAAAGAGGAATCATACAGGAAGAACTATAATAATATATTACCGTATTATCTGGTAATAAAGAAAGGGATCGTGGTTGACAATAAGGCTATTCTTATCTCATCTCGTGCAACCATATTTAGTGATAGTGGTGGTTTAGAGCATTACTACCCGTCGTCCCAACTAGGAATTATCTGACTTTCTGGTTACACACATCATTGGAAGTCAGGAACTCATCCCAGCCACGTCTCCTCGGGGCCCGGGCAGCAGCGGGATCTCGGTAACCCTTCCAGAGAGCAGACCAGAGAGCTTCTCTCTTCCAGAGAGCTTTGCTCCGGCTCCGAGCACAGGGTGATCCCAACCCTAAGACTTTTGAAGAATAAATTGCCACAAGTCTCGTTACAGCAGGAACTCTGATGGCTATCCTGAGATAATCAGCACGCATCTGTATTTATAAGACACGGGGCATAGTCTGGTGCTTTCTGCTCCCCGGTGACATGATCTCATAACCACACGCCCCGCGGCTGCTGCTCATGGAGCGCTTTATGGTGGGGGAAATATGCCTTTCTGTGCTGGAAGAACATGAAATTGGCAGCTCGGAGCTGTAGTTTACGCAAAGCTGTTTGTTTCTTGTAAACAGATTTATTTTCCTTCAGTGGTAGAGACCCAGGAGACCCGTGGTACAGCAGCATAACAGAGAGCATCTTCCTGCAGAGCAGTAGCAGGGGAAACATGGACCTTCCAGCACGGACAGAGTGCTCCCATGGTGACTGTTTAAATGAAGAGGTGTAGGGAATACGCAAGGGTAGATAAGGTCAGAAAATCTTTTGCTGTATGAATGAGCTCCCTACTATTTGTGTTGCAGAGGTTTCCAGGCATCCTGCTCTGGGGCTGGGCTAATAATTCCTCCCAAATGGAGGTGGTGCCACGTTGCTCATTCCCTGGGTCTGTTTATAACTATCTGGTTGTTCCTCACAAGCGACAGACCCAGCCCAATCCTCCCCCTTCTCATGAGCCCTTCCCCTCCACCCAGAGAGATCTATCGATACAGACCCACACTAACTATGGAAAATGCTGATACACAACATGTCCACCTGCACCCTCCCCATGGCAGCCCCCAGAGCGGAGCAGGAAGGAGAACTCTGCGGTGGCTGAGGATCAACATCTCAGGACTCCTGTCATCTCAGGCGGAGGTGGGACATCTCTCCACACAGCCTGCCCCGCTGCTGCTCACTGGTGAGGAAGGACAGTGCCCACCCACCACCCACGCTGCAGCTGGAGCTTGCACACGTGTACTTCAGCTGCCTGGGATCTAACCAGGTTGGTGTCTGATCGTGACCACGGTGCTCAGCACAGGCTGCAAACCCTGCTGGAAACGTATAGCACTATTTAGGTAGTTTTTGACACCAACCTCCGTTATTCTTTGCGCTGTTCCTGGTCCCTGTGCTGGGAGAAGCCAGGCTGCGGGTGCCCTGTGAGCAGGAATGAACCTTTGGGGCCACCTGCCTAACAGCAAGGAGGTGCCAAACTCTTCAGAGTTATCGGCGTCCTCTGCCTGCCCTGCTATTAAGAGCCACAAGCCATTTCTCTCCCCTCTTATTTCTTCTCCCTGATCCCTCAGCCACTGCCACAGCTCCTCAACTCTTTTTTCTGTCTCTTGCCTCCTCTGGGAGTTGCAGGATCTTCTGTCCCCTTCCCAGGCACAGGGCCATAGGCTCCTTCCCCTTCCCCAATCCTCCTGCCTGGTTTATTTCTTCCTTCTGTATGCTGGGAGATGCATTGGAGGATGGAGGTGGAGAAAACAGGGGAGAGTGGACCCAAGTCATTAATACAGGAGAGAAATTAGGAGAATACTTTGTTACTAGGGCTTTTTTCATTCCTATTTTTCCTCTTCCTTCTCCAGCAGCTGAGGGAGGCTGCCTGACCCCTTTTCCTTTCTCCCATGCAAAGCTCCTGCAAACTCCTGAGAGAAGAAAGGAGATCTTCTGACCCAGGCTCCAGCATGCCTCCTCTTCCTCCTCTCACAGCAGAACTGCTCACAGTGGGATTTTTCCTTAAAGCATCTCCTGCTGCCCCCAGGCCCCAGCCGGACACAGTCCCTAACAGCGTCACTGAGGAAGGTGGCAGCTGTGGGACCCCACGAAGTGCCCGATTCACACGCTGCCCCTTACCTGCTGCTCTGCTCCCCTTACCTTCCCACCTCGGGAGATGGCAGCCTGCCTGCTTTGTCCAGCGTCCACAGCCACATCCAGCAGTCCCTCCACCTCACGTGCTCGGTGGGAACGTTGGATGGACACGGGAACGTAGGGAGAGGACACCCCTCTGACACGATGGAGGAGTTTACGGTGGTCTGTAAGGAACAGAGAAGTTGAAGAGTCATTTGCCTTTTAGGGAAAAAAAAATAAAAAGAAAAAAAAAGGCTCTGCAGAGAACATGCTAAATTTTTATCACAAATATTTCCAGCAATATCTAATAATTTCTTGTAATCGGAGTTATTTCCTATGAGCAAGAGGAGGAAAAGATGGAAACACAGAGAAACACACTGGGAAATGTTACATGCCCGCCTTGCTGTGCTGGTGGCCCTGCTGGCTCCGAGGAGCCTGGTGGGCATCAGCCCTGGGAGAAGGGCTCCCTGCACTCCCACAGCCATTCCCTCCCGCTGGGGACACGCTGCCGAGCCACGGCACGAAGGTCATTTAGCCAGGAACAGTCCTCAGGGGAGAAAAACCATCACCCCCAGAGAAGGGCAGAGAAAGTCGGATGAAGAATCGTCTAAGAGACGATTAGATGTGGTGCTGAGGGATATGGTGTAGGGGAGGACTTCGTAGAGTAGGGTAGATGGTTGGACTCGATGATCCCAAGGGTCTCTTCCAACCTAGATGATCCTATGATTCTAAGTGCTGGAGCGTGTCCAGAGGAGAGCCACCAAGGTGGTGAGGGGTCTGGAGAACAAGTCCTACCAGGAGAGGCTGAGGGAACTGGGCATGTTTAGTTTGGAGAAGAGGAGGCTGAGGAGGGACCTCATTGCCCTCTACAACCACCTGAAAGGAGGGGGTAGAGAGGTGGGGGTTGGCCTCTTCTCCCAAGGGAATAATGATAGGAGCAGAGGGAATGGTCTGAAGTTGGGGCAGGGGAGGTTTAGATTAGATATCGGGAAGAATGACTTTCCTGAGAGGGTGGTCAGTCCCTGGAACAGGCTGCCCAGGGAGGTGGTGGAGTCACCATCTCTGGAGGGATTTAAGAAAGGTGTAGATGTAGCACTTCCGGGCATGCTCTAGTGCCTGAGATTGGGGTTTTTTTGTGGGTGTATGGTTGGACATGGTTATCTCAGAGCTCCTTTCCAATCCTGACGATTCTGTGAAAAAAAACCAAACCAGCAAACACACTCGGGTGCCAGAGGCGACCATGAATTTCCTTAACAGCACCAGGCTCTTCACACCATAAAGCTCTGAATGCCACTTGTTTCCATCGATAAAGCCAGGGTTGGTGTTGTCGCTGGGCTGTTTGATTTGATTCAGGGGAACCCACAAATCTGTTTTACACATTTTTAAAAGATTGCCTGGGATGCCCGGCACCCTGGGTGGCCGCTCTTTTTGCAGTCAGTAAAAAAAAACAGAAAACAAAGCACATCCACCCGGCAGCTTGGCTGAAGGAGACTCTGGTGGCACACACACACACACACACACATACACACACCCCCCAGCACTCACCCGCCTCTGGGAAAGCTGCTGTGGATTCATCCTGCAGCTGAAATAATACCCCGACCTGCGTGAACCACATCTTCACAGTGGGCACGTTTTGTCCTCCTGCTGTTTCCAAACAGAAAAATCAAACATAAATAGTAAGAAATCAGCCCATCTCTGCCAATGAATGGCAGCACGAGAACACCAGGAACGTTTGGAGAGGAAGTCTTTCTGGAGCACTGAATTAGGCTTTTCCTGGAGTGAAGCAAGAACCTTTGTGCTTGAAAAACCCACTTTCCGGTAAATCCACAGGCTATGGAGAGAAGCAGTCTTTTTTCTTTTTTTTTTTAATCCTTACTCCATTTTTCATTTAGCCTTCCATACCTTTTAATTACCAAACACTGTTAAATTAAGTAAGAACCTGGTTCAAAACACTTAAATGAATCATTCTGTCAGGAAGAAGACAGGAGACTGAAGTGTCAGTTTATTATATGACTTATTCTATCACCAACCGCGGTTGGCTCCTCTCTGGAGATGAATTTTAAGTTACAATTATATTTGCTGTGTGCAGGTTTGGTTTTTAGTCTGGAGAAGACCAAGAGGGGATCTGACCAACCCCAGGGTGGGTGTCAGGAGGATGGGGCCAGTCTTTTTTCTGTGGTGCCCAGGGACAGGACAAGAGGAAATGGGCACAAACTTGAACATAAGAAGTTCCATCTAAACATGAGGAGGAACTTCTTCACTTTGAGGATGGCAGAGCCCTGGAACAGGCTGCCCAGGGAGGTGGTGGAGTTTCCGTCTCTGGAGACATTCAAACCCCACCTGGACACGTTCCTGTGAGACCTGCTCTGGGTGGACCTGCTCTGGCAAGGGGTTGGACTAGATGATCTCCAGAGGTCCCTTCCAACCCCATGTCATTCTGTGATTCTGTGATTCTGTAATTACCTAAGAAAGTTGGTTTCTCTATTCCTAGATGCCAGTTCATGTGATGGGCATCACCAGCAAACAGATTGCTTTTTCATCTGGCAATGCAGCACCGGGGTTAACATTCCACTGGCCTGTCCTGAAGAGGGATGCTCTGGATATCAATACAAGACACGGTGAGGTAAATTTTGTGTGTGTGTGTGTGTGTGTGTGTGTCTATCCCAGGAAAGGGAAACTGCCACATAGTGGGAATTGAGAAAATACCATCTTTAAGGTCCCTTCCAACTCTAACCATTCCGCGATTCTACGAAATTCAGTGAATCATCTCTCACCAGGACCTGCTTCCAAGCGAGGAGGAACTCATTGACCCGAAGGGCTTTCCACAGAAACGGGAGGACTGGACCAGCGGGACGGCCGAAGCAGAGCGAGGAGAGCATCCAGGCAGGCTGCCACCGGGCCGGGGCTGGGGCCATGGAAAATCCACTGTGGGAAGGAAACAACAGAGCGTCTGGTGTTTTGAAAGGCGGCTACAGTTTTCCTGTGGCTGTGAGTCACTAGCAACAGGCTGAGAAACTCCTGTGCTGAGCTGGTGTCCGTCTCTCCCCGGCCCAGCCATGGGGTGCAGCTCAGGGAGGAGACCTGGGAGAGGTCCTGGAGCCAGCTGGGGTCCCAGAGGTCCCACAGCCCTGCTGTGACATCCCACACCCCCCCACCAACGCAACATCAGAAGGTTGTTCTGGAGATACAGCCCCGCTCGGACAGAGGTGCCTGCACAAGGGGACACGCAGCAAAGACAACGACCCTGGGGGCAAATCTTAGAGGCGATTTGTCACCTGCAGCAACCCGTGAAGGGGTGGCAGGGTTTTGCCCAGGGATGCTGCAGACCCTCCCGTCCCACCGCGGCCAAGCAGCAGGCAAAGCAAGGAAATAGCAACGGAGCAGGGTGTTTTCTTTCCATTACAAAGGCCAGCAGGACCCCAAGCTGCTGTTTGTCACTCTGGAGGCAAAGGAATAAATGATGGGTAACATCTGCTCCGAGGAGCCCGTCGCAGAGAGACCACGGGTGCAGGGGGAGCAGAGAAGGTGTCTTGACGGGTCTCCTCACCACAAACCTGAGTCTTGCATCCAACAAACACCACCCTCTGTCTCAGGCACTCGGGAGAAGCCCTTCCTGGAGCTGATGCCTTTTTTTTGTTGGTTTGTTTTGCTGTTCTGCTGTGTTTCCCCTCTCCTGGTGTAGGTCCACCATGAGATGAGCCTTTCAGGACCGCATGCTGCTACCTGTGTTACTGGGTACCAGGGACCTTCCCCAGCCAGCGCCCGCAGGTTATCCGTCTCGGTACCCATCACTTCCACCCTGCAACGCCTGGTGAGAGATACACAGAGCTACTGAAACAGGAGTAGGAGGCAAAATCCCAATTTTTACTCTCAATTTACATGTTTGAACAACTGTGGGGCATGAGAGTTCCCGCTATCGTGCGCTGGTGAAAGGTGTGAGCACTTACCCCTGGCTGTAGAAGATGGAGTGAACAGCAAGAGAAGACTCTGATAAAACTCATCTCCAGGCCTCCAGTGAAAAGGAAAAAAAAAAATTTCTTTTTTTCCCCTCAGAGGTGGAACCAGCATTTCAGAAACCCTGAGCCTGCATTTCTTCCAAAGGCTGCCTCCCGCTCCCCAGGAAATTCCTAGATTAGAAAAATCACTCCCTGCCTACATAAGAGCGGTGATAAACAAGGAAGGATAGATTAGTGTCAAGAGATACAGGAGCAGATAAAAGCAGGTACGGGCTGTGCAAACAACCCTCATTGAGAAAACAACTGCCCATAAACACATCCCACTACCTTACAAGCTGTTTTTCCTACAGGAAGCGGGTTTTTTCCCCCATCAGTAGTAAGTTACATTTAGGGATAACTTCCAAAAACAGAAGAATGCACTAAGAAAAAAATTAAATAGTTTCTGCAGCATTAGCTGGGCACCTCAGCCAGAAACCAGCCCCCCTCCCCAGTGTACACATTGCACCAAGCAACAGCATCGGCAGCAGTTTTGGTTACATAGAATAGTTTGGGCTGGAAAGGACCTTTAAAGGCCATCTAGTCCAACTCCCGGCCATGAGCAGGGACATCTTCAACTAGATCAGGTGGCTCAAAGCCCTGTCCAACCTGACCCGGCATGCTTCCAGGGATGGGGCATCCACCACCTTTCTGGACAACCTGGGCCAGTGTCTCACCACCCTCAGCGTGGAAAAAAAAGCTCTTCCTTATATCTAGTCTGAATGTCTGCTCTTGTAGTTGAAAACCATTACCTCTTGTCCTATCGCTACAGGAGCTACTGAAAGGCCCTGGGTTTATAGGGTTTAGAAAAGCAGGAGAACACCTTTAGCTAGAGCAAGCTGAGGAGATACACAGAGGTTCCTCCAGGTGAGCTACAGCAACGAGGGGACCTCTCTCTCTCTGGGAAACTCTGCAGCCGACCAGCAGCAAGGATTGAAGGTTTCTCCTGCCAAGAGAATAAAAAGAAATCAAGAGACCCTGATCTCAGCGTAGGTGGCATGTGAGGGCAGAGTGGCCTCGTACCTCTTCTCAGCATGTCTGTGTCTGGCCGAGGTCCCCGGCACTGATGGATTGCTCTCTTCACTAGCAACACCACGCCACATCCCTCTGTCCTCCTGAAAAATGGGTCTCCATAATCTAACCGTGAAGTGTCTGTTAACCTTTGGAAGTCCATATCCTCTTCTCCATAATGTTCTCCCACAGGATTTTATGGTCATTTGTTGACCCTAAGACTTTAAAGTCAGCCCAGAAATGTTCATGGCACCTCTGCCGTGGGAGAGCTCAGCCCCCGGGAGTCTGTGAAACAAGTTTCCCAGAGGCAGCCTCCATAGAGCTCCCGGCCACCAAACCAGGCATTCCAATGTCTCTTGGGCAGCCAGGCACTGCACCAGAGGAGGGTCCCCAGCAGCCCCCCCAAATTCCACGCAAACAAAATAAAGTGAGCAAAGAGCAAAACCCTCGCCCGCAGCCTCCCTCTGCGCCTTGCTGTGACTATACTCATTTAGGAATATCAGGTGAATGCATTTATTGTCCTTGCTGTGCCACCCGTCCCCTCCCCGGGAGGGCACAAGCAGAGGGGGACATGCCAGCAGACAGCAGGCCAGGTTATCTACGTGACATTAGCTGAAGAGGAAATACCAATGTCCTTTGCCTTGAATAAGCCCGTGGAAGTCTCTCTTTGATGCAACATCCTCGTCTCTTCCAAAAAGCAACACGAGAAATCTTCTTCTGGGTCCAGTTTTACATCTGTGTTGATGGAGATAAACGAAAAACAACCAACCTGACAAGAGGGAGAGCGAGCGCCGGGTGGTGTTTGTCCCACCGTGGGCCCTCACCCTCCATTTACATCCCCGGAGTCACACATCGGGACTGGAATTCCTTCTCCATTTCCCAATTACGCATCCTGGCGGGAGCCAGGCCCCCTGCTCCCCACACAGCTGGTGTCAGGACACCATCCCTATGCCTAACCAGCAGCTTTTCATCAAATTACTGGTTTTTGTGCATGTGCGCCCATAAACTTCACTAACAGTAACACATTCCAAGATCATTTACATCTTAAGAAACACATTCCTGGGTTCTTTTGGGTTTTTTTAAAAAAACAAGCTATCCACAAAAAAAAATAAAAATCTTTTAAATAGGCAGGTTTAGCTATCATCTTTGTTTTTCACAGAAATGACAACATAAAGAAATACCTTTCATAGTAAACAAAACCAAACAGTTGTCCCATTTTTCCCCACTGATTCAATGCTTAATTTTCAAACTATTCTTACAGCTCTGGGAAATGAAAAATATTCTGCCATTTCTTCAGGAAAAAAATAAATTACATTTAATTCTTAATCTTTACTCTAGGAATCATTAAGATACCCTAGCGAGAGCCAACCTGCTGCAGAGGCTCTTCTCCGATGGGAAATTAGGACCTAATGAGAACCAAACAACCCACAATCTTGGCCATTCCAGTCCTTTTCAAAGATATTTTTGAGCATTTTTGCTCTTTTGGGCGTTTGCAAAAGCAGCTCACGTTTAGGGCGTTTCTAACAAGGGAACCTGCTGGTCTCTGGAGAGCGGCTTTAAGCAGAGGAGGCTCCAGGAAGCTCTGGAAGACATGATTTTGGTTTATTTCTGGAAGGACTCACTTTCTCTCCTAAAATAGGGGAAAACTTCCAGCTTTCCTCCGCTGCGCTCCGTGTTCCAGGGCTTGTCCCTCTGCGTGGTCCCCTCTCCTGCGGCTGGAGACCCAGCCCTGATGCGGATCCCGGCTGCCTTTCCCATGGAACTGAATTTTAAGTGCTGCAAAAGACATTACCTCTGCAAAAACAGCTCAGCAGGATTTGAGAAGCTTTATGTCCTTGTTTACATTAGCTCGTTGGAGTCTCTGAACAAGAGTTTAGCTTTTGTTGAATGATGTATTTCACCTGGCAGAAGAACTGATGCTCCCTTTCTTATGGAGGCTAAACTCCCGATGACTTTAATAGCTGTCTGGCCAGCATAAGACCTGGAAAACCATTTAATGCAGCCATTTAGTGCTGAAAATGGCCCAATATACATATGAAAAGAAGCTTGTTTAAATGTTGCAGCCGGTTAGAGCATCCCTTAAAGCAGTCAACGGCAAATTTTTCTCCCTCCCTCCCTCCCTCCCCCCCTCCCCTCCATGACTCATGAGCAGCATGTTTGACATAGTTCTTTTCCCCAGAAACTAAACTGCCCTTTTTCATTCCTGGAAAAAAAAAAAAAAAAAAAAAAAAAAGTAAACGTGTTGTATGTTCTCATCATCATCAGAATGCGCTGCTTAATAAAACTTCGTTAACAACTCGGTCTGTGAGGTTATTTCCTCAGACCACAAGACTGTACCTAAAGGATTTCTGTAAAGGGTAACAAAGCAGGCTACCTCATCCCTTGAAAGCCTAGACGGGCTAGAATCTCTAAAAGCAGCTCGACACAAGGCTACAGCCTGCAGGCACAGCTCTGGAGGCAACGGCAGCAGGGTGGAAGCTGCGGAGATCTGGCCAAAACCCACCCCGATGTCCGTCCTCACATCTGGAGTAAACAGCACCAGAGGGTTTCACACCCGAAGAGCAGAGCAGCCCACGGCACCGTGGTGGGGGCTCTGACTGCAGGGCACCCACCGCTCTCGGCACCAACTCTGGTCTTCCTTCTGAACACCAGCTTCCTTCTGAACCTGCTGCAGTAAAATAAGGCAAACGGGCACTGGCCCAGGTTGCCCAGAGAAGCTGTGGCTGCCCCATCCCTGGAGAGGGTTCAAGGCCAGGCTGGATGGGGCTTGGAGCAACCTGGTCTGGTGGGAGGTGTCCCTGCCCAGGGCAGGGGGTTGGAACTTGATGATCTTTAAGGTCCCTTCCAACCCAAACCATTCTATGATTCTGTGAAATGCTGTTCAACAATTTGGAACAAGTCAAACCGAGCGTGCTGGCAGCCTTGCAGCTCTGGTCACTGTCCTGCTTCATCCCAGCTGCACCCTGCCGGGCTCTAAATTTAGAATAAACTGCTCTGATTTCCTGTGGGAAGTGTCAGGGTCATGACACCAAAACTCGAACAGCGAACCGGTGTGCAGAGGCAGCGGTAGCCCGGCTGCTCGGAGCAAACAGAGACCTGTGCCTGCAAGATAACCTTCGGTATTTTTGGGAGTACAGTCTTCCAGCCCTGAGGGGGGAAATAAAAGTCCAGGGACACGCTGTCTCTCATTTTATCAAAAATGCTTTGGATGGGGATGAGGGAGCCACATTCTTTATAGCTAAATCCCCTCTGCCCTGAGAGAACAGGAGCTTTCTCTCTGTTTTTCTGACATTTGCTTTACACTGGGAAAGACGGGAGGGACCAAATTTTTTGGGCAACTTCAGTAACTGTGAGCCAGCTGCTGTACCATTTCTACAGGTGAACCCTGCCCTTTTCACTCTTACTTGTTCCTTGGATTCATTTTTGTCTTCCAAAAAGGCAGAGCAATACCAGGTGGAAGCCCTGGGATCACACTTTGGGAAGTTGTTGGGGTCCAGAGAAACCTGTGTTAACTCCTGAGCTGTACCCTCACCAACTCGCACGCACAGCACCAGGGCAGCTTACCTCAGCAGAGGAGCTCGTGTGCTTTAGGGAACGACACTACTGCTGATAAATAGAGCTTTTCCTTTTTTTCTTAATAAACTTTTAGCACCACTAAAAGGGGAGTTAATATTTTAAAAGTTAAAATCTTCTCTGACTGTCCCAGAGATGAGAAAATCTCCCTCTACGTGTATAAAACCAAAAGAATTGTAAGTCTCAAGAAACAACTGAGATGCCGAGAGGACAAGCATTTTCTGTAGAAAATATTCCCCTTCCTTGTTTACTAAAAGCTTAACGATTTCCTAACACACGCAAAACCAAAGCCCCAACCTTCTCTTGCAGAAGACCTGTCAAGTTCAGAGACCTCTCTTCTTCGTCCTCCGCAGCATCCCCCAGCTGGAGATGGCCAACTCCCCGCAGACCCAGGGTTTCTCTGCGAGTCACCGAGAACAAAACCAAGGTACCTGAATGCTCTCCCTGACGTGAAAATGCAGGTGGTGTTGAGGTCTGTGTGTTGCACAGTCACCCTTGCAGCCACAGCACCCTTGGCCACCCTTCAAAGTACCCTTGGCACCCTTCAAAGCGTCCTTACCTCCCGAGAACAGCCCAACCCTTGCCCTCAGCCCCAGGGGTTCCAAGAAAGATCTACAGCGAACGCCGTGTGCCACGAAAGGGGAAACACAGGTCAGCTTCGCGCTACCGCATACCTCTCTCTTAACATCCTGACATATTACTTTCCCTTAAAAACCCTTCAAAGTTTACCTATTTTTCCACTTGGGGGTAAAAGTAGAAGATTACACGTATTGCCTTTGATGGGAAAGGGAAAAGCCCCAAGGCAACCGTGTGGTCCCTACAAAGAACAAACAAACAAAACGCTTTTGCCGATGAAGCAGCGCAAGGTTCAGGTTTCCTGCCAGACTCTCACATCGCCCATCCAGACGAAGTCAAAGTATTTCTTTAATAAAAAACAAACCCAGGAACTCTGATAAAAAAAGCCTGGTTTCGGTTGTGACCAAGGTAAATGCAGATGTGGAACAGCAAACAGTGTTGTGGTTGGACTCGGCTGCAGGGCCAAATCACCTGAAAGCAAATCCCTCGCAGATACCGTGGGCGCTTTAAAATGTGTTTGTTAACTTCGAAAGGAATAAAGAAAAACGTCTCTTTTCCTTAAAAGACGGCTATATTGTTGTGTAATGAAGAGCAGATGTCAAAAACTGTTTCAAAGGCTTGAAAAAAAGCTTAGAGAAACAGCACACAGGCTACACAGTGGGTAACTTTGCCGGCGCTGCCCCAGACCTCCCTCGCCATCACCCAGGCTACGGGTGCTGTCACTTGGCTTTCACTGGAGGGGACGGTCCCTGGGAGCACCAGCACGTGCTGTCCGTGCCCCCCCCCCCCCCCCCCCCCCAAAAAAAAAAAAAAAAAAAGGGCA